>CM060065.1:46394463-46934463 GCA_030533445.1 Cyprinodon diabolis | reverse complement strand
ATGATGGATGGATGGATGGATGGATGATGGATGTATGTATGTATGTATGTATGTATGTATGTATGTATGTATGGATGGATGGATGGATGGATGGATGGATAGATGGATGGAAGGATGCATGGAAGGATGCATGATGAATGGATGGATGGATGATGGATGTATGATGGATGGATGGATGGATGGATGATGGATGGATGGATGGATGGATGGAAGGATGGATGGATGGAAGGATGCATGATGGATGAATGTATGTATGTATGTATGGATGGATGGATGGATGGATGGATGGATGGATGATGGATGTAAGGATGGATGGAAGGATGCATGATATATGTATGTATGTATGTATGGATGGATGGATGGATGGATGGAAGGATGCATGGAAGGATGCATGATGAATGGATGGAAGGATGCATGATGAATGGATGGATGGATGGATGGATGGATGATGGATGGATGGATGGATGGATGATGGATGTATGATGGATGGATGGATGGATGGATGATGGATGGATGGATGGATGGATGGATGGAAGGATGCATGATGAATGGATGGATGGATGGATGGATGGATGATGGATGGATGGATGGATGGATGGATGGATGGATGGATGGATGATGGATGGAAGGATGGATGGATGGATGGATGGATGCATCATGGGTGGATGGATAGATGGTTAATTGATGCATGATGGATGAATGTATGGATGGATGGAATGATATATGATGGATGATGGAGTTTCTTAATGCAATAGGTGCATTAAACAATTCCCTGAAAGAACACACAAAGCTTTGCATCACATTTCAAGATTCATCAATGAATCAGTGTTAGTGGTTGTTGGAGGAGGGCAGTAACTGGTTTCATTTACTCAGCTGCTGTCATTTTTGGGTATTATTTCCTGTGAAGTCTCTTCC
Source organism: Cyprinodon diabolis (assembly GCA_030533445.1). Taxonomy (NCBI): domain Eukaryota; kingdom Metazoa; phylum Chordata; class Actinopteri; order Cyprinodontiformes; family Cyprinodontidae; genus Cyprinodon; species Cyprinodon diabolis. Next base: position 46,933,548 of record CM060065.1, on the reverse strand, counting down.
AGTTTATCCCGTTGACTTGATAGTTTCATTGTATCTCTATTAAGCTTCAACAATGTAAAGGAGTCCTTCTCACTCAGTTTCCTTATGCTCTCTCTGTGCCAGTTGCTTCACATTATCTCCTGATTAACTCAACTGCATTAGGGTCATTCTCCGCTAAGCCCTTATTATATATGTTCACCATTTCTGAGTGGATTCTGCCTTTAATGCTTGATGGTACGTTCCTTACTCTCTGCATCTTTATTGCCATTTTTTCTGATTTTCCACATCCTGGTCACCTTATTTTGTGACTTAATTTTTATCTTTATTTTTATAAAACTCTTTACTCACCATGCTGCTCCCATATCTCTGTGCTTCGATCCCTCCCCCAAGTCACATACAATGATACATCTACTTTTATAAGTAACATTATTGCTTATTTGGTCTAAGATCATGGATGTTTGAACCACAAATTGTACCAGACATAGATTTATTATTGGCTGAGTGATGTTGGAAGTCAAGTTCCTAAAGTATCACTTAATTAAAATCTTATTAAAACATCCATTCATTTTACTGACTCAGTTTGATAATATATATATTGTTTAGACACCGAATTATGTGTCCATCTTCTTTTTTCATTATGATGATGATTAGAATATTAAGTCAGTCCAATAATAAAATGTGGGCTTAATGCAAAGCATGGCTGTTCTTATTTACTTTTTAATCTGGTAAGACTCACTGAAACATACAGCATATTTCTATTTATTGAATGTGAAATATATGATCACTAGAAGCAATTTCCAGTGGTTTTGGGGCGATTTTTTCTTCCTGCAGATATCAGACATCTTACAAATCAAAAGTTGCTGGTTTAATTCCACTCTCTCTTCTGCCACATATTGATGTGGTTCTTTCACTTTTTTGGCATTAGTGGCCTTTATTTAAAAGATTGATGGGGGAGCATGTGGCAAGACCATCAGTTCAGGTCTCAAACCCATGATGGCCATGTCAAGGACTAAGGCCTTAGCAGATGGTCACATGCTTTTACCTCTGCACAACTGCCCTCCCCAGGCATTCTGGGCAAGGCACTTAGAATGACTCCATATTTCCTCCTATTATATATTATACATATTTCCTCCTACTATTGAATCAGACCTTAAGTATATGGAGACTTGGGAATGGAGATGAGTGGATGAATCTCTGAATGCTTTGAGTGGGCAGAACGACGAGAAAAGTGCTATAATATATTTATTATCTTCTATAAGCTTTTTTACCCGTTCCTTTCAGAATAGCTTTTAACGTTTTATTTTCGTTTTTTAAATATTATAATATTCTGGCACCGTCTTCCTGTACCTCACATAAGCAGGCCTCAGAGGGCACAGGTCTAAGGACCAAATGCTTTTAGTCGCTTTCAACTTATTGCTTAATAGTTTTGCCATTTTCTTATCTGTGAAGCATTTTTGTCTCTTTATGGTTTGTTTAATACTGCTATATAAATAAAATTTGACTGACTGATTGATATAAATCAAACACATACATCAATTCTGTAATCATGGCTTAATTTGTTCGTTCGTCGTCTCCCGCTCTATCCGGAACCGGATCTTGGGGGCAGCAGACTAAGCAGAGACTCCCAGACTTCCCTCTCCGCTGACACCTCCTCCAGCTCAAAAGCCCTAGGTGCTCCCAGGCCAGTGGAGAGACATAGTCTCTCCAGCGTGTCCTGGGTTGTCCCCTGGGCCTCCTCCCGGTGGGACGTGCCTGGAACACCTCCCGAGGGAGACGTCCAGGGGGCTCCGTAGAAAATGCCCGAGCCACCTCAACTGACTCCTCTCGATGTGGAGGAGAATCGGCTCTACACTGAGCCTCTCCCGAATGACCAAGCTCCTCACCCTATCTCTAAGGGAGAGACCAGCCACCCTGCGGAGAAAGCTCATTTCAGCCGCTTGTATCTCGTTCTTTCGGTCACGATCCAAATTTCATGACCATAGCTGAGGGTAGGAATGTAGACCGACCGGTAAACTGAGAGCTTTGCCTTTTCGCTCAGCTCTCTCTTCACCACGACAGACCGGTGTAGCGTCTGCATTATTGCAGCAGCCGCATCCTTGAATCGCTACCTTAACGTGGTGGAGGGGTTTCAGTGCCTGGGTGATCCCAGAGGCTATGTTGTCGGGGGCTAAATGCCCCTGGTAGGGTCTCCCAAGGCAAACAGCCTCTGGGTGACAGGTCAGACGAAGAGCGGTTCAAAAACCCTTATGACGAGGAATACAACGAGGCATGTGACGTCGGGTTCTTCCTCGTGGAACCTAGCAGGGCCCAGCCTGAAGGAGCGACGCAAGGTATTCCCCCAGTGGGCCCACCACCTGCAGGGGGAACCATGAGGGACTGGTGCAAAGATGATTGGGCAGCAGCCAGAGGCGGAGACCTTGGCGACCTGATCTGCGGGCGCTTAGACTGGCTCTGGGGGGTTCATTTGTAGAAAGAATAAATATTTGAAAGGTTTTTTTTTCCTTTGAATTTGTTTCTTATAATAATATTGTTTTGACTTAATTTTATTTTCTTTATTTGAATTATGCCTCCTGATTAAATCTCTTTCACAAATGAATCAAATTTTATAATCATATCATTTCTCAGTTCTTGAGTCCCCTGTACTTTTAGATTTTAATCTGGTGGAAATATACTGAAGTATTGCCACCCGTAGAAATACCCTACATGCCTCTGTAACTAAATGCTATGAGGCTACCTTATCTAATGGTTGTTGTGGTGACCCAAACATGCCACTTTTTGCTGGATTTCTCTAACAGACAGCACGGCTGGTCCAGCATTGTTGCTGCTGCTTCTGGTTGTTTGATTATCTCCAATAATCTCCCTCCATAAATTACATTTCATCCCAGCCCTGCGTGTCCTGAGCCCATATCATTATCAGTGACCCCTCACACCCCCATCACGAACTGTTTTCCCTGATCCCCTATGGGAAGAGGCCTCGCAGCATTCATTTAAGGTCCAGCAGATCAAACTGATAACACCAAACCAAAACACTGCATATTTGCAGCATATATATCTAATGCTTTTATCTTCCATATCAATAGGTTTTTGGCACCATGTTTTTTTCTTCCACACTAATTACATTTGATCACTGCTGCACTCTAAGAAATGGAGATGTCCTGAAAGTGTCAGGATTTGGTTATGGATTGTTGACCCAAAAGCAGAGGCAGGAAGGTACAGGTGAATTTTTTCGGGATTTAATGAAGGTTTACTGAAAACAGAGGCAGGTAATCCAAAAATCCAAAAAGAAAACAAAGTCCAAACTAACAGGAAACCAGGAGTCCAAAAATCCAAAAAATCACATAAGAAAACAAACAAATCCATGGAGACATCAGGGGGATAACTATCACAAGGTGGAAGGCTCAGAGAGAATGAGTAGGAGGAAGTTTGATGAGGAACCAGCACTGAAGAACTGCACGGAGAGAGTATTTATGGGAGACTGAAACAAAGGGAGAGCTAACGAGCAGATTGGGAGTAGGTGTGAGCAGAGCAAAAACAAGAAGAGAGCAAGGGAAAAAAAAGGAGAACTCAAGAGGGCAGCAGAGAGACAACCGAAAATAACCAGAAAACAACAAAATAAGAATGAAACCACAAAAACTAGAAAAGATGGAACAAAGTAAAACAGAATACACAAAAGAAAACATAACAGACCCAAGACTATAACAGAAAGCTCTTGAAAATGAAATTTCATTTTGTATACATTCTGTTTATACAAAATGACAATAAAAGTTGTCTAGGTTTAAGTCTAAGTCCTAAACACTTCAACAGTAAAAAGGTCAGTGTTTGGTGAGCTGTAATTTTCTTGTTGCTCTTTCCTGGGCATGATGAGCTAACACCCATCAGGAATGCTATGGTACGTGATCCAGGTAAGGTAAAAATAAAGTAGAATATTTCAGGAGAGGGAATCTTATAGAGACATCCCTGTCATGATTATTACGTTTCACTGTGATGCTTTCTACTTCATTTTAAGTTAAATTGGAACAAGATTTAGCTGGTAGCTGATTTTACTGTAAATAAATATATTTTTAAATATTTTTGTCCAATTATTCAATATTTTAGATCAATTTTTGTGATATAACGTTTGGAATGATGAAGACATTATGAAAGTTTAAAAAGAAGACATAGAAAAGGGCATAAACTTACCAATCATTGCCTCCAATAAAATAAACTGATCCTAATATCAGCAATGCACTTCTCCCAAGACAGATTTTATTTCCTTCTTGTTATCCAATCAGTGACTTAAACTAAATGAGATTTCTTTAGCAAATGTAGCTCAAATTAATGAGCACTGTATTAATAATCATTGTGTGAAACACTGAAGGCAGCACATTAATTTGTTGCTAACAGCAGGATTGTTTTACCTAATTTTCTCCAGTGCTGTTTTTGTTCAGGTGACCGCAGGTCATGATTAAGCCAAACACAGCCATCACTTGCTGGGTTTTTTTAGTATTTATAAACCAGTACAATGTTTTTCGGTTGCTTCTCTCTCTTCTTCGGCTTCTTGTTCCTCTCCAATTAAAACCTCTATAACTGCATCTTATGTAGAAGATGGAGGAGGTGGAGAATATAGTGGATCAAACCTAGAAATGCTGCAACTGTCATTTCTAGTTCGTTGTGATTTCTTTTGTATGTGTTGTCTCTACTATAGCTATTTAAAATTATAAATAAAAGATGTGTGTCTACTGTAAATGGGATTAACTAGTCGGTTGTCAGTTTTTGCCTAAATTCATCGAAATTATTAGACACCAGAGTGTACAGAAGTCCCAATGAAGATTTACAAAAAAGCCTAAATTCTAAGGCAACCAGACTTGCGCTCAGTGTTTTTAAAGATGGTATCTATTTCTTTTTTTTTTTTTTTTTTACCATTTTTGCTGTGGAACTGAAAACCAATTCAGCGAACCCACCGTTTTTATTTCAAAATGTGAAAGCTGAGTTGAGGGATGCCAAAGGAAGAGATGGGTAAAACTAAATGTCCTGCTGCTCAATGTAATAACTTGCACAAGTCGTACAGTAAAGTGTAGCCCACCATCAGAACATCTTCCACAGCCTCTGTCAGTATAAAGAAAGATTAGCTGAAACTCTTTGTCTGTTTGAGGTTTCTATCCAGCTGTCTTTGTGTCTGTCTGTGTGTCCGTCTGTGTGTGAGTGTATCTGTCTAGCCCTCAGAGTGAGGACCATCTTTCCAGTTTCACCATCAAATTGAGGAACAGGTCTCAGGTCCACTGAGACACAGTGCAAAGTGAGGACATTTCCTCACATGCTATTTTGCTAATGGTTAGGTTTAGGGCTAAGGAGTCAATTTGTTAGGGTTAGGGTGAGGTATGCATTGGTAATGGTTAAGTTTAGGGTTAGTTTTAGGATTAGGGCATAGAAAGGGTTGAAAATGACTGAAAATGAATGGAAGTCAATGGAAGTCAACACATGTCTTTCTATGGTAGAAAGAACAGAACACAGAAAAAATCAAATGTACAAACCTAGAGTGCATTTCTAGTAACAACATCACCAAACAGTACTCTTTCAAAGTACAGAGTTTGACTTTGAAAGAGACCAGAAAGTGGCTGGTTTGTAGTTTATTTGATGGCAAAAAAAGCTTTGTATTGTTAATGAAAGCTAATTATTGTGAACGTGAGGGTGGAGGTTGGTTGAGGATCCAAATGAAGAGATGAGTACTTGCAGGTTTAGTAAAAAAAAGGGTAAGAGAAACAAATCCAAGAACAGAATACTAGAAACCAAAAAAAAAAAAATGGAAAAACACACACAAGGAGCCAGGCAATGACAAAGCAACAAAACAACAAGAAACCAGCAAAGAGGAATTGCAGAGGTGGTGTATATATGGGAAACAAAACAAAGAATGGGCTAATGAGCTGATGTGAGGCAGGTTTGAATAGAGCTAATCACAAGGAAGCCAAGGGAAAAGGAAAGGGCACAAGGGGCAACAGAGAGTAACTCAAGAAATTCAAAAATGCATAAAAATAACACAAAATGGAGAAGAAACCAAAGAAAACGAAAAAACAGAATAACAAAGTGGAACTGAAAACTTTAAGGGGATCATAGAGTGCAAAAACAAGTTTACATTTTCATAGATGAATAACGATAGTTTAGTGGGTGATGTACAGAGAAGTTCAAACCCCATTGACACCTCCATTCTCTGCAAATCTCACAATTCTAACCTTCCACCATAAAACGGGCGAATCTAGACGAAGCCCAGAGTTGACATAAACTTGGGGATGTTGCCTTATTTGGTTCCGGCCTGTACTTTCTCATGTTCTGAAATTGGCATTCAGACCAGTCCACTGGTTCACTGGCCCAAGGCAGGGGGGGCGCTGGGGGGGCGGTATGAAGTGTCTACTGCTGGGCCGCGGACTGGACCTCAGCAGAGAGCCATGAGCCGCCCTTCCTCAGCTGAAGGAGGGGGGCTGGGGGCAGGTAAGGCAGGCTACCATCACCGGGTTGGGTTCGGTCGCCCGCTGGCTCCCTGCCCCCGTCCGCCAGAGTTCCTGGACCTGCCAGAGAAGAGAGCTCGTTTCGAATGTAACCGAACAAAATCCCAGACGACTTTTAAATTCCCCCCTGACATTTTTTTAGGTATGGAAAGTAGGACGTGTCCTGGAAAAAGAGGACATCTGGTCACCCCAATTTCAATGTCTGCTTGTTGCCATGATGCGTCTTGTCTTAGCAGCTTCACTTGTTGTAAACCAACAAATCAGCGCACAGCTCATCTAAATATTCATGAGTATACCATAAAAGAAAGAAAAACCTGTCATTTAATTCTAGGGCTTTTAACCAGGCTTGCATTAGGGCTCATAGAACAACAAATATGCCATTTTCAGCCCAACCAATGTTACACACCCTACTCAGAGACCTTAAGGACCAGCACCAAATACCCTGTAGAATCATTCTATGACCCCTTTAAAAAGAAATTAAAACAGGTACACAAGGGGAGAATAACAATTATAGAAATTTTACATGTTTTCTTTATACATGAAGACAATACTTACTAAAACTTAAAGTTTCTCTTTTTTTGGTTATTTAACATAAAGATTAAAATAAAGAATGTTTTAACACTGATTGATGTCATACAGTAGCTGCAGATCTTCATGTCAGACTGGTCTGTCTGCTTGTAGCCAGACTGATCCTGTTAGATAAAGTGTCTTGCTGACAGATGTTTTCAGTATGTTTGAAACCATCGCCCTGTGGGGGGGCTGAAGGACGTTGTTCCTGCTGCTGCTTTGCTCTGCTTCCATATGCTTCCTGCTAACAGACATCATATCTGTAAACACAAACCACCAGATGAGTTAATGCATTCTGTCCTCATGGATTTTCTCTCCAAAATGCCTCTCCAGAGTCTGTCAGTGGATTGTGGGTGAAGCCGTGGTCTGCCGTTGCACCGCTGATTGGCAGGGTCCTTAATTGCGACCACCTCTTTGTGAATAATAGATGCTCGTCTGACTAAGTGGTGTGATGAAATATTAAAAAGCCAAAGGGTTTGCCACCCAAGACTGTTTTAAAAAGAGGATTCCAGGAAATGAAGTGAGAATCAGGGTAAAAGGAGAAGCTCTCATATTCAGCTGAGGTTACACTGTCAGATTAATGTCCACAAAGTGCAAAGGTAAATCCTACAGAAGCATTAATGTCATTACCGGAGTAAAGTATAGAAGCCCTCTTTACCCGTTTTCTTACGTGGAAGACAAATTAGAAGCTAGAGTTTCTTTTTATGTATTGCTGAAGCCTTTGATAGCTTGTGTTTGTTCCAGAAATCACCAGAACATAAGAAGGCATCAAGGAGTAGTTCTTATTATGTGAATGTAAACTATACTTTTTTGATCCTAGTTTGACTTATGTTCTAAATAGAATTTAGTGGAGTTCTCAAAAGCTACACCAGATTCTTGCTTTTTAGGTCTGAGCTTTCCCAAAACCCCAAAAACTGCAAAATCTCTCCTCAAAGCAAACTTACCCAGGTGGTGATGTCCAACATCTTCTTGATAATACAAGTCTATGAAAACACAGGTTGCTTTAGCTGGAGAGGAGAAATACTTTGTGAATATAATGATTCATAAATCAGCCAACATTTCCAAGGAGAGTAAACCATCCATATAAAATATAAATGAGAATAAATGTTGCAACTGCAACATTAATCTAAATACATTTCAGGTTAGTTTATTCATGTCATGTAAAAAAAAAAACAAGCATCAGCTCCGGTACAATCAAAGTTACATTTATTCCAGTTATCTCTCTCAGATGTCTTATAAGAATGTCTTACTAAAGAACATCTGAGTCAGGACGTTTAAAGAGCTGATGAGAAAACCAGCAACAATGAGAACAACAATGAGCTATGAGGAAAACCAAGGAAGAAGAACTGTAACCATTATTCATCTTCAAAGGATTCATTTTTCTTGAATCCCAGATGAAAAACAAATGTGTCATTAACAATATTCTTGATTGTTACATTGGTTAACAACAAAGCTACTTACAGACGGACTGCAAGAGATTTGCATAATTAATCACTTCACACAGCAGAATATAACAAAGAACCATCATTGATTTAGACCTGATAGAAACTTATGAAGAAGTGTTTGCTTTGTCCAGTTCTACAGGACTGAGCTACGGCCACCAATTTCACAGAGAGGAAAGGAAGCCTAATGTCACCTTTATGCCTCTGAGGTGACTTCACTGGCCTTAAAGGCGTCTGGGATGGATCATTTCACAGCAGGAACACGGACTGCTGTGAGCGTGATTAATGGTTAGGATAATATCCTGAAGATTTTGTACATTTCTCGCATGAGCTCAGAGATTTGCAATGTATATTTAGTGTATGTTTTTAGTTTGCATTTGCAGGGCACTATTTTAATCCACTTGATTTGGTTGATCATGCTTGTCACCTGTCAAGATTTGGACGTGGATAATCGGCTACCATGTCTGGAGAGCTGGCTGAACAGTTTAATAGTAAAGACAGGATCTTTTTAGAAAAGAAGAGACCTTGAGCCAGATGGAGGAGGGATGGAAGGACCCAGAAGCTACCCAGGAGGATACTTCTTCAACTGCCTCAGTGGTTAAAATGGGCGGCAACCAATGAATGTTGATTCCAATGGGTGGCAAAAGCTAACAGTGAAAGCGATGCTTATTGATCGCTATTCAGGGCAGAGTTGAGAACTGCAGTCAACTGATGTTTGCAGATTTATAGCATTTCTGGGGAGATTGGCCAAACCTGCTTTACAAGCATGGATGCCGGCCTGTCTGTGGTTCACAGGGTCGGCCCAAAATCTGAATCATAAGAAGTTGAATTCCCAACTACTGCACATTACATTCAGTGGTTTGGTTCAGCCACAAAACAGGACAAATGCAACCTGCAACGAACAATGAGCTGTGCAGAGGAGATCATTGGAAAAAGACAGCTAACATCTCTGGCAGAAAGCTGACATCTCAGATCCTACACATCCTGGACACAACCCGTTTAGACTTTTAGAAACAAGAAATAAACTTCTATGATGTTGATGATGATGATTATTTATTTCCTTAGTAACTACACATTAGTTTCTGATAAGCTGTTCCCAGGTAATTAAGTACCAGTGTTGTTTTCCTTCTTCTCACTTATATATCAGTTTTATTCCCATAAGCCTGGCTTCAATGAGGAGACCAATTTAAAGTCCTGCAGAAATCCTGGTACTACGTCTTGTCTTTGTTCCCTCAACCACTGAGCCTGCCTGTCTGCATCTGTGCATGTCTGTCTGGGCACGCTTCTGGTTGTTCTCCAGGGCTGCAGCATCTGGGAGACACTGGGCGGCGCACGCTGTGTCTTGTTGGCAGCCCATCGGCTGGACGCAGCCCTTTCCAAGGAGATGGACTGAACTGTGATACCAGGTAAGTCACTCACTCATGTTATCATCTGCTGTCAGGTGATTGTGGTCACTTACCTGTGTTTCTCCCTCCAGAGAGTCAGAATTGGGTCGGGACCCACCCCCCTGCGGCCTCGGCGGTCTTTAGCTCCACAGTTTTGTTTCAGTTTTGTTTATTTTAATAAACGTTTTTTAACTTTCCTACTGACTGTCTCACCTTGAATACTGAGTCCATCTGCTCCCTTTTATGACACCCTATGAGTTACTACAACATTTTATTTTTCTTCGAGATCAATCAAGTATTCTTGAATTGAATTTGAATTAAATTAGAGAGAACTAGTTACTACCCACCTCTGCCTCGTAGAGAGTCCTAATAGGACTGTTTGGAAAAGGAATGAGGTAACTTATAGGGCGCAGCACTATTAAAATTCCTTTTGTTACAGAAAAATATATTGCTGCCTGAAATGCAGAAGACATTGTTTTGGGTGCAGAAAAACATAAAGAAATTCTGGATAAAATATTAATTTGTTAGCAGGTTTCGATCCAAATGTTGATCTTAGGCCGAGGTACTGCTGTGTCCAGTTGCTTCAAACCACCTTTTATCCCAAAAGAAAACCACTCGAGGGTTAAGCAAAAATCTAACTGCAGATATTTTCTGACAGTATTTTTTTATGCTTGTTTTTAGGTGTCAGCATCTCCCTACTTTGCAATTCCACATTTTAGAAAAAACTCACCAGTAAAGTGACTTGTGCAATCAGGCGTGATCAAGCAGTTCTCGGTTTTCATATCAAATTGAAGGAATCAAAGGGAGCAGAGAAGAGGTAAAACTCCTCACAGAAAAAAACGAATTTCAGGCTGAGAGATCAGGGAGAACAGTACCCATAAAACAATGATAACTGATTATGAGAGAAAAACAAGCTTCTAGGGTTTATTTTAGAGCAAATAAGGGAATGTTTTTGAGACTGTGTGGGATCAGATGCATGTGTGTGTGTGAATAATCCTTTTTGGGAGTAATGATAGGAAGAAGATTGTTCTCAGCTCTCCCACACCTGGTCCAGGACAGAAATAGCTGCTGAGGCGACAGCTACAATGAGTGCATGTGACAGTCATATTCAGACTGGCCTCACCATGTTTCCTCACCATGTTTTTGGACGTAATTAGGACCGAGGTACGCCTGGGAATACATATAATTCATTGCAAACTTAACTGACTCCGGAAGTTAGCCTAAATTCTTCGCAGTAGCAGCCATTCAAAATGACCCTTCCCGGTCAAGCGGAAGCTGAATGGTAGCCCACTTCCTTGCAACTCCCAGCCAAATCCCCTCCAACTTCCAGCCACTGGAGTGACCCCCCTCTTGCATATATTTTTACTCTGACTCCACCCTTTCACTGAATTACAGGGTCTGACCAGGAGATGGTGCACCTCTCTTTAGATCTTAATGTCCACAAATCACGACAGAAAGAATATTTTAGTACAAATATTGATGTTTAAAAAGGAATTGTAGGGGACCAGCCAAGAATCAGCCAAGGGCCCATCAAGGAAAGTGGGGAAATTTTGAAAGGCTATTGTATGTTCATTTTCCTTTTTCAATGTAACCTGTCTCAGAGTTTCAGGCCTACCATATATAACAGATTGCTGCCTATATGTGCTGGGGATGAAAAGGATTTCCTAAGACAGTGTGCTAATTTGGCAATTGACTTCAAGATTAAATCAGCAAATCAAAGTAGGCAGGCCTCGGTAACAGTGGCCTGTCTACTGTAACAGCTATTACCCTGTTAATTATAATAAAAATTATATACTGTTTAATGATTGGGGAGTATCTGTGTGTTTGTGCATGGGTATGTGTTTGTGTGTAAAGGTGTAGAAATAAACATATTTGGGTGTGATTTGTCAGTTGGAGACATATTTGTAAAATGGTAAATGGCCTGTACTTATATAGCGCTTTTTCAAGTAAGGACACCAAAGCACTTTACATTACATTTAGTCATTCACCTATTCACGCACACACTTACACATATTTGTAAGTGTGGCAAGAACGGTAAAGCTGGCAATTCAGGGCGACTAAAAGCAACAGAGGGAATATAGAACAAGCACCAAATGGCTAAGCCAGTTTAATAGGTGTAGTTCAATTTAATTTCTACAGGGTACCATCTGGAAAGGCTCCCGTGGAAAGTGTTCCCAAAAGGGAGGGACATTCAGTACAATTCTTCAAGCTGATTGGATCAATCTCCAAGTGAGACCTGCCTCCCATGTGGAATTTTTAAACAATTACAGCAGCTGCTGTGACCTATCACATACCCAATATGTTTCACAACTGGCAGAGTTTACTGATCAATCAAACTCTTACCAAAATCCGGTCTGGAGGAACAAAAACATCTTCCGATGCATAAAGGCAGGAACCACGTCCTTTAGCTTGTTTGAAAAATAAACAATAGAGGGTTGTTAGGATACACAGAGTTCTCCTTTAAAAAGGTATACCAGCTTCAATAAACTGAATAGCAGACTCTACATGTTTTCTTCCATGACACAGCCATGTTTGTTATGCTTCAGCCTGCTGCTGGTTGACATCATACAATTCACTGCATTTTGGTTGTTCTGAACATATCTGTATTTGAGGCTAACGCACCTATTGCCTTCTGTCTACATGTATTTTCAGAAGTTTGTGAATTCACAAATCTTTTGACAATTAATCTTGATTGCAAAGTGAAAAAAAGGGCTTAAAAGTCTGGGACTGCTTGACGTATGGCACTGTAGTGGAAGATCTATCTATCTTACACAGTGCAAAGATATAGAATTTTTCCATAAAAGCAAAGGTAACAATTTGCACTTACTCTTATTTTATTAGTATAGTGAATCTAATTTCAGTATCTATGAAACGCCAAGGGAAATTAGGTGACATCTTCTCAAACACTTCAATAAAGAAAGGCCTCTATGGAGCTAGAAGCCTCAGGCCCATGATCTCCATGATGCAAGGCAGAAGTGTTTGAATCTACACCAAAATGAAAGGTGAAATGAGGCCTTATGAGGCATTGAACCGTTTGGCCAAATTGCTTCAACGATCCCCACAGTTTTTTAGCCTGACGTAGTCCTACTCAATTCTAGTCAGAATGAGTCTGATACTGCTCCATAGAGCTGTGATTATGGGGCGTGTTTCGAACGAACCAGGAAAAAAAATGCCTCTGCACTCAATTGGATAGACCTACAACCAATAAGAGCAACCGAGTGCGTGATGTATGTTGACCGACCCAAGCGCGCTTTGGTGACGTGGTTGATTACGTTACTGTTGATCCTCTGTCCATCACCCTATAAAGCCCGCCCTGACAATTTGATTGTCCCGCCAGATATTGGGCGAGCATACTTGCGCTACTATTGAGCAATGCCAGACCGAACTTCCCGACCTCAAACGTTGTGGGCGGGACTAAGTTCGGAATGGCACCCAGGCTAACAATTTTTGAAGCTTCCTGTGAACATGTCACCACCTACTGGTGGAGTGCAGAACTACAGTTAGTAATATAATCTTAGATTTTTTGCAATTGTTTTTCTTGTCCCCCCCCCATTTAAGTTCTTATGAAATTGTTCATGATTGGTCTGATAAAATCTTTTGTAAGTTTTGTAAAATGTCTTAGAAGAGAACAATCATTTAAGGTTTAAGATACACTGTTTTTCTGCCATTTTAGTGAAATAACCTCAAGTACACACTGAAAGCATTTATGCAAATTGAGCACTGATGAGGAAAATCCCAAGTATTAGTCATTTTTATTCAACAATAATAGTTTTTCCACAGTTTTTACTTTTAATCGGGTTTGAAGTTATATGTTCAACCAATCTTTTAGCAAAAACAACCAATACAAATTAGTCACATTAGTCTAAATACTTGTAAAGTATTATGGCAACTTTCAAAAGTCTAAGGTGGATCTTGAACCAAAATCCTCAGGATTTGAGGTCTATGTCTTACAGCCAACACCTCTACCAAATCTAACTAATCATGACAAAGCAATACTACTTAACATTAGTGTTACAGATGTGATCGGTGGTGTTAGGATAATTATAATTGATGATGTGTGAGTTTATTACACCTTGGTATTGCGTGTCAGAACTGATGTTTTCCACAATAGTTTATCTGGTTAAGACGGTTCCTCTGTCCAGATATATAGTTATAATCTTCATTCTGTATGTGGCAAAGATTTGGAAATGAAATTAGAGCAGTGTCCATCAACTAATAACTTATTTTGATAAGGGTGGAGCCATGGATGTCTAACCATCTGCTAACGTGTATGATGTAAAATGTGATGATGTGGCAGTTTGGAGATGTACAAGCTGCTTCTTTAACTGTTAATCGGGGCCACTTCCTGAAAGGTGAGCCCAGAGGGGAGCAGCTGCCTTCTGTAAACTCTAAGAAATGTCTTTGACCTGAGTAAGATTACAATTTATATAAAAAACTGTGCTCATGTCTCATGGTTATTAAATACATGTAAGTTACGAAGTGTTATTTAAAGAATTTGTCCTGAGGGATCTCTTTTCAGGGAAAAGAACCAGAGAAGTAGAGCTTAAAGGTGCAGACACAGGGCCTATCATTAACAGTGGCTTGTTCAGATTTTGATCATTACATTCTTTAATCTATCCAAAATAGTTTTAACCAACTAGATTGGTTGTTTTTGCTTGCTCATCTCATAACATCACTAGGAGCAGGTGTGGATAGAAGGATCTAGAAGGGAGCTAAGACAAAGGAGACTGGCACAAGGGAGTAACAGAGAGTATCTCAAAACATACAACACTGCCTAAATATCATTAGAAAACAACTAGAATCACACTAAATGGAAAAGAAACCAATGACCAAAAAAAACACTAGGTTTTGTTTTTTATGTTTGCATACATTTATCCCATTTCAATGGGATACTCCCTCTTTTATCCTGGTTTATGTGCTGTGGTTTCTTTCTTTTCATCCTACTTACTTTTTACAATTGTGGTAGCAGACTTCTAGGAGTTATTCTGTATATTCTGTCCTCTTTTATGCTATTCTTATGTATAATGTTATTTTAAACATTTAAACAAGGTCTAAATTTGTGTGACTATTTTTTTCTATAATCTCTTTGCTGCTGTAAACACCAGAATTTCCCCAATGTGGGACAACAGAGGAATTTTCTATTCTATTCTATTCTATTCTATTCTATTCTATTCTATTCTATTCTATTCTTTCTTGCCTCCTTTATGCTCTTTCTCACATTCATCTTTCTCCCCTTCATTCTTTCCAGCTACCCTCCTCATCTCCCTTTCCATCTCTGCGTTCACTGCCTATATTTCGTTCTTTTGTTTCTTCAAAGCATCTTCTAATAAAGTTTCATATCCAATTATCAATTGGTACCCTATGGCAACAGCCATGATGTTCCACCTTGTAAAAGCAAATTTGTCGCACTATTATCTATCACTAGGACATTACTTCTCAGCACTTTACTGGCAAACATGTAAAAAAAAAATTAATTAAACCACATCAATAAGGTGGCATATTTAAATACACAATGACATTCAATGACATTCAATGGAGCATTGCATGGAGCGGTTGAATGTGGGAGTGAAGAGGTTCGAACATGAGGTGAGGGTGCAGCCATGATCTATATGTTTTTTTTTTTTCTGTATTCCATGTTCAGGTGTACATGCATTTTTAGTATAGATCCAACAGCCTGTTTTGTAAAGACCTCCCAGTTCTGTAGTGAGGCAGGTGGTCCCGGTGATACTTTATGTTAATGGAAGCCTGCAGAAATGCTGCAGAGGTGTTGCTTCACTGTGTTTTGCATTCAAGATTAATTCAAACTAATTTAGAGCATCTTTCCTGGTGATGCAGACA
This sequence comes from Cyprinodon diabolis, assembly GCA_030533445.1. NCBI lineage: Eukaryota > Metazoa > Chordata > Actinopteri > Cyprinodontiformes > Cyprinodontidae > Cyprinodon > Cyprinodon diabolis. The sequence goes on along the minus strand of CM060065.1, from coordinate 46,917,858 downwards.
GAAAAAAACCCCTTTCTTTGTGGGCAGAGGATTTTACAACAAGAAATGGGATGTAGTGAAAATGAGGCATTAGTATGCTGCTGGTGTCGACTGATACCATCCTGAAATTTGTACCGACGTCCCATTATGGTGATGCAGCTCCCATCAGTCCAGGAGCAATCTGAAGCTTTGGGGGGTTTATTGGGAGAGATTAAAGGAAAGTTTATAGCTCACTTTATAGCTCAGGGGACAAAAGGGGATATTTGTTCAAAGGAGGAACTTCAGCTTTAAAGTTAAAATTAGTTTGGGCAGAAGAAAGTGAAATTAAAATTGATGTGTGATAACTTGTCGACACAAGAGAAGTAAAAACTGAGAGAAGTGCTCTGCAGGAGAGCAGATGTAGTACATGCTCTCACCCCCCCCCCCCCCCCCCCCCCACACACACACACACACACACCCCACACCCCCCCCAGCACCCCACCAAAAAAAAAAAGAAAACTCACCCCACACCGCTGCAATTGGTCCAAACTCAGACTTAAACTTAGACAGCTTTTATTGTCCTTTTGTACACACGGTTTAAACAAAACATTGACATATACATTTCTTAAAGTCCAGCAGTGTTCAAATTTAAACATTGGGGGGATAAAAAATTTGGTGCAAAAAAACCGCTTTCATATGGTCAATTTGATGCAGAGTCTGTGACATGATTTAGAGTTTTTTTCAACATTCAGCTGTCTGATGGTGATGAGAAAGAAGCTGTTTTGGAATCTGCTGGACCTGCATCGGACGCTGCAAAGCCTCTCCTCAGAGGGCAGCGGGGAGAACAGTCCATGGTGGGGGTGTGAGGGGTCATTGATGATGTTACAGGTTCGGGACACGCAGCGCTGGGATGAAATGTCGTTTCTGGAGGGAAGAGAAGCCCCCATGATCTTCTCTGCAGTTTTTACTACTTCTCACCTTCTTCCATTCTGTGGTGCTGCAAATTGGACAGTGATTTCCAATCCAGTCCACAATTAGATTTATATAAAGGTGGTGTCATGATTTTATCTAAAGCTCTGACCCACATGCAGAAGTCCAAACAGAGAGACCAGGGAAAAGTTTAACAGGTTTTATTGAGAGTAGGTTGAGAGGAGTCCAGTGCTGCTCTGAACACCGTCGAACCGGGACTGAAAAGTGAAGGGGAAGATTCTGGGGTTAGTTCAGCCTCAGTGGGAAATTTGTGTCTTCGATTTGTAGAAGGGAATTAAGGCAACAGGACTCACATTTCCAGAAAAAGGTGTCTCTTGTTGAATCCAGTTAGTGTGGGTTGTTCCAGTGAATGACTTGCTCATTGGAGGGCGGACAGGGTTTACCCAGGCTGCGGTTTTTCCTTGAGGAACGGAGGAGCTGACTGCCACTTAGTTTTCCTGCAGTACATGAACAGTTTCTTGTGGAGATGAAACCCCTGCTCAGAGAGACGCCCAAACAATCCTTGGGGTAAGTAGATCCAAACCACTAGCTCGTTGGAGGGCGGAAAGGTTTTGGTTTGGTTGGTTCCTGAGGAGCAATGGAGCGGACTGCCACTTAGATTTCCAGGAGAACTTGAACGGGACGTATGGAGATTAATCCCCTGCTCAAACAATCTCAAACAATCCTTCCAGGGGGAGAAGGCCAAACATCCAGTATACAGGATGACTTCCTGCCAAAAGGCAAAAGACAAAAACAACGTTAGACTCAGAGAAACAAAAGACTCAGTTAGACTCAGCAAAACTCAGCTTGGCTAGAGTACCCAAAAGTGGCAAGCACTCTGGCGTCGAGGTAGTGGCAGTCAGCAGCTTAAGAGTCCTCCAATAATAAGGCAACCATCAGATGTGTGAGGAGGCCAAGGAGAACCAGGCGCAAACTGGTGGTGGAGGAAAGAGAAACAAAAGCACAACCCACACAAACTGGATTCCTAACAGGTGGTTTTGTTTCATTATTGATTATATTTTTAATCTCTTTATTAAAATGTTGAATCCAGATAGTTTAGGCGATTTCCGCCTGAAAATGGATAACTGCACAAAATTGAGAAGAGCTCCGAAGTATTTTGGGTTTAAATGAAGCCCTTTGACACAGGTGTAAAGGTTAGACATAAAGGAATATCTTATTTCAGTGAAATCATCATCGCAGCTGTTACTTCGTCTGATTTATTAGTGATAAACAGAGAAAAATATCACATGTCTATGAACTTCTCTTTTAAAATGAACTCTTTTAGAACAACTAAGAGGCATCTTATATTGTATTCATCAATGTCTTTTTCCCCACTATGGCAGATTTGGACAGAGTCAGTTGAAGCATATTTTTTGTGATAGAGGTTTTAGAAAACAGTTTCCCAGGCAGAGCTTAGTCGAATGTACCAATGTCCCCCCCCCCCCTCATAAAAAGGATTTTGGCCAAAACAGGGGCTTATATTCCTGGTGGGACACCTTGTACCAATTATAGAGCCTTTCTGGCTTTTGGTCAGTGTGAGGGACCAAACCAGTCAAGCATGAGGACAGAGTAATATTTTTTAAGGAAAATGGGTTTTATTTCCCCAAAGTAACAAAACTCAACCAATGATTAAAGGTCCCTAAAATAGCTAAATAAAGAACTTAAACTCAACACAAAATAATCAGTGTTTAACATAAAAACAACCTCAAACTAGCTGCTCAGAAAAAACAAGCTGACCTGACATACAAGAAACAAAGGGGACTTAAATACTGGCTTATCAGAGCGACATTGACACACTGAGGAAGAGGGAAGAGAAAGCACATTGTCAGAGCCCATTGGTTCAGGCAAGTTGGAGCTAATCCCCCACAGCTCCAACAAGAAAAAAAAAACTAAAGTATGTGACTAAATTAAATATACAAAGCTTAACCAAATGTGCTCTACAGTTAGAACTATGTGTTCAAATACAAATACTGTAGAAACAAAACCCATGTATATGAAAATTCAAAGTGAAAAGGTGTTGGTGTGTGGAGTTATTGACTCTGTGGCGGCAGGATTGGCCATCATAGCCAGTCTGGACATCCATGCTGAATGTAATCATTTGTGTAGTAAAGTAACTGTGACAGGGACCTTCATAACCTCAGTTACCCACAGTCACCTGGTTCTGCTCAAAACAGGTCATTGTAAACTTCTTGTCCAAATTGTTGGGATCTGGAGGTCTGTCCAACTTTCTCCAGCAGAGGGCGCCCTAGGTCTCCTGGAGCTGAGCTGACGACCACACCTGCGATCCATCTGTCATCAGGAGACCAGGATATAAGCAGCGGCAGAGCTTTTCTCCAGCGCCAGAGTGTTAAGCCAGTTATGGTTAGCAAAACCTGAGCCAGCCAGCCTGTCTGATTCTCTGACCCTCCTGAAAACCTGAATCAGAACCTAATCGGTTTTTGTCTTCTCTGCTTCATAGGAAGAAACCTGACTGAATCTTGGAACTCTGGAAGAGCTCACTGCTGAGATCTGCCTGCTGGCTCTTAGGAGCCCTTCTGAAGAACCTGCTGTCTGAACCTGCCTGCCCGCCCTCAAGAAGACGATCGGGAGAATCCCTGGATCTGAACACTCTATCAGTCTGAAGTCGTGCCCTGCAGTTGCTTAGCCCTCTGCTAACTCCTAGCCTCTGGACCCTCTGGTTCCCTCCCTCTGCTGCTACGCCTGAAACCCGTCACAGGTACAAACCTGCTCAACCACTCTGACCAAGATCATCTGAACCCTGGCTAACCAAACTGCCCCTCTCTGCAGAGAGTCCTGTGTGACCAGTCCCGGATCATTGACCAACACCAGTCATCTAACAATTGTACTTTATTTCAATAAACAGTCAAACTTTTAACCTGCCTCCGAGTTGTTCTGCATGTGGGTTAGAAACCTGAACCCAATCATGACACAAATGATATCAGCCATGAAGGAAGGAGCAAGAATTGATCTGTCCTGAATCTTTTTCCAGGGAATATCCACCGTGATTGATAGACTTTAAAAAACTGTGCTTCAAAGTGCTCTAAATCTAGTTCATAGTTATTTTAAAAAAGGAAAACAAAACAAAGTCCAGTGGATTGTTTTTTTTTTAACTTTTTTGGGATGGCTGGCTTAATTACTCATTCCATTCACCTGTGTAACTCTGCCTGGTTTTTCATCACTGCTTACCTGATCCACCCGCTCCTGCCTCTATTTAAGGGGCTTGCATCCAGTTATCAAGTGCAGATCATCTTGTTCTCTGTAGTCAGTGGTGACCAGTGTTGGGCACGTTACTTTGAAAAAGTAATTAGTTATAGTTACTAGTTACTTCTCCCAAAAATTAACTGAGTTACTAACTGAGTTACTCCACAATAAAAGTAACTAGTTACTCGTAAAAGTAACTATTGCCCCCCACCTTCTCGCCGTGTGTTTCCACTGCCAGCTGAATAGAGCGGATGACGAAGACAAGTACCTGCAGAGAGTTTTGCATTTATTTCAACTCATCCTAAATGACATCGGGGGGGAGCGCGATCTGACGGACCTATAAACCCCGTCAGATAGCGCTCCCCCTGCTTAACATGGGGAAACGGTATCTGATGGGCTTCCATCTGGAAAACGCTGTTTTGCTGCTGGAGTCCTCCTCACTCTCTATCTCTCTGTGTGTGCTGTACGTTAACATCCATAACAGCCAATCTCATCCTCTCCTCTCTCATGACAAGGCGCTTACGGGTCCCATCATGAAAAAAAGGTTAATTGTGCGACCTGAGTAACGTGCAGTAACGGGGTGTTGGCAATGGTAACTGCGTTATAGTTACAGTAAGAGTAATAATTTTGATTACTCGTTACTAAGAAAGGTAATGGCTTTAGTAACGTCCATCACTGGTGGTGACAGTGTCTTTAGAGTTCCTTAGTGTTTCTGATTTCTTGATCCTGACCTGTTCTGCCTCTCAGCCGGCCTGTTCCCATCTGATCTGTTTGCCTGAACTGTCTTTGGACTCCTGGACCTCTGAGCCTTCCTTTTCTGATCTGTTTCCCTGACCTGGCTCCGGTCACCTGCTTGTTTTCTAGGGCTGCAGCATCTGGGACACTCTGGTCAGCGCCCGCCACATCTTGTTGGCAACCTACCAGTTCCTATCTTGTTCTTAGGACAAGCGCTGAACTGCTAAACCAGTCATCACGGGTTCATATCATCCTCTGTCAGATTATAGTGGTCACTAATCTGTGTTTCGCCTATTGACGTTCTTGCCTTAGATGCCCTAGCCACTGCTTCTGCAGACCTGCCCAAGATATCTTTGGGTTTGAGTTTGTTCAATCTACTCCTCCAAAAAATTCATCTCTTTTCATCACCTACCTGTTCAGACAGCTGCTGTTGCCTCAAACTCTTTTTAGCTGTATGACAGCTGCTACTTTACTTTCAGGTCTAGGGATGTGTTTAGTTTTTACACGCCTTATCTGAGGAATCTCACAGTTGTTGGACTTCTGCTGTTTGCGAGGTGACCACCTCATGCAGGCAGCCTCGGTTATCAGATGTTCTCCTGAAACAACCACAATCTGCAGTGAGTGCACGTTGTGAGGCTGGGAGCCCTGGTAAACGGTGACAAATGAACACTGCATAGCATGCGAACGGGAGGCCTGTCGACACGTCCTCGAGGTCCCCGCTCTCTCCATCAACATGGCATGATTTTAATCAGCTGCAGCTGTAAAGGTTGTGGGCTCCACGCTGAATGGGTTTGGAATAAGTGTGTCCCTCAGAGTGGTGCGACTGGGGGGGAATAATTGGCTGATAAATCAGGAACCAGCAAGTTGCTGCCTGACACATGGTGGGGGAGGTAGGGGGTTGTTTTGGTTCAGATCTGTCTGCCTAACTCCGACAACAGAATCTAACCAGAACAGCAGCAGCCCAAGTGATAAGCACGGGGACAGAGATGATGCTGCTCTGCAGAAAGGATTGATTTGACAGATGAAGCCAAAACTTTTCTGAAATCTAAAATAATTCACAGCTAAACTGTTTAATGACCCTCTGCTCCTGCTAATCAGGGCTGTATTTAAATGAGGGCTGTTTAAACACAATAATGTGACAAGATCTGCTCTTTCTTTCTCCTGCTCTGGGTTTGATTTTGCTCTTTTATTAATTCATTTTACTCTCAAGTTTCATCGATTGCTGTAGTTGGGTTTTTATTATTTGTTTACCTCTTTGTTCTCCTTTTGTTCAGTTAGATTTCCTGTCTTCATATATATTCCTGTCATAACCTGAAAGCTTTGGTTCTGTTTTGTCTCTGTAGTTTTGAGCTCAGTGTCATTTAGTATTTTTGTATCACCTCCTGCTTCTCTGCTCCGGTTTCTATGCAGTAATTATGTGGAGAGATCACAGAGCTTCATTATGAAGACTCTGAAGGTGGATAATGACTGAAGTTTCCTCCTGCGCACGAATGAGAACAGGATTAAACAGGGACAGAGAACGGATGTGAGGCAGAACAACTGTTTTCCATTTTTTAATCAGAACAGCCAAGAAGGCTAAAAACAATGTTAAAAACACTGTGAAAAAATATTTACATTTTATATTAATTACATTCGTGCTTTCACACCAAATGTGTCCAGAGTCCGTAGCGACTAATCTACATGTTATCTCAAGCAAGATGAATTTTATTTTTACTTTTTTAGAATTTAACTTTATTGCCATTACAGTGTCAGAAGTACAAGGCAACAATATTAACCATCTGCATTTAACCAATCCCCAAGGGGAGCAGTGGGCTGTCTTTGTGTGGCGCCCAGGGAGCAGTGTGGTGTTAAGGGTCTTGCTCAGGGACCCAGAGTGGCAGTCTTTGTGCTTTGACTTGACTGTATTACGTCTGCCGAGGAGGTTATGTCTTCAGGAGAGTTTATGTGTGCATGTTTTCTGTCTGTCACAGTACAAGATGACTTAATGTCAGAATTAGTGAATACTTATTGAAGACCCAGATTGAAAGATGAAGAGGCAGATATGATTTATTGCAAAATTTATTGAAGAAGTAAAAATACAGAAGCTACAGTATAATCCAGAACCGATCAACAAGAAACTTAGGAAACTAGGAGAAATTAGGAAGGAATAAACCTATGTAATGATGAAATTATGAGAATCCAACAAACAGTAACTGCAGAAGAGGATTATACATGCCAAACAAAACAAAGAATGGAGTATTTAACTAATTGGGAGCAGGTGTGGACAAAAGGATTTAGAAGGGAGCTAGGGGAAAGGATACTGAAACAATGGGGCAACAGAGAGTAAACAGAAAATGCGTAAGTGCTTAAATATAACCAGAAAAAAACTTGAATGACACAAAATGGAAATGAAACCACAGAATGACATAAATCAAAGTGTAACTAAAAACCCCAAAACTTAGAAAGTCCAGAAAAGGCACAACCATGACAGTTGAAAAGACATGAACAGATTTCAATTACATTTTTACCAGAGGTGTTCCTCATGCCAAGGCCATTTTGGTGATGATCCAGATCATAATCCGCATGCAGAATTTTCTCTTTAAAGAATTCTTTAATATTGTAAGATAGTGATTTATGGAGAAAACAAGCAGTTCCCCAATAAGCCAGATGGTGGCAGCAGTGACTATTGACAACATTAGCACTGGACTCCAAAAGTTCTGATCCAGATGCATGAGTTTTAGCTATAGGTGTAGGTTACAATATGAGGCAAAATGTACTGTTTGGCAGAGGTCTGTTCTCTCTGTGCTTTTCTAGTTATTTTTTATCTTTATTTATTCGATTATTTTTATAAGAAAGTTACCTGACAGGAAATGGGGTTGAGAGAAGGTGGGACTCAGACCCATGACGATCATTTTGAGTAACACATTTTCAGTGATGCAGCCAAATAAATTTCCTAGCGGTGGCCAGGCATGGACCAGTTCAGAGTGAATCTAAACTGATCTTACTTTATCAACAGGAAAATGAATGAGCACAGCATATTTTCTAAATAAATGAAAGAAGACAGAGTAGATTTTCCTTAAGCCCTTTCTATTAAATAAACAACCAAATGTATAAACGTATGTTATCCAAATTAAAGGTATGGCTGACAATCATCTTCTGGCTTTGAGTTTAAGTAGGATTATCCACCTAAAGCCAATGTACTTAATGCTGCGCATGCACCCTTCTTTTGTTTATGTTTTCTGCTCCATTGCTTTCCCTGTATACTTGGAAAATGGCTACAAGGCTTTATAAGAAGATGAAAGAGAAAGAGCACAAATGACACAGAACAGAGGGACCCAGTATTCTGGCCAGACATGCAGTGGGATAACTTAAAAAAACATTTATTAAAGATAAACTGGAACATGATATCAGCTGCTGCAGCGGCTAGGTTTATGAAGCAGGAATGTCTATGGGAGGGAAACACAGGTTAGTGACTGTGATAATCAGAGGGAGGATGATTATGTACGCGCTAGCCACTAAACTGGTTTGTCACTTCAGTCCTGTGCCCAAAGACCGAGGATGATTCCAGCCGTAAGACTGAAGAGATGCGGCAGAGGCTGCCAAAGAGTTCCAGATGTGGAACGCTGCAGAGCTGATAGGAGATCAGAACAGAGTTGACCGAGGCAGACAGGATAATCCGAAGGGCGAAGAGGCAGGTCCAGATTTAATCCACAAAAAAGTCAGACACCAAAGACAGAGAGGCAACTAAACAGACAGGGCATGGAGGCTAATAAGTCTAAAGGAAGAAATGGTGTCATGAACCGAGGACAGATGGACCCAGTATTTAAGGAGAGACAGTCAGTAGGAAAGTTCAATACGTTTATTAAATAAACCAACAAAACAAAAGTGGAGCTGTGGCTTGCGGACACTGCAGGATGGGAAGCGGGACACCGCTCAATCACAGACACTCTGCAGGAGGAACACAGGTAAGTGACCCCAATCATGAGACAAAGGATGATTATCTGAGTTGGCCACTTACCTGGTTTAACAGTCCAGTCCTAGACTGTCCCCAAGTGCTGCAGTTCCAGAGGACATGCTGGCAGACAGACAGGAACAGACAGGGACAGGATCCAGATCAGGCAGGAACAGAGACAGGTGGCAGGATCCAGACTTCAAGGCATCCACAGGCTCCATGGAGGGTTCAGAGCCTGACTGGGACCAGAAGCATGACCAGGTGGTCACGCACAGGAGCATACAGGATCAGGTGCAAACAGGCAGGCTCAGTGGAAGAGGGTAGCCGAGACAGGACGAAGAACCGGAACGTGATGCAGGACTTTAAACTGGTCTCCTCCCTGGAGCCAGGCTTACTGGATAAAAAGCGGAACCTCCCCACATAATGAGCCAAAAACCATGAGGACTCCGCAGGGGAGGAACAGTGGACGATCAGGAGACGAGACACACACAAAAACCCTCCTTCCACTGGCTGCCAGGATCCAGGACATGAACCATAAACTAAAACTCAAACGACAGACTGACAGAAAGACAAGAAATGATCTGGCACTGAATGCTCAGGCTGAACTGAATATAAACCAAAGGAAACAGGTGAGGGGAATAAATTACAATTGAGGCAGGGAGGGAAAACAACAGGTGAAAGGAATGACTAATTAAGGAGGAGCAAATAGGCCAGATCATGACAAATGGATCAGAATCAGACAATCAGGCTCAAGGATAATCTGGCACTGTTCGTTGGGAAACAGGAAGCTTAATTAGGAAACCTGAACAGGTGGATCTGATGAAGAACAGGGCAGAGTTAGACAGGTGAAGGAAATGAGCAATAAAGCCAGCCAAAATAATGACAATGAATTCTGCTTTTATTATCTTCAAAGTTAGTATACTGAGGTGAAATTTAACTAGTGTATTTTTGCGGGTTTGTGGTTCATATAACAACTTTAAAATGTCAAATTAGTTAAAATGTTCCACCTGAGTATTACTGCTGCCAACCTCTGGTACAGGGAGGAACAGTTTCTTCCTCCAAGTCTTATTTTTAACAAATTTCCACCCAGTAAAGATTATTTTCGTATTTCTCAAACCTAAAATGTTATTTTTGTTTTTCTCTTAGGTCTGAGATCCACCAAGCAGGGAATGAGCTATTACATTATGTTCAGCGCCACACTGCCTCCCCTTTCCCAGTCAATAAGGCACAAATCACTAAAATAAAACAGAAAAACAGGAAGAAATTAAAAAGTTCTCTAGCATAGTCTTAGAATAAGTCTAAAGAAATATTAAAAGACTATATTAAGGCATTCTTGGAGCTCATCTGAAGCTGTGAAAATTACCACTAATTGGTCTTATTTTGAAAATCAAGGAATCTTGCAGTGTCATAGAAGCATATTCTATAAAAACTGGGTTAAAATGTTCCTTCTCTCCTACAAAATCCTTCTGCCTCTGCCTTAATTTTAATGTTTCTATTCTAATTCAAAGATGCAACATAAAAAACACTGGAACCCCTGTAATAGTTTGTTCCTTGATCAGCCTCGCCCTGCTGAGAGTTTTCACAGGACTTTCTGCTCTCAGGTGGTCAGATCAATCCTATCTGTGATGCAGCAGCAGGTCTAGTCCTGTGTGTGATCCTCAGTCTTTCAGTTAGTTAAGTTAGCCTTCAGATCTCTACTTTCTGCTCTGCGGCTAAAGCTGCAGTAGGAACTATTTAGACATAATGGGTCATCTGTGTTCAGGTCAGGCAGAGGATCTGGTGTTTTTTTAGATCCCACCTGTCTTCTTCTGGGCCCTGATTTCACTCTCCTTGCAGCTTGTTGGGTTTGAGGCCATGTGGACTGGTGTCAACCCAAACAGGACATGTGTGAATTTGATGCCAGCATGCAGATGGCCCAGATGGCTCATTAGAACGGAGCGTAGAGCCGCTGGAGAAACTGAAAACAAACCCACACCTGATCCGCAGCTCTGCCAGTTCAGAGATGATAAAACTGATGGGTGGCTGTGGCTGTCAGAGGAAATAAAAAATTCTCCATTTCTGCCTCCTAGACAGATTTTTCCTTATCTCTTGAAAGAGAAGGGAAGAGGAGGTAAACTTCACTCTTTGGGACTTTCAGCAAACTGACAACACTGTCCCTGAGCGAACGTGGGAAGACTGAGAGGTGACAGAAGTGTCAAGTGTTCATGAAATAATTAGCTGCTCCTGTTACCTTTATGTCAGACCAGGTACTGAAGCTGTCAGTCACACCGGCTGCAGAGGCCTCATCTGACAAAGTCAGCGCCGTAATGATCCTGCAGCCTGGACTGGGCCAGAAGCGACAGCTTGGATGTCAGGACGAATCAAAGGGAAGGAAGACCTCTGCTCCGCTATGCTGAGCACCAGGTCAGAGACCGTTACAGTGCACTGAAGAAAGTCATAACACCCAAGGATGGTTTCAACACTTTATCACATTAAAACACACACATTTCAGTTTTGTTATTGGGATTTTATGGAACCAATCAACACAAATTAGTGCAAACTGGAAAGTGGAAAGATATCACCTGACCATGGAGAGAGAATGGACCGACTGCTGACCTACCGAGACCTGGACGTCCACCTGGACTGACAAGCTGGACAAGGAGAGATTTCATCAGAGAAGTTCCCAAGATACCATGGTGACTCTGGAGGAGCTGCATGGATCGACAGCTCAGTGGAGTCCATGTCTTATCTTTATAGAAAATTTGTTATATTGATAAAGTATATAAATAAAGTCACATTTAATCCTGCTTGCACTTTAGCATGCAGGATTTATATATTTTTAGTTTTTCGCTTTGCTGCGTTCTATTTTCTGTTTTGCAGATGTTTTTCTTCTGCATATGCTTTATGTGTGAGTCCCATTGTTGTAGCATAACTTTTTTTTTCTTCAATTTACCGCATATTCACATATTTGCTCCATCTTATATCAGAGATCTGATTTTTCCTTATGTCTCTAACAGAGCACTTTGCTCTCAATCTGCAGAATTGGAGGCAGATGCCTGGTTTCTTCCCATTAAATCTGTTTTTCTTCTCTACTGTCACTTAATGCATGCTCATATGAGGGATTTCTGTAGAGTCAAGGACACAATGCATAAAAATGTCTACTGTGACCACAAAAAGTGAATCCTACAAAGTATTTTAATGGTTTTCCTTAGATGGAAAAATTTCAACCATTTTGACTTGATGATCTGGTTGAACATTCTTCGTAATGCGCTTTGAGACGGCATGTTTCTTGAACTGGTTCTATATATTTTGAATCAAATAGAATTAAATTCAATTGAACTAAGTTTTTTAATCATTTGGTAGGTTAACCACTGTTCTTCATCTTAATACACATATGGCGACTCAATCAAATCATTCTGTAAAAAATAAAGGTATTTGTTCTTCCTTTATTTAAGATAAATTGATCATTTTTATAAATTCTAGAAATAGAAAATCTTAATTCACTGCTTAAAATACTAAGCAGATACTTGCCTTTAATTTACATTAAAAGAAAAATAAAATAATTAGATGTGATGCATTTAAAATAAGATAGAAATAAGATATTTTTCCTTATTTTAAATGGAAATAATCTTATTCCATTGGCAAACGATTTTACACATCTGCCAACAAAATACTGATTTAGATTTCATTACAGCAGTGTTTAAATTCCTAGGTTATAGGCAAAAAGGAGATATCTGCAAACCTGTTTGCTGCTTCTTATAAATCTCACCGTGTAGATTTCTGACTTTCGGACACATTTCCGCTTTTTAGTAAATTTCATCACTTATTTTACGTTTGTTTAGTCCTTTATCTGTGCGCAGGAAGCCTGGTGGAGGCTGAAGGTAGCACTAATAGCCTTCCTCAGAGGCATAAATCAGTGTTTTGGAGCAGGCAGCAGCATAATACCCGTCAGCTTGTGGTAAACACAGAGAGACACTGTCGGCTCATTTACATTTTTCTCCTGCAGTGTTTCTACCTCTCCATTCATGAGATCACATCACGCTTTTTTTATGTGTTTATTTAATAAATATATGCCTGTTCAATCATGAAAACAGGTCTCTGCTGTGGTTTGTAACCCGGTCATTTACATGGTAATTTGGATGGGAGTTGTTCTGAGCTGATATGTGGTGGGGGGAGGCTGAGCGGACACATTCATGACTGAAATGGAATATTTCTTTAGCATAATGAGGATATTTATCCAGGGCTCTGACTTTCTATGTGTCTGCATGTTGTTGCCGCTGGTTACTGGGCTCTGGTCTGGTTTCAGTTTACCTCCATTCAAGAAAGGACGCCCTTCTGCCTTCATTCCTACGTTCTGCTCGCAGCAGCAATTGCAGCACCTTGATTCTGTCATTCTTCCTCATTTTATGGTAGTTAACTGCTCTGTTTGGGATTATTCTGAACCAAGTTTCAAGCTTTACAGCTGCAAAACGAGCCCAGATCATCAGCCCTCCACCACCTTGCTGGAAGAGTGCCATAGCGGTTTCCGAGACAGCAGGTCTTTTGTTTCAACCCCAGTCAAGCCTGGCCACCGGGTCACATGCTTGACTTCCTGCTGGCGGGATGGCATTCAATAATCTATAGATCCACCTCTGCAGATAAGAAGCCTTCACAGAAAATCGGTCCAACCATTTGCAACTCCAACTCCACATCAATGAGAGACACTTGTGGTAATACCAGTGGTCTCAAACTCCAGTCCTGGAGGTACTACTTTACGAACCCATTATTAACTGCTGCTAATGAGGTACACAGAGCACATCTAAAATTTGCAACACAGTTAAAAACCACTGGTTTAAACTCACCTGGTGAAGCGACGAGGAAAACTGGGCAGGGTTTTTACTTTCTGATCGACTCCCCTGCTATCTGTCTGCTTTGCTGTTCTGGACTCTAGATGCTGCAGGATCAGCGTACTCCTCTTCACATCTGTTACGACCCGTCTAGGGTTGCCAGAACATAACATATTAAAGAGTGGATCCATCCTCTTCCCATCCCAAGTAGCTCACACATACGAAGTTGCACATCTTTAGAAAGTGATTTATTTACAAAAAGGAAAATAGTTCTAAAGGTACATCATAAATGGAGCAAATGACTTCAGAGAGAGCTATATGCCAAAAATAACAAACAAAAGGCAACTGTCTAAAACAAAGAAATGAACCAACTTACCTACTGCAGTATAAGTAAACAAATGACAGTCATCTTACCTCCCTAACTAAGAAAACAGTAGAAAAATTAAGCAACAGAAATGGCAGCTCGCTCTTATAAGCTCCAGAATGTTCATATGTTAACAGTGTGGCCAGTTGGGAAGAGTGGAAGACAGAAGCAGGAAGTCCACATCAGCAGCGTTTTTATAATTGTCACTTCCGGGAAGCCACCAATGGGATGTCATGTCGTCATCGTCCTGGAACCAATCAGCAACTGGAACCTGCACACTTACATTTGCATACAAATTTACAACGCCAGCTGTAACACATCATTGTAATAGTTTTGCATTCCTTGGCCTCATTTTAGAATTAGTTCTTGGGTAAATCCTAGGAGATCCATTATTTTATGGAATTCAGACAGCCAGATAGTCGTGATCCCTAGTCAGGATTATACTGTGAGATACTCTTTGGAAAATACGAGGATTCGTTTAACTTTTCCATAGTCTGTGGTAGAGGTGTCAAATGTATTAATATTTATTACTCCAGTAGAAGTATAAATCCTACTGTTTAAAAACACTTTTAGAGAATCAACTTAAGCTTTTTACTCCAGTAAAAGTGTAAAAGTACCATTTTAGGTATAAAAGTAAAAGTAATGCAGGAAAAAATTATAAGGACAGAATCTATGCTATTAAATGAAGATTTTTCTATTATTCTGGATGATAAATTTCTTAGACTTCATTTTCTTAGTTTTATAACTAATGGTAACAGTGTCAAATTTAGCATTGCATCATCTTGAAAAACTATTTTGGTATATGGTGAACAACAAGTTGGAGCTGCACTGTGTCCAACCACAAAGAAATTAAATGTCTGGATGAAACTAACTATTTTGATGGTTTTTATTTTGTTTAAATTCCAACAAATTAAACAAAACTAACGAGACTCATTTAAAAATGTAATGAGTAGAAGTAAGTTGTCTAAAAAATAACTGTTCCAGCAAAGTATAGTTTGCCAAAACTTGTACTTTAGTTTCCAAACAAGGTGTTTGTACTTTGTTACTTGACATCTCTGGTCTGTGGTACAGTTGATCTGAGAGTTGTTAGGAGGAAAGTGTTAGAAATCAAATGTGTTTCTCTGCAGAAACCTGTAAAGGTTGGAGAGCAAATGCTCATCATGCTCCAGGTGATTAGCTGTGCTCTTGATTCTGAATATTTCAGCTAAAGATCGCTCACCAGACACCACAAATACAAGTTATCTGTGTCTTGGTTTGGTAAGCCTGTTTAGTTAAGGTGATAATAATCTAGGTTTCCACCTGTAGTGTGGGACAGACTGGGGTTCACACAATCTGAATTATTTTTCTTTTTTAAGATTAAATACTTTAAGTTTGAGGTGGAGCTTTGCAGATAGAAAGGCTCTGAAAACTTTTGTAAATGAATGGTAATCCATTAAACTACTTGCATCCTCCAAACACAGACAGTTTGGTGCTTTATTCTAGTCACAAATCCACACGATAAAGAAAAGATCCATAAAACCGAATGTTTCACTGGAGGTAATAATATAAATGGTGTCGCATTTTGGGATTAAATAAAAACCTCAATATCTGTATATACACTTTTTGATTCCCCATCAATAAATTTAATAAAAGTTTTTACTCCACTAAAAAATGTTTTATTTTGTTTTATATTTTCTTCTACCTTGTATAGCTGTTTTACAAGGAGCTTTAAAAACAAACATTGATCCATTGTAGCTGCATCATTTGAATATATGAACCAGTTTAAGCTCTTACATATGATCAATTATTTATGTCAAATATGGCGAATGAATGTCATGTGATTCGGTTCGTTAAACATAACTGTTAAAGATTGGCTCTCTGTCTGCACCTTGAAGCTCTATCTCTCCGGGGGTTTTTTTTCCTGATAAGAGATCACTCGGGATAAACTCTTTAAATAACACTTCATAACTTATATGTATTAATCAACCATGAGACATGACAACAGAGTGTGATAGAAATTGTAATCCTACTCAGATCAGAGAACTTGCTTAGAATTTACAAAAGGCAGCTGCTCACCTCATGTCATGGTTTTTGTTATATTGTGCTTTACTTTGCTCTATGTTTCCTAGTTTTATTGGTTTAATTCCGTTTTTGTTGTAATTTCTAGATTTGTTCGTTCTCATGTTTTTCTGTTGTCCTCTGTAGCCCTCTTGTGTGTGTGTGTGTTCCTTTCCCCTTGGCTCCTTCGTGGTCTCCTCTCACACCTGCTCCTTTTCAGCTCGTTAGCCCTCCCTTTGTCTCTGTCAGCTATATATACTCTCCCTCTGCTCTCACTCTTGGTTGGTTCCTTGTTGTGGTCCTGTCTGGTCCTGTCGTCGCCGTTGTTCGCTCACCTCGTCTCTCCCTGGCTCCTTGTGCGTGTTTTCCCTTGATGTCTCCATGGTTCTGGTCTGTTACATTTTTTGTTGGATTTTTGCATTCCTGCTTTGTTAACAATTTTCATCCTTAAAAACTACAAGAATTCACCTCAGCCTCTCTGCCTCTGCGTTTGGGTCCTCAGAACCACAACCAAAACGTGACACCTCAGGGCTCACCTCTTAGGAAGTGGCCCCGATTAACAGTTAAAAAGTCCTTTTATACATCTCCAATCTGCCAGATCATTGCATTTTACATCATACATGTTTGCAGATGAATAGACATCATGGTTCCAGCCTTATCAAAATAAGTTCTTAGTTGATGGACACTGCTATCATTCCATTTCAAAATATTTGCCACGTACAGAATGAAGATTATAACAGTATATCCGGACAGAGGAACTGTCTTAATTAGATAAACTATTGTGGAAACATCAGTTTTGACACGCAACAGGCAGCCAATACCAAGGTGTAATAAACTCACACATCATCAATGATAATTATCCTAACATAACAAAGTAAATAATTAGACCATACTTGATTTAACTGGATTTTTTATTTTAATCAGATTTTATCTTCTTCTTTCTCTCAGGCTTCACCAGGATGCATATTTAATGCTCACACTTCCCCACAACACAGCATATTCCTGGGAAACTGGCCTGAAACTATCCCCACGAGGTAGCAAATATAGGACAACACACCACCACCCAACCAACCAACCACCCACCCACACAGAAATCCTTTTCAATGTTAAATACTGTAAGTTTACTGTCAATCTATCTAACCCCACTCATGCATTGATTGATCTCTCACACATTTAAGCTTCTTTTGAAGCAGGAAAAGCAAAACTTGTTTAGCGTATTTTTTAGAATCTAAAAAAATATACTAAACAAAAAGTTTTGCTGTGTTAAACCTGTGTGTTCAAATTCTCCAGCCACCTTGTTAGCAGAAATCTTCCCACATAATAAACAGCAAGGTCAGCGCTGCTCCCAGGGATTTGTGTGCTTTTAGATATCAGGCTCTCCCAGTCTATGAATGACAGTGATTTAAAATTCAGGAATGTTCCTTTGTAACATCTCCAATTAAAGAGGCATATCTTCACAAATACAAATCGACTCTCAGCCTTCGTTCTCCAATTACATGGCGTTATTAAAATGCTCCTCTCAAGGCCACAGGAGATGTGGCGGGTGGAGGTGGTTGACAGCTTTATAAGCCTTTAGCCGTTACCTGGAACTGTCAGCGCTCGGTTCAGCAGCCTCTCGACTTGATTGGTTTCACTTGAGAGCAAAGAGTGACATGTTTGTTTTATCATGTTTTTGCTGTTATGAAAAAAAGACAAACCAAACACTCCTTGCTCTGTGAAGATGAAAGTGATGCTTATGGCAGACATCAGCATTCAGTCATAAAAACAAGTTATCTAAGGTAGCAAACATCCAAACATATACTGTGTTTATCTGCTTATCCTCACACGGTCACCATGAGGTCACCAGTTCATCGAGCACATTCTCCCTTACAACATCAATGAGATTCCTGAGTGTCACATACTGAGGTAAAGAGGGTATGTACACCAATCACATATGAACCCCCATAATAAATGACAGGCTGTGCTCATTGTATGACATGATCTGCAAACATTTTTCTAAAGATTTTACCCTAAAAAATTAATTGGTAGATTTAGGAGTGTGTGTTTACATCTATACTAGTGTTTCTTTATGTTTAGAGTTTCAACTCATTTCAGTTTATTTATATAGAGCCAATTCATGACACATCATCTCGAGGCATGAAAGAAAGAAACAGGAAGACACCTATAGCAGAAACAGGCTCAGTGTGGGTGCCACTCAATGTCAAGGAGACAAGAAGCAGACAGAAAAAGAAGCAGAGATACAAATGTCAACCAGCTCCACAGGTGACCCCGTTGAGGAAACACACAGGCAGACAGACGAGCTCCGAGCCAGCTCCTATGTCAGAGGATGAAAGAGAAAACATCCAGTTAGTCACAGTCAGAGAAACAGGGCGACACTGAAAAACAGGCCAAGCTCCAACATCTATAAACAAAGCTGTTAATGGCAGCAGCACAGCTGATATTTCTATCCAGGATGGAGTCACAGCCAAACAGGAATAGACCAGATGAGCATAGCATTAGAGATTTAGCTAACAAATTCTGCAGAGTAGGAGAATAGAGATAGAATGATGAAAAGGGGTCCCTATGTCCTCCAGCAGCCTTAGCCTATAGCAGCACAAATGAAGGAAAAAACTCTAAACAACCTGAGTATTTTGGATGATGCATAAGAAAGGTAGGGCCAATGTAGAGCCAAGGAGAAACAGGCTAAATAAGAGGTTAGTACTAATCTTTCACTTTGCAGTTCATAGAGAAGTTTAGCAAGTTCCAGCCACTACCTGTCATGCTACCTGCATGTCAAAAAAATAAAAGGGTGTCTTATCACAATGTCAGTTTGACCAAGCTTGGGAGTGAGACTGCGTTGGTTCATCTCAGGGCCAACGGCAAGAAACCTACATTACAGTGACAAATTACCCCCAGCCCCAAAAACACCAGAAGTCATTTAGACATTGATTTGTAGGCTAAATCTGGTCAATACGTCATAGTCTTGATTTATTCTCATGTTTTCTTGGTACACAGACCAACACCATATAGAAATTGTTGCTGTGTCTTTCAGAGTAAATGATTCAACATGAGCATAAGTAAAACAAAAACTTACAAAAGCATTAATATGAGAAAATATTGTAATAATTTAGAAAATTGTTAACCCAACAATAGCTAACCCTAATCTAGAAAACCTGTTTGAATCCCTAACATTTAAAATCAAAGGAATGATTTTATCTGTTTCATTTTACAATGACCTTAGAAAACACCTGTTCTCCATCATTCAGAGTTGGAAGAATAAAACTCTCTAAAGATCATCTTTCTGTTGGCTTAAAACTACTTTAAACAGTGGTAAAAAAAAAAGAACTTTCACTTATGTTCTACAGGCTCAACAAGAGTGGCTTGTTAGTAAGAAATACATAAATATACTTCTCTTAAAGGAGTATTGATTACAGTTGGTTGTATTTTAATTTCCTACTAGACTTTTGGAGAAAATCATTAGGAAACCAAACACCCTCTAGTGGTGCGTTCTCACAGCATGCAATAAACGCTGTGATTTCCTCAAGCCTAGGCAGCTCGCCGATCTGCATTTGAGATACAGTGTTTTCACCCTGGAGCTCATCATCAGATAGGAGGAGCTTCAGTTGCGTAAAGCTAAAACCCCACTGAGGTGAAAGAAACTCAGCAAATATACTGAATGGCTATTGCTTTATTAGTGCAGGTTTGTGCATTTAAATTGGTCATTTGGAAAAATAAAAAAACTAAAGAGCTGTCATGATCTTGGCACTGATAGCTGTCCTGATTGCTCATTTCATTCACCTGTCTAGCTCTGCCCTGTTTCTCTTAGCTGAAATGATCAAGGTGGAGGAAATTCAGACAAAAGCAGGCATGAAGAAACCAAACACAGCATGTTAGCATAAAACCTGTTGCTGCCATTTATATAGAACAGATAAATCCTCCTGGTGCTTCAACTTTACCTAACTGTTGATCACTTAAGTCTTTATCCTGCTTTGAGCTCCTGTTTTTGAAAGTAACTTTCTTGTTCTAATTTATCTGAACATCCCACTTACAACCAAACTCCCAGCAGAGTTTGTTTTTGTTTGTTTTTTCCATCCTGAGAAGTAAACTCAAACATCAGTTTCAGGTCATCAGAAAGCAATACACTCCTTAGTTAGTCTATCTCAGCGAGACACCATTTGTCCTCCAGGTGCTTTGATATGAGCCGACCGGATGCTGATGCTGCTGGTTGGGCGTAGGTGATGGAATGAGAGGAGACAGGGAGAAGATTAGTTTGTCCGGTGCTGCCAAAGTGATGGATGCAAAGGAAACCTGGAAGACCTCATAGACAAACACAGCACCTTTGGCACAGTGCAGCTGGATGTAACTGTAATAAAACACAATTCAGATGAAACCATAAAGAGTGTTGGAGTGAGGAGATCCATTTGAGTGAAAATTGTCTTTATTTCCTCTTGATGTCATTTTGCCTGATTAAAATACTTTGGGAAAATGTAAAATGTTGTTAGGAAAGTTTACTCAACAAAAAGATCTTTTCACACAGATTCAAACTGAAGGTTTGGTTTTATAGCTTAATAGGGAAAAGTTCAACACAACATCAAATTATTCTTTTTTTTTACTGAATGTGAACTTAACAGAGGTCCTGCAGCTCTAAACAAACTTCCCTCCACTGGGATCCTGTTGGCATCATCAGCTGGATCTTTGGAGTTACCTGGTTAACTCACCAGGATTAAAGTTTTCCTCCTCTGGGTCAGCGCTTGCCTGCAGTATCTGCAACACAATCAGGCTGATGACAGACAACCACACCCTCATCACTCGTTCACTCCCTAAAGATGCGGATGCAAACATGGTGGAGCAGATATAACAGCTCTTGTAATGATATTACCAAGTAGGTGTACACACTCCGACACTCAAATCCTTCCTTTCTTCCTTTCTCTTTGTTCCGCCTGAGTGTGATTGTACTTTAATAATTTGTCATTTGGCTAATGTGGCAGGGTTCTCCCATTATCGTCTCAGGCGTGTTTGTTGTTCAGCATCATCATGTATAATTAAAGTCAACACTTGTCAAAATGCTAATTTGCTGCATCCACGGTGGTGTAGATGGTGTAAAACACAGCATCCCTCTCTGAGCTGGGGATTACTTATGTTGTGAGGACATTCTGTTTCTCACTCTATTGCCTGTAGAAACATTAACAAACTCTCTGCACACATACAGAGGTTGGAGTCCAGCAAAACCTTTTTATAGTTTATTTTCTGTAAACCAGAATCCTTTCTATTATTTGAAACTGATCAGCTTTTCTTCAGACTTATAAATGTTTTTGTTTTACTTTCGAACCTTTATCACTTAAGCAAAAGCAATGTAGGATAACAACGAAGAGGAAATAAAACTGACACATGGTTTTATTTTCTTTATTCGCTTTGGAACTGTATGGAGTGTGTTTTGTTCCATTATTGTTGCAAGAAAAACATATTTTTTAAATAAAACTTTATAAACCTCTTTTTAAAAATCAAAAAAGGATTTTTTTCCCTTTTTTAATTTCCTTTTTTGAGATTTTAACATTTATTATATTTTTTTTTTTCCAAATTTCTCTTTCTCAGATTTACTTTTTAAAATTTAATTATTTTAGAATTACATTTTACACATTAAATTATTTTCAATTACACAAACGCTCTTTATACATTGACCAATACTAACTTTTCTACCATCCCACGGACCAATGGAAATGCATCTTTGGTCCTCACTCCAGAGAATATCAACTGAATTTGGAAATGAATTGAAAATATTAGATACAAAAAAGTAAAAAAAAAAAAATTAAAAGATAAAATCTTTAAAAAAGCAAAGTAACTCTCAAAACATATCTTGGTTACAGACGTTTTTTTTTATTTCTGGGTTGCAGTATTTTTAAAATTTTCATTCATAAAAGTTTTTTTGTGTGTCTGGAATACAATAAAGGAAGAAAACTTTCTTCATACTGCTGACCGTTATTTGAAAGAAGGAGGCAAAGAACGAAGGGAAGGACATGTAGTTAACCTCTCTGGGTCAGGATTCAAACCCAAAACAGCTTCAAAAGAACTAAGGACTTTGCATATGAGTGACAGATGCTTCCTAACCTGCAGCAACCAGGCTTTAACCCAGGTTTGCCCTCTATTTACCTCCATCCATCTCTATCCAGCTTTCAGTTTTAACTCCCAGCAAAACTGACCTCTTTCTCAGAGCAGAACTCCATCTCCCAGATTTGTAAATTGCGTGATAAAAGATGTTCAACATTGTCATACCTAAACTTCAAATTGAACTGCAGCTCATCCAGAGTTACCATTGCTCTATTAACTGGTTTTCTGATCAAAGTTCTGTTCTGCCAGCACCTTCTACCACAGGATTTCATTTAGAGGTACCAGAGTAAAGTGGGAGGAAGAAAACGGTGATTTATTTCTATTTTAAAAGAATTCAGAGAGCTGGATAGATGGATTATTTACTTGCATTACTTACTGACAGTAGATTGTGAGTATTTGCTATGATTTGCGTCATAGCTTCATAGCACTATGTGTTTGTAAACAGGTTTCAGCCATTGGGATGAATTAATATGAAAATAAGTCAATGGATTAAACACCTCTGCAGCTCGGAATGACACACGCACTCCTCCAGGTGTGTCATCCATCTCACTTCCTGCAGACATGGCCTTTTTGTGAAATGCTGTTTCTTGATTCGAACATCATCCTCCGGCCACTCACAAACCTGACGTAAAGATCAGGACAAGGAGAACGGATGCAGTGCTGTCAAATGTTGTACCCCTTGAGTCACATATTTGCATATAATAGTTTGACCTTTAATGGAAATGCATAATAACGGAGAGAAATGATGACATGTTTATCTTTATTCTTAATACGACAGAAGTTAGAGGATGCCTCAGGAATAAAACATTCATGCACCAATACAGAGGGGTTCTACTTCTGTTCATACAAAGTTAGTAAGATGACACTGAGATAAAACAACACTGAAGAAATAAAGCCACCATAAAACCCTGGTGAAGAGCAGGTGTTGCACAGAACCTGTATGGCCTTTGCAGGTTTTTGGGAGGTTTTTAAGGGTGACTCCAGAGTACAGTGGGCTTGTCATTATTTGATTATAGAGTTCTAACCATAAAAAATGTGAAAATGGGGATGGTTTATTATCACTGCGGCAGCACCACCAATCCTTGGAACCTCAACCTGTAATGACTCAGAATCAGAATCAGAATCAGGTTTATTGCCATTGTTAGTGAAGGAGTTCACAAACTAGGATTTTTTTATGGTACAATCGTGCAACATGAAACATACAATATGGAATAGGTAAATAAAATTATAAAAATATCTAAAACACTGCAATAAAATAGACTAATATATACACTTAAGATAAAAATATGGATATAAAATATAAAAAGTAAACTAGCATCTTACAAGGAGTGCAAATAAGAGCAGTGTGCAAATACAGCAGTGTAAATGGCATGGGCAGGTTATAGAGTCTGACATATAGGTGTTCATGAGTCTTATGGCAGAGGGGAAGAAGCTGTTTTTATGGCGGGAGGTTCTGGTCCGTATGGACCGTAGCCTCCTCCCTGAGGGGAGAGGCTCAAACAGTCTGTGTCCAGGGTGAGAAGGGTCGGCTGTGATGCGACCTGCACGCCTCCTGGTCCTGGAGACATACAGGTCCTGGAGAGATGGCAGCTTACAGCCGATCACCTTCTCAGCAGAGCGCACAATGCGCTGCAGTTGGTATCTGTCCCTGGTGGTGGCGCCAGCGTACCACACGGTGATGGAGGAGGTGAGGGTGGACTCAATGATGGAGGTGTAAAACTGCACCAACATCTGGGTTGGCAGCTTGAGTGTCCTCAGCCTCCGCAGAAAGAACATCCTCTGCTGGGTCTTCTTGATGAGGGAGCTGATGGTCGACTCCCACTTGAGGTCCTGGGTGATGGTGGTGCCCAGGAAGCAGAAGGACTCCACGTTGGAGATGGGGGTAGGACTGTCTGTGAGGGCAAGGGGGGACGGCGGGGCTGTGACCTTTCTGAAGTCCACGATCATCTCCACTGTCTTTTGGGCGTTCAGATCCAGGTTGTTGCTGGATCTGAACGCCTGAACAGACGGATCCAGCATTCAGGAAAGAGAGACAGTGCGATAACTTCAAAAGCATTTATTAAACTGTGCAGAGTTGCAGTAGCTGGTGCATCAGAGGCGGGGAAATCTGGAGAGAGGAATAACAGCTTAGTGACCAAAAAAAACTGACGGAGGATGATCTTAATGTGTGAGTCACTAATGTGGTTTAGAGTACTGTCCGTGCCCAGAGAACGACGGGATACCAGCTGGTCAGCTGACAAGATGCAGCGGTTGCGGCACAGAGAGTTCCAGACACAACGAAGCCTTGAAGGACACAGAACTGACAGGAGGTCAGATCCGATTAGATGAAGGAAAGCAGGATAATCCAAAGGGCGAAGTGAGGCAGATCCAGGTTCAGTCCACAATTTAATCCAACACAATCCAAAGACAGGTCAAGCAAACAGACCAGAACGGCGGCAGGCAGGCTCAAAGGTCCAAATACAGAAACGGGTCAAGATCAGTCAATCAGAACACTATTAGTAACGCTAGAAAAACTCTCGACAAGCGCTCAAGATGAAATCTGGCACTGGCGACTGAGATACTATTTAATGGGTTAGTTTCACCTGGATTTATGGAAAGAAAATGCTGAGTATCATCAGCATAAAGTGGAAATTTACCCTATGCTGTCTAATTGTTTTATAGACTGGGAGCATATATATAGTAGAGAGAATTTGACCTAGCACTTATCCCTGTGGTACTTCCCAGGTAACCCTGGAGCAAGATTTATCATTAACGTGAACAAACTGAAATCGATCAGATAGATAAGATTTAATCCAGTCTAGTGCTGTTCCTTTAATTCCTACAAAAATATTTAAGTCTTTTTATGATAAACTGTATCAGATACAGAACTGAGATCGAAAAGGACAAGTACAGATACAAGTCCATTATCTGAGGCCATGATGAATCATTAGTGACTTTCACCAGAGCTATTTCAGTGCTATGATGAGCTCTAAAGCCAGACTGTTCAATAAGTCCATTATGGTGTAAGTGGTCGCACACATGTTTGATAACTACATTCTCAAGAATTTTAGAGAAGAAAGGAAGATTGGATATAGGTCTATAATTCACCAAGCCGTCTGGGTAAATAGACGGTTTCTTAAGTACAGGTTTAATTACCTCAACCTTAAAAGCCTGAGGTACTTCTCCCTATAACAGGAATAGAATAATCACATCTAAACTGGAGGTGGGGGTCAAAGGCAATACTTCCTTAAACAACCTGGTTGGAACTGGATCTATTATACAAGTTGAAAGCTTAGATGAAGATAACAGTTTTGCTAACTCTGAAAGTTCAACTGAATCAATACTGTCTAAATCTGTACAGACATCATTATTTGGAAGGATGTGGACGATGCTTGTCAAATCAGAACTCAAACCTTCCCTACCTCCCGACTTATGCCAGTAATATTTGTACAGCTGACACACTTCTGCTTTGGCTAAAGAGTGCTTCACTGACGTTTTGTACTCAGGAAGTCTTTACTGCATGCTAGTAAGGCAGCTGAGCCATTTGTTTTCGGTGCGTGGGGTAAGGGACCTGTCAGGACTGCAGGACTACGACCCGACAGGATTTTAGTGTTTACGACTGCCGGTTTAGTAGCCTGGCCAGCCAGACTGACGTATGGCGTAAACAGTATGTGGAGCATCACTCTGGAAAGAGGGGGTAGAGCATCTTGACTGTAACAATACACAAAAGTGCTGTTGCATTATGGGTGAATCTGGTGGAAGTGTAAACCCACACCTCCTGCTCTGATATTAGAGAGTCTCAGTCTTTACCAGAACGACTCACAGCCTGTTTAAGGAAGTTTGACCACCCAGGCTACCAGTTTACAAGAAGCTTATATCCAGGATATAGGGGAAACTTTACAAACTAAAAAACCTAGAATTGTGTGTTTGAGGCTTGAAACAGAATCTCTGCTAAAATAAATTCTTCTTCTATGCTCTTGCTGTACTTAAAAATCATGTATGCCATTTCCCAGTTTTCCAACAGGTCTCAGGGAAGTTGCATTAAAAATAACATCTCCTTTACTCAAACACTTGGCACATCGAAAACATTGTTTATTCACCACATCTTTAAAGGTGGCGAACTTCAGTTAATTTCAGAGACAGTTAAAGGCAGAGAGGCAAGACTTACATGCTTTCACTTTCCAGATGAGGGACACTGGAAATACTGAATAGAAGAGGTTTGTCATGGAGCCAACTGGGAGGAGGTAAAGAGAGAGGTCCATGCATGAAGAGGAGAATAAACAAAGGGTTGTAGTGTAAGAGGAGGATACATAGAGAGAGAGAAAAGAAAGAGGCACATAAAATCCACTGTGGTGCCCCCTAGAGGAAGCAGTTGAAATTAAATGGAAATTGTTTTTGGATATTCAGCACTTTTTTTTAGGGGCAGTCAGCTGAGCAGGTCTTAGTGACATTTCCTTGATTCAGCCTCGGTCAAAACTTCTGCTAACGGAGCAAATTCAATCAACGCATTTCTTTTATCCCTTTTTAATTTAAATCCGTCCTCAGTCTCCCTGGGTTGTGCTGAGCCCATAATGACAGTGGTGGTGCACTGTGTACCTGTGTGGACTGGGACCACTTAAACTAAATGACAAACAGATGCCAGTTAATGAGCTGTGGGTGACCGAGCTGCAGCTTCTCACTCTGAGATGGAACGGGCTGAAAGGAACAGCAAATACCTGGAAAAATATGTGACAGAAAATCAGAAGCACCACTGGCTAATGACTATCCACCTAAAATAAATAAAGCCTCCAGGAACCAGAGATTCCCTGCTTACATTGCCATCGTCATCTGTTCCCAGAAAACCTCGACTTATGCTTCAGTTCATGTGGTAGAATAAGCTGCAGCACACAGCCATGAAATAATAGAGTTAATCATGTTTAAGGAGAGTCAGAGGACTTGACCAAAGAACTCTATACTATATTCAGTCATTCACTCATTCATTCACACACTGATGGTGATGAGCTACATTGTAATCCAGGCTGCTGTACACTGGCGCCATGAGTCCGGACCTCCATCAGAAGGCAATGTGGGTGAAGTGTCTTGCTCAAGGACACAACAGGGGACAGGGCTTGAACCAACAAACCTTGGTTTGTAGGACAATATTTGTTGTATACCGTCACATCTGCTGACAGTGCTTAATCTTACATCCATCAACTTGCATCTTTGGTAGCTTTAGCTCCTGCTTTAACGATAACTAACATTAATTGTATCCACAAACTATACTAGCATCCTTTTTTCTGCATTTCCACACCTCTACTGGAGCAGTCCGTTCTTTGTTTGCTCAAGGCGCAATATGCAAATTTTTGCTTATTTACTGTATGTTAAGGGTCTTTTTGTCGGAAATGTGGAAAAACACTTAGCCTTGTGAGACCATCCTGATCTCGCGAGCTTTCAAGATTTCACTAGCTAATCAGTCTGGAGACTCTCCGTTGAAGAAAATTTGGAGCCGTTCACCAAAGGAACGTCCAATCAGCATTGGCTTTGAGGCGGGTTGAGGTGTGACGCAACAAGAAGCGCGACAGTTCAGTCTAAAGAACATGGCGGCTTCAGCCGATGAAACTAGCGTTAGCGTGGCTATCGAGCAAGTTTTATCAGAATTACACAGTATTTCTTCACTGAAAGAAGAGCAAAACACTGTCTGGAGGCTTTTCTCAGAGGAAAAGATGTTTTTGCTCTTCTCCCGACTGGTTTCGGCAAGAGTTTGATCTATCAATTGGCTCCTCTTCGTCGTCGCTCTGTTAGTACTGTACGTCATATGCTTCGTTGATCTGATTGGTTTATTTGGCCCGTCTATCACCAACATAGGCCAATCAGCTAACCAGTATTTTCGCCCCTTCCCAAAATCACTTCAACGGAAGGTTTCCAGATGGATATGCGGAGAAAATCCATCTGGCGGAGTCATGTTAGAAAACACTCATATTAACTAACAAATCACCCAAAGATGAGGTGTAATGGTTGTCCACATAAGATCAATGGGCAAAAAAAAGTCAGTTTTGTCTGCTTTTGCTAGCCTGACACTTCAGCTGAAATTTGCATGGTGAAGGATGTCAGTTCAGCTGATTTGAATGCCAACGGTCGAAAGACTCCATCATATCATCCAATCTGCTGGTTGTCGGTTTCAACTCGGCATGTTGGACCTTGATTTTAGGGAATGAGTCACAGTGCTTTACTGTGGAAAGCTGAACAAAGCTGGGGGTGTCGCCGGTTCCAGCAGATCCTTCCAGAAGAAAAAATCTGAGGCTTTTGCTTAAAGTCATGAGGACAGGATGAATGTTGCCATGACAACACATGTTATAATTAAAAACAGCCTCATAAAGTACAACAAAAACCTATTAACACCATTTAGTGTGTGTCAATTTATAATCAGAAGACAGATACAAACAAAGCATTACAAGATTTCTTGTTTTTTTGTTTTTATAGAGCTGTGTTGTTGTCTGTTTTGTTTTTAAATTAAATCTTGAAACAGGCTATTAAATTATAACTTCTAAAAATATTTTATTCTATAAAATTTCTTGGGCACAGAATCACATAATTGTAATAATTTTTTTTATAATTTTACAAAACTTACAAAAAATATTGTTTTAAGTTTTTTTGAACAACGTTATACCAAAGTATACCAATACCAAAGTGCTGCTGAAAAGTTTTTCAAAAGTGAGATGTTTTTTCTGTTTAAAAATGAAAAATAGATAGATAGAAAGATCTTATAACTGCTGCCATGAATCTTCTAATGTGCTTCTGTCTTTTGTTGTTCTTAATAGATTCAGTTGGATCCACATTCCACTCATTTGGTGCAACATCTCACACCTTTTCTAACGTCAAGTGTGTGATGAACTGTACGATTAAAGGTTAATGGGTTTGTACAGCTGTGAGAGTTGGCCCTAATCGTGTCCCAATTAGAGTTGGTTCAGTTCTGTTTCTCTCCAGACAATTAGCCTTTCGTTTCCACTGCAGAGTGTCTCTTTGCTGCATGAACACAAAGTAGGGCAGTGAGAGTTGCATAACATTCAGAGTATCGCTCATCCCGGTCAGCACTTCAGTGTCTTACTTTCCGCCCAGTCCCACAGCTGGATGTATTAATGAGTGACCGAGTCAACTTGATGGCTGTAAAAAAAAAAAAAAAAAAAAAAAAAAAAAAAAGCCAGGATTTAAACGGGGGTCATGATTCAATATCATTTTCAAATTGGAGGTCAACATGACATTTAGAGATTGAAGCTTTTCTCTGAGCTTTTGAACTCAGATGTGAGCTGCTACATTTCTCATTCAATTAGACATGTATTTGGTCGTATAAAATATGAAATCTTAGAATAAAAAAAGTTCAGGAAAGTCAAGCAAACTAAGATTTTTTTGCATTTCAGCAAGATGTTGCTTCACAGTCTAGAAAAATATGATTTAATTAAATGTGTGGATATTCTCCTCATCATTTTTTTTTATCTGTCTTTGCATCTCAGTGTCATCCTTTTTTCAGTTTTCCTCCATCCCCCCTCTTTTGAAATCGTGAAAAAACATCTTCAACTAACCACCCCCCCTGTTTCCCATTTGTTGAAAAATGCATGATAAAGTGCTCTCGCAGGCTAACACCAAGGCACATGCTATAGTGCCCTCTCTGAAGCCAAAATGTTTGCTAAAATTCCCTCTACGGGGGTGAGGATGCGCTATATGTGCCCTTGTTTTTTTGTTTTTTAGCCCCACACTATATAAAGTCTGTCATAGTCCACCGCAAAAAACACAAAACACTTGCTGTGGTCTTTAATTCAGGAAGCATTAAAAGATCTTTCAAACTCACCTGGATCCCTGAACTGAACCCAGATGGTTGTTAGACATGTGTTGGGTGTCATTATTAAGAGTTAAAGAGAAGTCACAAATAAAACAAAAAGACAATTTTCTAATATTCCTTTAGCTGAAACAAAAACAAGGATTAAAGACCTAAAGCAAAACATTCAAAAAACAAAACAGAAAGTGTATCTTCCTGAATATGTCATAAAACGGGAAAGATGGACCTAGTATTCAAGGTGAGACAGCCAGTAGGAAAGTTCAAAGCCTTCATTAAATGAATACGGATAGTGCAGGAGGGGGGCGGTCTCAGACACTCTGTGGGAGAAACACAGGTAAGTGACCATGGTCATCTGACAGAAGATGATGATCTCAGTGAGTCACTTACCTGGTTTAACAGTTCAGTCCATCACCCTTGAAGGGGGTGCGATCCAGCCAATGTGCTGACAGCTGATGCGGCGCGCGTCACCCGGTTTCCCCGGTGCTGCAGTTTCGGAGGACTTGCAGGAAGCCGATCCTGGTCAGGGATACAAAACAGGCAGGAATAAGCAGAACGGGCAGGATCCGGGCTCCCGGACATCCTAGAGCTCCGGGGCAGGTTCAGAGTCCAGAAGTGTGACCAGGTGGACACGCACAGGAGCAGACAGGATCAGGTGCAAATGGGCAGGCTCAGTGGAAGAGGGTAGCAGAGACAAGACGTGGAACCAGAACTTGAACAGGACCTTTAAACTGGTCTCCACCTTGGAGCCAGGCTTACTGGAATAAAAACTGAACCTTCCAGCGTAAAGAGCCAAAAACCCTGAGGACTCAGCAGGGGAGGAACAGTGGACGAGCAGGAGACGAGACAAATATGCACCCTCTTTCCTCTGGCCACCAGGATCCAGGAAATGAACCTTAGAATAAACAGAATTGAACAGAACAACTAACAGAAAACAAATAATGATCTGACCCCGAATGCTCAGGATGAACAGAATAGAAACCAAAGGAAGCAGGTGAGAGGAAGAAATGATAACTGGGGCAGGGAGGAAAAACGGCAGGTGGAAGAAATAAACAATTAAGGTAGAGCAATCGGACCAGTTCATGACACAATAGAGTTGAGAGGATAGGCTTTAAAATATATTATGTGTGATATGACAGCAAATATTGTTTTTTTCTTATTGCAAAGAAATTCCTTTGTTTCCAAAGATAAATCTACTCCTTTCAAAAAATGGTGTTGGGGCAATCCTCCTCTAGTTACTAACCACTCCTTAGGTACTCAATCTCATCGAGCTTTAGTGTCTGTGCTTGTCCCAGAATCTTTTCAACCTCTACAGTAGTTTACACTGACTTATTCTGTCTTTTACTCTTTGTACATTCACCTTTCCAGACAGTTTGACCTGCTCACTGTTCTCTTCAGAGATCAAGGTGTCATCTGCAATACATGTAACTTTTTTTAAAAATTCAGTCTATGTATTCTTCTGTTATACTGTACCGTGAACTTGTTCATCATCACTCCAAATGAGGAGTCCAGTGTTTCAGCCCTATTGAAATGCTTAACTTTGTTTTTTTTAAATGCGAGATCTTTTCGTAAAAGTACTAGCAAGAACCGAAAAGTCTTTCATCTGCGATCTTTTCTAGGTGTAGCTGGTTTTTCCCAATGACAGCCAGAGACAAGTGGGTTAGGACAATGTTTAATTCATCATCCTAATTAAACAAAGTTGTGGCTATTTCTGTGTATTCAATTTGATGAAACAGAGAGCCTGGTAATTATTCTGTTGTTCTTCACTCATACAGGGTGTTTTTCTTCTAGAACATCTGATAATAGTTCCTTAATTTATATAAGGTTTTTATTATTTTTCTTGCAGACTGACCATTTTGAAAGGCGGAATAAGCAGCATACTAACACATTATTTGAAGCACATGAAAGACGATCACATGTGAGCTTTGCACTCTCCTCCTCCTCACCTTTAAAGTATCTCTGCATGTTTGACTTGTGTGGAGGAGAAACAAGTGCAGGGCAATGATATCACAAATGTGATTAATGTTGCATTCATGTGAAAACACAGCGGGCCCGGTGCAATGGAGTGTGAATGCATGCAGCCGAGTGTGGCTGCGTGTTAATGCTGCGTAGTCCTGAATAAGTAAATGAGGACATTGGAAGCAGATAAGCACAGAGAAGTTTCAGCGGATGATGACTTTAAAAAGTTTTTTTTTTCCCAAACATGTCTCTTTAAATTAATGATCTGCTGGATTTATTCATTCTCTAGTGGTCACTTAGTGGTTGCATTAGTGACTTGCTTTCTTTAATGTACAACTTTCACTGCAATTATAAAAAATAAATCACGCTCTGAGTAGCCATTCTGCCTCATGTTTAGCTCCACAAAGCAATGATGCGTGACCTCAGCTTTTTGAATCTATTGTAGATATGGCTCAGTGCGATGACTCAGATTCAAACAGCATTGCATCATCACTGATCTCTGCTGCCATTTCAATTAGGCATCAGTTATGTTGGGGGAACAATACAGACAAACATCATGAATGTTCCGAATACATATGCTCATATTTTAGAATCTGATCAATACTCAAAGAAAAAAAGAAAGACATCTTCATGAGATTAGACTGAGCTGAAATAAGCTTTCATTCACAAATTCTGTTCCTATAGTGCTAAAAGCAAGAATCATGTAAGACCCTGAAGCTGTGTTTATTTAGATGCTGTTGGTCCGTGTCACAAAATGCCTTCATAGCCATTTTCTGCTAGTTTAGATCATGCAAGGCATTGGAAACAAATGTGTCTTTGGTTTTATATCTTTTTATTATAACTATATTTAAAGATTGGTGGACTTTAAATCAGACGGATGCTTTCAGCCCGAGGTTGTCCAATGGTTTGGTTACAGTAGATAAAATTGTGTTTTCTGGGTTGAACTTCGTTATTAACTTTTTACAAAGGGATAAAAATGTTGTGATTGGGATTTTTCTTCAAAGTTGTTAAACAACAACAACATATATATCTTCTGTCAGGTTGTGTGGAGGTTTTGAAGACCCAAATGGAGAGAGGAGTAGACACAGATGAGTTTGGATGATTTAATGAAAGTCCAAAGGGAACAGAGGCAAAAATCCAAAAATACTGAAAACCAAACAAAAATGAATAAATGTTAGGAAAAATACTCGAGGGAAGCAGGATACTAGAAACCAATGAAACTACATCAAGAACACAAGAAACCAGCACTGAGTGAGGGCTCTGCTGCTCTTATAAGCCCAGCCCTCTGATTGGAAAAACTATCTTCACCTGTGTAGGCTACCCAGGTTCTCCCCAAAGATCCTCTCTGGAAGAGATGCATAACTAACACTCACCGACACGCAGGGACCCTGGCATCCTCACTAATAAAAGAGAATAAGAATAAGCCTAGATTTCTTTTCAACACAGTTGCCAAACTCACCCAGAGCCAAAGCTCTGTTGAACCTTCCATCCCACCTGCTCTTAGCAGTAATGATTTAATGGGATTCTTTAAAAATAAGACTGATTCTGTTACAATATGACAATTGGCACCCCTCCAAATATGATTGGTTTAACATCTAAGGGAACTAAAGTATAGAATGAAAATTTTGTTCTATTGTCTTCATCTAAGCCTTAAACTTGTATGTTAGATCCAGTTCCAACCAAGTTATTTAAGCAAGTATTCCCTTTGATCTCCTCCTATATTTTAAATGTGATTAATCTATCCCTGTTACATCGATATGTACTAAATGTCATGATTTTTATCTAAAGGTCTGACCCCAAGATGCAGAAGACCAAACAGAGAGACCAGGGAAAAGTTTAAACAGGTTTATTTAGGAAAAATGTGATGAAACCAGTGCTGCTCAGAGTAGAAGGGAATGAGTCGAGTGTTGCTCTGAACACTGCTCAACGGGAACTGGAAGGTGAGGGGAAGACACTGTGGTTAGTTCAGGCTCAGTGGGAAATTTGAATCTTAGGTTTAGAATTAGAGGAAAAGGTTGCAGACTCACTTCTCCAGGGAAAGGTGTCCTTTATGGAATCCAGACTGAGAGGATTGTTCCAGAGATTGTCTTGTTTGGTGATGGGTGGACTGGGTTACTCAGACTGCGGTTGTTCCCTGGTGAATGGAGAAGCTGACTGCCACTCAGATTTCCTGCAGTACTTGAACGGGCTGTAGTGCTGAAGAAATCTTTGCTTAGTGTGAAGCTCAAACGACTTCTTGGGGAAAGTGGGTCCAAACTTCCTGTTTGGAACCCCAGCTCAGTTAGAAGCTCAGTTGAACCTTCCAGAGAGAGAAGGACCGAACAAATCCAGTTTGCAGGATGACTTTCTGCCGAGAGGCAAAGACAAAAACAAAGTAAGACTCAGGTTGACAAAAATTCAGTTTGACTCAGAAAAACTCAGCTTGACTAGAGAATCCAAAACCGGCAAACAAAAACTCAGGTTAGACTCTGCTAAACTAAGCATGGCTAGAGTGCCCTGTATTGGCAAACACGCTGGCGTTGAGGTAGTGGCAGTCAGCAGCTTAAGAACACTCCACAGGTAATGAGGCAATGAGCTGCAGGTGTGCAGGGAGACCCAATGAGGACGGGGCACCACCTGGTGGAGGAGGAAAGGAAACACAAAAACACACCACACAAACTGGATTCCTGACACTAAAGGCTTTTAAGGTAGCTGAAATTAAACCTTTACTTAAGAAACTACTGTACCCTTCTCAGAGCACAAGCGCACTGCTCTAACCCACTAGGCCATCACTCCCCCAAGGTAGCTGTAAATAAACCTTTATTTAAGAAACCGTGTCTTTACCCAGATGACTTGGTCAATTATAGACCTATATCTAATCTTCCTTTCTTGTCTAAAATTCTTGAGAAAGCACACACAAAAATAACACATAAATATACAGTAGTCGGCACATTCTTGTTTTTTCTTATTGGTTTGATGTCATTCTGTGGCATGATCACAAACCACCAAAGGGCCTGGTATGTGCTATAGCAGAGGTCGGCAACTCAGCTATTCAAAGAGCAATACTGGACTAAAAAAACAAACAAAACAAAAAAATCTGTCTGGAGCTGCAGAATTGTAAGCCTTATATAAGCATTGTGGTACAACACGGGCTCTAAGTGCATTAGCCCACTATAAAAAAGTACTAGGTGAGCTTAAATATATATTAAGCATTCATGATTAAATTTTTATGCTGGAGCAAATGTCACATTTGTGAGGGAGGAGCAGTGAATGCTCTCACCGTGTGGAATTTGCAGTGCGCCGCTTCACTGCCCTTAACCGCACAGTTTAAGATTTGTGGCATTGATGAAATTATAGAAACACAATAAAAAAATCTTTCTATGGTGGACGTGTTTCTGTTGGTAGGAGTTGTTTGAGTCATGAGGAACCAAGTAGGAACTGATCCATCAGAGCAGTGATCTCTAACCCTGAAATCCTACATCCTCCATCCAGCATTCCTTGGTTTGATTTTTCTTTTTTTTTTTTTGTGGATTTGGGAAAAAAATTGAATAAAGTTCACATACCTGCATAAGAGCGCTAACTGTTTGATCTGTGAATGGTTTTCCAAAAACAGCAGCAGAAGTGGAGTTTGGAGATGCAATCCAATTCTTAAATCTATCTTTGCTCTCCTCCAATGTATCCAGAAGTTCTGCAATAGCATTTTTTCTCTCACTCACAACTTGGTGGTCAGCTTTAAGCATGCCTTCCCTGGAAATGCCTTTCCAAAATACTCTTTAAATTTTTTGACAACTTCTCATTACAAAGCAAAGATGCATGCAATCCTTTAGCATTGATAGCGAAAGCAAATGATTCGCTCCATCCTTCTTTAAATCTTCTCATCAGGTATCTTCCTTTTTTTCCCCTTTGGGATCCATTGTCCAAGACACCCACCCGCTGTGTTTGTCTTGCATCTCGCCACGCTGAAATGTTTGTTGCAGGCTATGACCACTGATATCTGTGGCTATGACGCATATTTTTAGTTAAAAGAAATGTTGACATTCATTGTTTAGATTAATAAAATTTTTACAGCATTGAAAAACATAAACAATGTTTGTTTAACCTCCTAAAGCAAAAAAAAAAAAAAAAAATCAATTTTCATACATTTTTGAAAAACTCCAGGGACCCGCAAGTTAGGCGTTAAAGAGCTGCATTTCGGCTCTGGAGCCGTGGGTTGTTGACCCCTGTACAATAGCATCTTCAATGGTAATGCATGTGCTTCTAGATCTTCCGTTAAAAAAAAAAAAAGCCTTAGTGTAAATGCTAGGTTCAGATCAACCTATATTTTCAGGTGAGATGTTTTCATCTGCTGCAACTATTTATCTCTCTTCCTAATATATCGTAGTACTGGCGAGATTCTGTTGCATTAACCAGGAAAAACAGGTAGAATAGAGAGCCAGATTAAGACTTGCTCTCTCTTGGACTTTCTGTTTCCAAGTTTCGGAGAACAAACCATTCAAACCTTTAAAAGCCAGTTTCAGGGGGAAACACGACCAGTTGGTCAGGGGTGGGAAATCCACATGTTGAGATACAAATTCAGTTCATAGAGCGAGGTGACAGCAGAGTCTGATTTTAAACCTGTTTATCAGGTTTATTAAGGCTAGAACTTATAAAAGCTAAAAAAACAAACAAAAAAAACAAACAAAAAACAGAGTTAGTGTTCATGATCAGAAAGATGGAATTCTGGACAGAGTCAATGACCTGAATATGTTTTTTAACATGTTCAGTTCAGGTTCAGGAACAAGTTCATTATCTGTCTCTCCTGCCCAAAGTCACATCGACATCCTGCCCTCCTCTGCGATTTAATTTCCTGCTTCTATTAGTTTGTTATCAGCCAAATCAGAAGATGGTTCTGTTTCCTCCACCATCCACCCATGTGTCTCTAGAAGTCAAGTAAAGATGCGACTGGAGAGACTGAATGGTTATAAGTGACCAGGACCTAATGCTGACAGCCCCAGAGTCCTGAAGGCCTGTGCAGAGCAGCTCTGTGGGATTATACAGAACCTCTTTAACCTTAGTCTGACCCTAGAGACAGTTCAAGTGATGTGGAAGACCTCCTGCCTTGTTCCAGAACCAAAAAAGACTCAGCCAACAGTCCCCAGTGACTATAGCCCTGTTGCCCTGACATCCCACATCATGAAGGTCCTAGAGACACTTCTGTTGGTTCATATCTGCAAAAAAACAATCAGCTATCAGAACCCTCTGCAGTTTGGTTGATGGAGTTGGAGTTGATGAAACCATCATACACCTGCTTCAACTAACCCACTGTCATTTAGACAAAGCAGACATAACTGTGAGGATCATGTTCTTTGATTTCTGCAGAACATTTAACAAAATTCAGCCTGGCTGACTTTGTGAGAAACTTCAGAAGACTCAGGTGGAGGCATCAACAATCACTCAGATCGAAGACTAGCTGACAAACAGACCACAGTTTGTTAGACTAAAGGGTCAACTGTCTGATCATGTAGTCAGCAGCACAGGAGCACCACAGGGGATGGTACTCTCTCCATTCCTTTTTACACCGTTCACCTCTGATTTCCAGGACCAGACAGAGTCCTGTCATCTGCAGAGTTACTGGGAGGACTCTGCTATCATTTGGTGCATCAAAGATTTACAAGAAGCTCAGTACAAAAAGCTGGTGAACCACTTTCTGGCATGATGTGGAAACAATCATCTGATCCTGAATATAAAAAAATAGGGGATAATTGCAGATTTCCGAAGAAACAGAAAAGAGTTGAATGCTGTTAACATAATGAAAGAAGAAGGAGGTGGTGGAGAAATCTAAAAACGTTTGTGTTCATCTGTTGTGGCGAGTGTGATCTCTTCCTCCATTATCTGCTGTGGTGACAACATCAGAGCAAATGACTTAAATGGCTCTCTTCTACGGACTCCTCAAGAACCTCTGGAGATGATTTCACAAATAATTCTTTATAAAGTGATGAAGATCATGGAAAACAGAGAGCATCCTCTTCAGACGATTTTTAAACAACAGAGTGTCTTCAGTCAGAGGCTTCCTAAGAACCAGTGCAAGACAGACCACTACAGTAGATCCTTCTTGCCTACAGCAATCAATGCCTGCAGCACCTCAATTAGAAAAACAAATAAACCCTATGAGTTACTGCTACATTTAATTTCCCTTTGGGTTTCATACATTTTCTTTGATTATTTATATATTACAGGGATATTAATATTTAGCAAGCTTATAAGTTTATAGCACTGGGAGATGTCCATAAATTATGAGTTAGAGTCTTAACTTTTTTGTTTAGCACTTAACATGTAAAATGGATGAATGATGATTCTCCATTTGTTGTGCCAGGTAGATTTTAATTTGGACTGCTTCAATGCTGCCTGTAGTGTAAAGTCTGTGATTACTTTGTGTGGTTTGTGTGAAATTCTTCTTCTGCTCAGGTACTCTTCTTAAATGAGCTGACCTTCAATTTGTCTGAAATATGTCCCTTGATTCTTCTTTTCCTTACAAAGAATCAAAGCTTCTGAGGATGAATTCCATCAACAGAGACCACCATAAAGGAACTGCTGGTTGTTTTGAGCCTTGTCTTGATAAATAATTGAAAATGTGTTTATCATGGTGCAGAAAGAAAATCTGTTGCAGCTGAAGATTTACAAAAGCTTAGCAACATTCGTTTAAAGATATGTTAGAACATATCGACAAAACTGTGTTTTCTGACTGATAAATGTTCTAAAAACTTCCTATGTAAAAATTATTATTCAATGACTCTTTGAAAACTTTAAAAGACTCAATGAATCATTTGTTTATAAAAAGAGAAATCCTAAATACTCAACTATGCAGCAAATATTAGGAACAGGATTATATTTAATTCATATTTTTAAAGAATATTTGAACTGATGATATTTTTTTTATCTATAAATAAAAATGAAAGATAAACCATTATTTCCTGTAAAATATAGCATTTCACACAAATCAGAGTATTTAAGATAAATGCATATCGTGTCTTGCTAAGATATTCTTCCCTTGAACTTTTTCAAATGATCTCACTTTACAATCATTATCTTAAATATAACACCAGGATTTTATGATGCAGATTAATGCTAAATGGAAGGTTACATAGGAAATTGTTTAAGAAAACAAAATCAGAAATGCATTTGAATTCCTTCTCCCTCAGTCAACCCTATTTGAAAGGACTTATCGTTCCACATTTAGCTAAAAATCTTTAGGGTATTTCTCTGCCACATTTACAAAGTATAAGACATTTTTACTTGTTCTATAATCCATTACAGTATATTAGATAAGGATCTGGCAATATCCCTATCTAATCCTTTTTTAAGTGTTGAAAGAAATTCTAATTTGGATTAAGCTCTGGGCTTTAACTAGGCCATTCTAGAACATGAATATATCTAGACCTACAGCATTCAGTTTCTGTCATTATTTTATCAAATGCTCTGACCCACATGCAGAGAACCAACACAGAAAGACCAGGGAAAAGTTTAAAAGGTTTATTGAGAAGGATGAGATGAGTCCAGTGTAGCTCTGAACACAGTTCAACCAGAACTGGAAAGTGAGGGGAAGACACTGCGGTTAGTTCAGGCTCAGTGGGAAATTTGATTCTTGAACTTGAAGAGGAGAAATAGGAAACTGACTCACGTTTCCAGAAAATGGTGTCACTTATTGATTCCAGTCGGTGTGGGATGTTCCAGTTTTTGTCTAGATCGATGGAGGGCAAACAAGGTTTACCCAGAATGCGATTGTACGTTGGTGAACGGTGAAGCTGACTGCCACTTAGATTTCCAGCGGTACCTGAACGGGTTTTTGTGGAGATGAATCCCCTGCTCAAAGAGACGTCCCAAACGATCCTTAGGGAAAAGGGTTGATCAGAACCACAAACTTGAATCCTCAGCTCAGTTAGAATCTCAGAAGATCCTTCCAGGGGAGAGAAGGTCCGAAACATCCAGTTGCAGGATGACTTCCTGCCGAGAGGCAAAGACAAAAACAGCGAGGTTAAAACTCACGTAGACAAAAACTCAGTTTGACTAAGCAAAACTCCGCTTGGCTAGAGTACCCAAAACTGGCAAACACTCTGGCGTCGATGTAGTGGCAGTCAGCAGCTTAAGAGCAGTCTGTTAATGAGGTAACCCTCCGCAGGTGGGTGAGGAGGCCAACCAGGACCAGACGCCGCCTGGTGGAGGAAGGAAGACAAACACAAAACAAAACACAGACTGGAATCCTAACAGTTTCATATCGATAATGAGTAGGAGAGACATTTTGAAGAACTTTCTGAGCTAATTGGAAAATGCAACACCTAGTGCTCGCCCAACTAAATTGGTTTTAGCCAGTAACGGCCTGACTTGCTATGTTTATTTTGGTTCTGCTGTGACAGCAGCTTGTGCTTGGTTGCCTGTTGAAAGGTTGAGGCAGTAATAGGACAAGATGAACTGTAATGTGTGAACACACAAATACCTTGAACATTCAGCTTGCAGACAAGGTTAAGTCGTCTTAATTGAAAAGTTTACATCATGGAACAACTGGATTTATCCTAAACTTGGGTTACACATCCTTAAGGTTACTTTAAAGCTACCACGCATGATAACTTCTGTACTTATACACAAGAATTCCAATTAATCCCTTATTATGCCACAAGGGATTGATGAACTTTTTTTGTATGCCTTGGTATGACATAGTCTAGATTATTAAGGTGTTAATTAAACACACTGGATGCTTCACTTTCTGCATCAGTTTAATTAAGGTTAACCAATTTGAACTAAAAGTGTCTCTAAATCCAGCTTTCTGACAGAAAACACTGAAGCTTGGGTGTTACCCCCTCTGATGCTGGTGCTGATGTGCTTGTACTCAATCCTGTAAGGAAAATGGGACAATGTCTCCTCATGAATATTCCATGGTTCTTTCAGCTTTTTCCTGCATGCACTTTATGTTTCTGACGCATGTTTGGTGTCTCTGGGATCAAAGCGGACGCGTCCATCCTGTCTCCGTCCTCCAGCTGTCTCTCAGACAACATAATCCCTCTCATGTCTCGAAGAGGAGGCGAGCTGAATCCATTAGAGTCCATTGTGCTTCTTCTGAAGAGCCCGATCTCATGCTGATGCATGCATCTCTAGCAGTTTGTTAGTATTGCAGTACTGTTTTTTTTTTTTTTTTTTACATATTTTAGTCATTGCCTAATCTTATTTTAATGAGCTACTGTTCATGATTTCAGAAGAAGATTAAAACAAGCAGTGCAACAATTAGAACAATGTATCAATGTCCTTATATTTCCTCATCTTCCATATATTCAAATCATAGAAAGTGGTAGAGAAAATATACCTATTCACATGAACACATATTTACATGTTTTACTTCACTGTGAAACATATGTGATGCAAACAAAGTAAAGACATACATGTTCTGATATACAGATACAATTTCCTAAAACCATGACTGCAAAGGTGGTAGCAGAATCGGTAGTGTGAATTTAAACTGGTGTTTGTTCCTTAAAGTAAAATGACTGGTAAAAATTATTTGCAACAATGCTTCCATTAGCTATTTGTTGACCAAATGTCAGAAACCTTCTGTAAAGACAACAGGTTTGTCCATGTTTGAAATTACAGATTTCATTTAAAGGTATAGTGGAGGATTTTCTTTTTCTGGGTTGATCATCTAAATAAGTGGTCCTCCTTTTTCTTTTTTTTTTTTACAGTGTCCTGTCTGGCGATGTGGCAATAAGAATAATTGTCTTAATGCCAAAAAGAGCCCAACAGATTTTACTTTCACATGTGGAGCAGTACGGCTATCGCCATAGTGTTCCGCTTGTTTTATGCATATAAATAGCTTTATTATGATTATGAAGGGAGTTTTACAGATTACATGGACACTGCAATGTAAGTAGAACAGGAAAGGAAAAACAGAAAAAAAGAGAAAAGATGAAAGAAAGAGGAGATAAAAGGGAGATAATGATAAAACAATTCTCATCACCTGCAAAGAGATGTAAAAAGAACAGCACAAGCAACAGACATTATGAGACATACAATAACGTAACACCTAGATACTATTGCTGAAGTAGTATTATTTAATCCAACATGTACTCTGTGTTACGTGAAGATAAGAATATGGGCTTTCATTATGGAAGTGAATCTCTGAGTAACTGGAACCAAACACCTGTAGTCCTTTGTGAAAGTGCACTTGTGCAGGTAAAGTTTATTCAAAGGAAAAATGCTCAATAATGGTTGTGGAAAACCG
Organism: Cyprinodon diabolis; assembly: GCA_030533445.1. NCBI lineage: Eukaryota > Metazoa > Chordata > Actinopteri > Cyprinodontiformes > Cyprinodontidae > Cyprinodon > Cyprinodon diabolis. Next base: position 46,875,807 of record CM060065.1, on the reverse strand, counting down.
AACAGTCACCCCCCCCCCCAAGAGCACTATAAATAATCATTTTACTTAAGTAGCTTTTTTTTTGCATCTGTACTTTACTTAAGGATTAACTTTAAGTTTACTAAACACATTAAACTAAATGATCAATTCAGTTGTATCCTTACTTTTTTTAAAAAGGCATGACCTGACACCTGTAACAAAACAGAGCACCATCAGAATCCCACACAGCAAAAATTGGTTGACAACAGCGTTGTTTTTGACAGGCATCTTAGATTTAGTCATCAAGGACGCAAACTATTATCACATTTTAGTCCTTACGATATGTGATAGTTTTAGTCAGTTTTAGTCGACTAAAACTCCAAAAATTCTCTTTTATGTTGCAAAAACAGTTAATATTTACCATTTCAAATAAAAACCACATCATTTACCAGACTGACAGCTATAGCCTAGATACTACAATTAGTGGATGTAGAATGCTGCTGTGCAGTTCATCATTGCTGATGGGCAGAAAACATTGATTTATAGAATTCCAATAAACTTTTTTATGAAACAATGCCCTACTTTTTACAAAAGTGTCTTACTAAAGTTGTGAAAATAGCAGATCTAGTTCAACACATCATATTGGTTAATATAGCAGACAGACAAGCTAACAAAAGGAACAATATAGGAATGCCGTAAAAATTCAAAAAATATCCACTGGACTTGGTTTCCAAGATTTGAAGACATTTCGCCACCTCTCCAGGAAGCCTTGTATCGCTTTGCATGTTTCCAAGCGATACAAGACTTTGTCTATATAAGACTCAAACTCACTGCGGATCCAGACATTTGAATTGAGAAAGCTTCCTGGAGAGGTGGCGAAACGTCTTCAAATCTTGGAAACCAAGTCCAGTGGATATTTTTTGAATTTTTACGGAATGACTATGACCTGGATGACTGAGAACCTTCATCAGCAATATAGTAATGGTTTTTGACAAACATGTTTTCCATCTCAAAGTAAACACTTCCTGATCTACAATGATTTATGCATTACACACAGATCAATTTAATCTTCATTGCTCCAAAAAAGCAAAGAGCAAAAACATTCTTCTTTGTACTTTGGCAATTTTGACTTTATTTCAGAGAATTTAGCCCTCGGTTACTTCTGCTCAGGGGTCAAAGTAGATTTAAATTAATACGGTTTTGATATAACAAAATACAGAAAGAATGATTGCCTTGTAATGGCATGGCAATCCAGATCTAAATTGAATGAATATGTAAACTAAAATGTTGAAATATGTAAAGGAAACAAATAATTTTTTAATGGCAATACAAGGAAATATTTGCATCACATTTGAATAGATTGATACGAGAACTATGAGAGAGAAATATTCAAAGAGTTATGTACCTTTTCTTCTAGGTCTTTATCCAAAAACGAACAGTATGCAATGAAATATTTGCTTTGTATATAATTCAGGGTTTCAGTTTGGTAGAAATTAAAGAATGTTTAGTATCACCTCCTGTGAGCTGAAAGAAATTAAATTTTGATAGAGAAAGGGATTTTTTGACGGTTGGCAGAGGTTGATCGGCCACATAGTTTATGAAGTAGCGAGGGCAGGAGGAGACATACTGTTGAGATCGAACCATCAGGGTGGAGCAAAAAGGCAGCAAAGCTAAGCTCACACAAAGATGCATTTCTGCACAAGAAAACAAATATCTAAGATGTTCTGAAAAGTGCTTTAAATCAGGTATAGCTGTCTTAATCCATGCTGGGTCAGATCCTGACATTTGAAAATGAGGCAGGGAAAGCAGAATAAAGCATTAGCCTCGCTGCATGCAGTTAGCCAAGCCTTGTTGCTAAATCATTCTATAAACCTGTTAATCAGCCACACTTTATAATAGATGACTGTGACGTCAGCGCTGTGTTGGGAGGTGGTGTGTAAATAAAGTTGCTTTCAGCTCTGGGTGTAGGAGAGTCTATGGGCCACAATCAGATGAAGAACTAAACCGCTTTACTGGTCATTAAAGATTTAATATTCATCTTGCACATTCAAAAATATATTGATACATTTCAAAATAATAAAATTTATAATTACATTTTTACTTTTATTTTTGCTATCTCTTTATCAAGGTCATTGGGTGAATGGGGCGGCACCCTAGTGCCCTCTATTGGCCAGCCTTAATTGGGACAAAATCAAACCAACCAAAGGGTTTAACAGGTTTATTGATAAGGCACGGTGCAGAGTTGCTCTGAACTCAGCTCAGCCGGAACTGGAAGGTGAAGGGAAGACAAACGATTAGTTCAGGCTCAGTGGGAAATTTCATCCGTGGATTTGAAGAAGAGGATCTGGTTGTTGACTCACGTTTCCAGAGAAGTTGTAGAATCTTTGACTCCATTCTGTGTGCTGTTTTCCAGTGTTAGTCTGATTCGGTGGAGGCTGGAACAGGGTTTACCCAGAACTAGGACGGTTGTTGGTGAACGGAGAAACTGACTGCCACTCAGATTTCCTGCTGTACTTGAACGGGTCGTAGTGGAGATGATTCCCTTGCTCAGAGAGTAAACTCAACGTCCTCTGAAGGAAACTGGATCCAAACCTCCAGTTTGAATCCCCAGCTCAGTTTGAGGCTCAGTTGATCCCTCCTGGGAGTGGAGGTCCGAAAAGGTCCAGTTTGCAGGATGACTTCCTGCCGAGAGGCAAAGACAAGAACAAAGTTAAAACTCAGGTAGACAAGAACACAGTCTTACTCAGCAAAAACTCAGCTTGGCTAGAGTATCCAAAACTGGCAAACACTCTGGCGTCGAGGTAGTGGCAATCAGCAGCTTAAGAGCACTCCTTTAACGGGGTAACCGTCAGCAGGTGTGTGAGGAGGCGGACCAGAACCAGGCTTCCCTGCTGGTGGAAGGGAGAACAACACAAAAAACAAACACACAGACTGGAGCCCTGACAAAAACACTGAAACATAGACAAAGACAGGGGGTGGAAAACATTGCAGATGATGGATCAGATTTTGAGAAGCAAAGCATCTCCCCTATATTCCCCATTTATTAGACTTTAAATTTACATGTTTACAACGTTTTATTTGCAACTTTAATGCTGTGAATACCATAGCTCTATATTCAGCTTCCCATGCAGGGCTACAGTTACAGTCAACTATCCAAACAGGAGGTAGCAGCACGCCTGATACGTCTCAGCAGATTACAGCACAATGATGCAGTTTAAATGTTTGACCGACCACCGGCTAATTTTTATTTGGTCTCGCCTCGTTGACTAAAACTAAAACCAGTAAAACTCAAGTTTTGGTCGACAAAGATTCATGTTTGATTCAGTTTCAATTCAGTTTATTTATATAGCGCCAATTCACAACAAAATTCATCTCAAGGATCTTTACAGTTCAACCAGATCATACAGTCAAATATGATCGTTAGTTGTCATTATCATCAAGAAAAAGTTTTATTTGCAACTTAAATGCTGTGAATACCAGTGTCAACAATGGGTGGTGAGGTTGCTCGAGGACCCAGATGCAGAGACGAGTGAAGCAGAGATGAGTTCTGAGAGGTTTAATGGCAGACCAAAGGTAGCAGAGGCAGAAATCCAAAAATCCAACTTAAAATATTTAACAAACCAAAATCATGGAGACATCAGGGGAAAAAATTAGTCTTAGGAGCCAGGGAGAGACGAGCAGAGTAGACAATTCAGCAACAAGAAGGAACCAGCACTGAGGGACTGCAGAGGTGGAGTATTTAAGGAAAACCAAACAAAAGGATGGACTAACGAGCTGAATGGGGAGCAGGTGTGGGTGGAACTGGCAAGAAGGAATCCAAGGGGAAAGAAAACAATCACAAGGGGGCAACAGAGAGTAACTAAAGAATGCTTGAAGATCAACGGTAAGACCGACTCCGGTCTTACCGTTGCGGTGCGGTGGGTGCGGCGCCGCAGTGATTCCAAGTCATTAAAAAGACGTAAACCTCTCTCACCGGCTGCTGAGCTGTCCGGCTGCGGTTACCGAGACACTCCGGCGCTGCAGAAAATTCCGCAAGAAAGCTATCCTTGCGGCGTGCCGGAGCCCTCCGCAACAAGCTCTCGCAAATATCCTTATTTGGGCCGTGTTATCGCGTGAAGTTACGTGAACTCAAGTGAACTTCTGCTAAATCTCCGGACCTGTTGCCGGAGCCGCACCGCACCGTAGTCAAAAGGGCGGTGTGAGAGGGGGTGTGCGGGAGTTGCAGTCTCCGTCGGCTCGGTAACCGCACCGGAGCCAGTGTGAGCAAGGGGTTAGCAAATAAGAACCATAACAACCAGAGCTCTAACAGTAACAGTAGCCCAGCTTCTCATGCAGGGCTACTGTTACAGTCAACTATTCTGTCGGAAATTTCAATTCAAAACGAAAACTAGACTGAGTCAGTACTTTTTATGTTCTCTCCCACCAGCACAGCGAGTAAAAGATGGAAATTTACCTATTCTCTGTGAATAGACCTATCTTTTTTAAGAGCAATTTTAGGTTATATTGTATCATTTCAGGTAAAAAAAAATCATTTACTTTTACAAATAAAGGAGTCAAGGCTTTTAACCAATGATTAGATTGAATGATTTGTATGATTTGATTGAATTGTCTCTGTGTCTTTAATGGCCTTGAGATGATATGTGATATGGATAGAGGAATATAAATAAACTGAATTGAGGAGATGATTATAGTCTCTTACCATACATGTCCGTTTTTAAACCCTCAGCTAAAAGCCAGAGAAAGAAAAGAGAAACAAGGCTGTCAAACTTTTTATCCTCATTAATATTTATTTTATATTTACATTATATTCTTCATCACATGTCCTATTATATTACCATAAAATAACTTTATCTGTCAGGGTAGGATGGCCAGGACGTGTCTCTGGAAAGCATGAGCACACAGACTGCAGGCGTTTTATACTCTATGTAAGCACAGGCTGATAAATTCAGGTTGCTTCCGGTGTTAAAACACTCAAATAGATGACAAATACTGAAGGCAAAGGTGTATTAATGGAAAGCATCCACTCTAAAGGAGGTCTCTCCTTTTTCAGTCCTGATTTATGCACGGAAGACGACAGTGCATTTCAATTTAGTTTAATTTACAACAGTGGTTGGTCCTGTTAATGTAATGGGCCTCACATTAGTTTAGGCAGGAAGAAGTACTTTTTCGACCACTCGTCCTTGACTTGAGTCCATCCCACCTAATTATTTACGACCAGGCCAGCATCAGATATATATTCTGCTCAACAAATCGCTCGTTCATTCAACTGTTTTAGTCTTAGAATTTATCCCCTTCAGCATCTACCAGCAAATTGATTTTTGTACTCTGCTAAATCAGCCGCATTGAAGAGAAGCGTTATGAGGTTTCCACTTCAGTGTATGTCAAAATCGGGATGAAGGTTATACAATGTTCTTATTCATACCTCTGCAGAAGATTCATGATTGAAGGATGACCTGAGTCACCATCACTCAAATTTCTTTGAAGGGATTGCTCAAGGGGCCCCGATATTATCTACAGTCAGGTCAAATCCATTATGAGGCACTGAAGGAAAGTCTCAGATTATGCTAATTTAGTAGGAATAAAAAAATATATTTCAATAATTAAAATGAAGATATACTTTATCAGCTTAAGCTGACAAAGTATGAATACTAATATTATCAACATATAGTATGATTTAAACATTTCTGGAGGATTTTTAAAATCATGAGGATAGAACTGTTTGGTGGTACAGTGTGCTAACCCTGCCTCCAGTCACAGAACAGGCTAGTCGCACAACACATGTGCTGATTTCACTCACATTTAGCTGTCAGATGGGAAATCTTAACAAACCTCCAGTAACATGATAATTTCTGTATAAGATTTCAAATTTGTTTTATGGGGAAAGAATAAATCTGTATTATTTCACTGGTGTTAATACAAGTATATGAATGAAAGCAGGCAGGTAGCAAAAAAAGGGTTATGACATGAATAAAAGTTATTTTATAATTGATTAACTCTGCATCTTAATGAGTGAATTTGATCAAATGTGACCTGATAATGGCTGTTTTAGAAGAAGCCTACAGTGAATTAAACACTGCAAAGGATGCTGTGGATGCTTTTCTCTGGTAAAAAGATTCTTTTAAAATGTTTTCCAAACTGATAGCATGTTATGTGCTTTTCATATCAATGTCAAGCGCAGCTGGAGACTTCTCTACTGCTGGGAATATGTTTACACAAAGCAGGAGCTATCGCAGCCAGTTGCTGAGTTCAAATTCAGCTGCTGTTTTTTCGGAAGCCTGGATTCATCGGCCGATTACGTCATAGGGCGGCGCCGAGGTCTGTTTGGTTGGAAGACTCGTCCTTATGCGGCCGACAAATGCCTTCTTTTTGCCCATTTTGAAGGACTGGTCCGCTGTATCCGCCGTAGCCTTGGGTATCCCATGATTCTTTACGAGTCCAAGCAAGCTGGGTGCTCCGTGTCCAGAGAAAAATGGGAAATGGCGCTGAACAGTGGTGAATATTGTAAGTGCAGTTTAATATAATCCAAGTATTTAAATAGTTTCTTCTGAAATCAATAAAAATAGTTGTTTTAAATGGTTATCGAGTCAGATATGTAGCGGGTAATGTTTGTTTTATTGAAAGGTTTTATCCGATCCTTCTGTAAATGGGCTTGGCTGACACTGGCTCAGAATCCAATATCTCTGCAGTGTGGGGACTATAATTCTGATATCTGAGAAGAAAGTATTGCTGCTGAAGATCCTCAGAAATGTTATCAACATACAGAGCAGTAGTGAGAAGTTCAGTTCATTCTTTGGCTGTTTCTCAATTCACAAGACGTGAGTACAGAGTTGTGTTCTCGCCAAGTATGTTCTTGAGAAGAACACAGGAAAGTATGGACTTGGGAAGAACGGGAGCACATGTAACCCAGAGGTTAACAGAGCCACCAAAGTGTTAATAAAAACAACAATAAATGCTTAAAATAAAAAATAAAAAGTCAATAAATTAGTTCATATGGTAAAATATATCTAAGTTATCTAAAAAGTATTATTTCATTTTACTGTATATTATTTGATTTAAAAAAACAAAACAAAAAACATCCATCCAAAACAATTATTTACATTATTAAATGGTTGAAACCCATGTAGATTTCTATTTGGAAGGGCATTTTGTTCTAAAGCCTCTGCAGCAACTTACATCCAATCAGATTGTTGCGGGAATTCCCCATTTTGATGAGACACAGGTGTTTTGCAAAGCAACCGGACTCTGTATTGATGGTTTGTGTACTTGGATTAAACGGGACTTGGTGAGTGGAAACCATGCACTTTCTTTTCTATAAACTAGCTATGTTTATACTAAGTAAATATTTAGTGAATTTTTGCGTTTTTTTAGCGTTCGTAGTGTTTCTGATTTCCTGATCTGCCTACTAAGCCTGCCTGCTCCCATCTGAATGTTCTACCTGAACTGTCTGTGTTCTCCTGGAAACCTGAAACAGCATGTTCCTGTTCTCTTCTGAATCCATGACCAGGATTCAGACTCCTGCTTGTTCTCCGGAGCTGCAGCATCTGCGACACTCTGGGCAGTCCACCATCTGGAACCTACCTCGCTCTATGGAGATGGACTGAACTGTTAAACCAGGTTAGTGACTCATATGGATAATCATCCTTCGTCAGATTAATTTGGTCATTAATCTGTTTTTTTCTCCAACCTAGCGCCCTAGCTGCTGATACCACAGATCATCAGCTCGCTCCGAGTTATAAATTGTCAGGATTCCTGTGTGTGTGTTTGTGTTTCTGTGTTTGTCTCCCTTCCTCCACCAGAAGGCGCCTGGTTCTGGTCCTCCTCCTCAAACACCTGCAGATGGTTACCACGTTAACGGAGCACTCTTAAGCTGCTGACTGCCACTACCTCGATGCCAGAGTGTTTGCCAGTTTTGGGTAGTCTAGCCAAGCTGAGTTTTGCTGAGTCAAACTGAGTTCTTGTCAACTTGAGTCCTAATCTTGTTTTTTGTCCTTGCCTCTCGGCAGGAAGTCATCCTGCAACTGGATGTTTCGGACCTTTTCTCCCTGGAAGGATCATCTGAGCTTCAAACTGAGCTAAGGATTTAAACTGGAGGTTTGAATCTACTTTTCTCCAAGAAATTGTTTTAGCTACACACTGAGCAAGGGATTCATCTCCACTACGACCCGTTCAAGTACCGCAGGAAATCTGAGTGGCAGTCCGCTTCTCCGTTCACCTACAAACAACCGCATTCTGGGTAAACCGTGTCCGCCCTCCACCGAATCAGACAAACACTGGAACAACAGCATACAGACTGGAGTCAAAGAGTCAACAACTTCTCTGGAAATGTGAGTCAGCAACCAAATCCTCCTCTTCAAGTTCACGAATCAAATTTCCCACTGAGCCTGAACTAACCGCTGTGTCTTCCCCTCACTTCTCAGTTCCGATGGAGCAGTGTTCAGAGCAACACTTCATTCTGCATTATCTCTTCAATAAACCTGTTAAACCTTTTCCCCTGGTCTCTCTGAATTGGTTTCTCTGCATGTGGGTCCGAACTCTTGATAAAATCATGACATAAATAAATACTTTGAATTATCCCACTGTCGGTCTCGACTTCTTGTCAACTTCTTGTCCTTCTGTTCTGCATCATGAAAAAAACAGCAACAGTGCATTACAAAGCTAAGCTGAGCTAAGAGAGAGAAAAATATGATGTCTGCTAATCATAAAGCAAGCTGTTTCTTTTCTCCAACTCACATGGTGCTAAGTAAATGTTTACCTTTTGAAATGTTATTGTGTTGCATTCACAGGTCTGTCATTCATAACTGAAGTATGGGCAGAGAAAATTAAATCCGTTTACAAACATCTATCCTGGCTGTCAGGACTCCTGTGCAGAGGTCTAACAATAACACCACCTCTGCTATGTTGACAGTCATGTTGACTCTGTGTCCCTTGTGGGTTTTGATTTATTTGACAGGTTAAAAAAATGACTGTGTTCTCGCTTTTTCTCTGAAACTGCCCAGGGGAAAGTTTGAAAATAATTTCTTTGGGGAAGAAATAATATTGGAGCCTGATCCTGATTTATGATGGCAGAAATGTGCTAAATATAAATTTATTAAATAAATAACATATTTTTTCTGTTGGTTTATATTTCAATATGTAATGATGGTAGTTTACTTACTATCCTGTTCAGTGCTGTTTAAATATAAACCAATGTAAAACATGATGAGATGACTTAACATCTTGTAGAAACATATTTAGAACCAGTAACAATATGTTGTTTTCTGCTTGATTTTTTTCATTCTCTCATTTTGCAGATTAAAAGTTCTCTCTCCATTTAGCATCTCCCCTTTATTTACTTGCATAATCATTTTAAAAGTTGTTTTAAAGAGTTTTTAGTGGATCTGTTGAGTATAAATATTGTAGCGCACACAGTTTTTTTGGCAGATATATCTGCAGTAGCCAAGGGTTGATGAATTAGCTGTACCTTTATTATACCTCATCTATAATATTTAGGTTATCCTGAGCTATTTTCTACATTTGTGCTGCTATAGGCTTAAGGTGCTGGAGGACATAGGGACCCATTTTCATCATTCTACTTCATACTATATGTATTGTCCCACTCTGCTGTATCTGTTAAATCAATCTCTAATGTTATGCTCTCTGCTTTTTCTCATCATAGTAGCTTAATTTGGTCTGTTTCTGTTTGGCTGTGACTCCATGCTAGAGAGAAATATCAGCTGTCCTGCTTCCATCAACACCCTTGTTTATAGATGTTGGAGCTTGGCCTGTTTTTAAGCGTAGTCCTGTTTCTCTGAGTGTGACTAACTGGATGTGCTCTTTTCATCCTCTGACATGGGAGCTGGCTTGGACCTTGTCTGCCTGGCTGTGTGCTTCCTGGGTTGGGCCGCCTGTGGAGCTGGTTGACAGTTGTCCTTTCTATCGCTGCTTCTTTTTCTGTCTGTTTCTGTCTCCTTGAACCCCAGTCGGCCTCAGCAGATGACCGCTCATTGAGCCTGGTACTAATGGAGATTTCTTCCTGTTAAACCTGAGTTTTCCTCTCCACTGTCACTACAAGAATGCTTGGTGTGTGGGATTGCCTTGGAGTAAATTAAAATATAAATTTTTGAATCAATTTGACTGTATGATCTAGTTGAATACTCTCTGTAAAGTGCCTTGAGATGACGTGTTGTGAATTGGCCCTATAGAACTAAACTGAATTGAATTGTCATTTTAGACAACCAGATGGGCATAAAGTTTGCACATACAAATATCTATTCTTATTTAATAATTACGTTTCTAATACGCACAGGGATGTGTAAGCAGTTGGCCTGGCCTGAGTAGGTATATTTAGATGTTGTGATTTTACTCACTGAACCTGTTAAGTATTTAGTTTTTGATTCTCAAGTATGCTTTGTTTTGTTCTGTGTTGTTCTCTAGATATACATAATTGTTGTGTTCTTAGTTTTGCTCTTCCTGGTTATCTCTTTTCCTACATATTCACTATTAATTATTTATCCTTAGTTGTTTTCAGTCCCTCCTCTTATCGTGTAGTTTTCCACTTGATCATTCCCTATTTTCTAGTCATTAGTTTTATTCCCCTTTAGCCTTATTTAAGTTATTTTCTAGGTTCCATTAGATCCTGTTGTTCCCCCTGGTTTTTCTCTTTTGCCTCCTAATGTCCTTTCCTTTCCTCTTAGCTCCTTCGAGTTACCTCTGTCTCCACCTGCTCACTATCAGCTAATCAGTCCTCCAATTGTTTCTGTCTCCCATATATACACCTCTTGTTCAATTACTCATTATTGGATCGTCTTCTTTCTTTAGGTTTATTCCTCCCTCGTGTCTCCTAGTTTTTTGGTTCCTGACTTTCATGTCGATCGGTTCAACAAAAACTTTTAGTACTTTATTAAATTTTGCAAGAAATCATCTATGCCTCTTTAGTTCTGTATTTGGGTCCACAATTAAAATGCACTAAACTTAACATTATGGGATTAAAGTTCAATGATGTATTGATTGATTGAGCTGCTGACATTTGGTACATTTATTCCTTCTCAAACTGCTGAATGTTGAAACTTCCCATTTATACAATTGTGTAGTTTATTTAATTAAGTTTGTCATACTCTGCTATGTGAGGCCGTTTACTGCCCTCATGGGGCCGAGCTTTAACAGCCTCTCTCTCCACAAGAACTAATTTGTTTTCATTACAATCAGTGGAAAACACTGTCAAAACTAATCTTCTGTGTTGAGCATGCAGCCACACTGTTTGCTGACCTCGGGATTTTCTCTGCTTTTGGCGGTGAAGTGATTCTTGATGCAGATTTGTGCTTAAATATTTGCCTTGAAACATGACAAAGCTATCTAAAAGCTATCTGACAGAGGCAGCTCGTTACTCACACAGGCAAGCAGGAGGAGAAGCCAAGAGTTTCTCGAGCAAACCAGTCAGATTTGTTTTCACAGTCAGAGTGCTTTTAGCTTTCCACTGAATGTCCAGCTGAGTTTGTGCATCCTATTGGACACCGTGACTCATTCCAGCTGCTGGAATATTTAGGTTGGATCAGTGTCAGCTTGCCCACAGCCTCCAGCACTCATGAAGGTAAGTGGATGCTGAGGCATGCCGTCAATCTGTTTGCAGTCTAAAAGCTAATATGTGACAACCGTGTGTCATGTGTGCTTATTTATGTAGTTAATGTCAGCACAGAGGAGGTCACCTGAAGCTCAGACACTAGAATATTATTTATAGATAGCATCCAGGGTTCTATTTCCTCGCCATCAAATAAAATAAAATTTACTTGTTTAAGAAGGAATGTGTGATGATGACATTATGAAACTTAACAGACATCCATCTGTATGGAGATCATATCAAGATGAAACAGTTCTGAAGGAGGCGGCCTCACACAGCATTGATTAAAACTCCTTACAAAGTGCCTTAATGTATTTTTATCCATGTTGCCTTCTTCTATTTAAGATATACAGATAACCAGCCAACAACTCCCAAAAAGAAGATTCAAAATGACCAAAACAAATAGAAATGAAAGCAAAAACAACCCAAATTGATGCATAGGATAAAACTGGATTAAACAAGTCACCAATTTCCTAAATGTAAATGTCTCTAAAGTTGCAGATGACATAACATTTAATTAAAAAATTAAAATGAAGATCTCAATACCAGCCCTTCCAGTGAAGGAGCTAGGCTTTTAAAACAGGGGATGCAAAGCGGTGGCAAGGTCTTATTTAGGGGGTCAATATATTAAGGGTTCAGTTAGACCACAAACAATAATTATGTTCAGCAAAATGTATTTTGAATTAAGTATACAGGAGAAATTGAAATAAACAAATACTTAATGTGCTCCATGGACTGGAAATCCAATATTAAAGAAAGATTTGACGTAAAGTTATACCAGTCAAAACAAGACAGGACAAGCAGGGGTACACATTTAAATCTGCACCACAAGACTAATAATAATAGAACAAAAAAAAAAAAAATACAGCCCTTAAAACTGAATATAGTTGACCACTGCCCAGTAATAAGAAAACAACAAGTTCCATACAGAAAGCCCACATCCGTATCTTCAGGTAACACAGAGTACATGTCAGACTTAATAATATTACTTTAGCGATAGTTTCAAGGTGTTGCTTTATTGTATATCTCGTACCATGTGTTTCGGTTGTGCTGTTCTTTTTTCATCTCGTTATAGGTGATGATGCAGACTGAAAAATGTTTTGTCATGGTCTCCTTTCTCTTCTTTCATCTTTTCTCTTTCTTTTTTCCTTTTCTTCTTCTGTTTTTCTGCTCTATTTACATTGCAGTGTCCATATAAACTGTAAAACTCCCTGCATAATTATAATAAAGCAATTTGCATGCATGAAACAAGTGGAGATACTGTATATGGCAATTGCCATACTGCTACACTTGTGAAAGTAAAATCTGTTGGGCTCTTTTTGGCATCAAGACAATTATTCTTATTGCCACATTGCCAGACAGGACACTGTAAAAAAAAAAAAAGAAAAAAGAAAACAACAAGTTCATAAAGCAATCAGAACAGCAGAACTCTATGGTTCTGGTGAGCTGAAGCAAAAATGTTTTACAAAGCCTTCCATATTTAAGGAATATGCCCTCCTTTACTCAACACTGAGTCCATTTCTCAATTCACAAGAACGCGAGTATGGACTTGTGTCCTTGCCAAGCATGTTCTTGAGAAGAACACAGGCAAGTGTGGATTTGGGGAGAACGGGAGCATGCAGCATAAATATGGGTCAATTGGAACAGATGCGTACTCGTGACATCACCACATGCCCGACTCGTCTGGAGCTGTAATTCAGCTCCTGTTATTAATAGTCTCTAGATGATAATAAATTCTTACTTTTTTAATTTAGTGGGGGAATAATAGCCAACACAGTCAGATAAACACAAATCAAATGACTATTTTGGCAAATTAAACAAAAAACTCGCCATGAGAGCCAGCGGTCCTTCACACACAACTATGCCAAGAGAGGGCTACTGGAGACAGGTTAGGATTAGACCTGTTGCCCTTACCCTCAGAGGTCCACTGGTTGCAGTGGTCCTCTCAGCTTTGGAAATTGCTTTTGAAATTACGCATTAAATTGGTTAATGGGCCATATACTGACGCTTAAAAGTATAATGTCCTCACCTAAAATGATCTTAAAACGTACTTTTATTGAACAACAGCAACAGAAAGAGAACTTTTAACTCAATACTCTAAGCTCTGTGAGCGCTAACCCTAAAGCTGCTGCCACAGTGCATGCTGGGACAGCTGTCCATTTGTTTTTCCTGTCCACTGTCACTTCAAGCATGCTTAGTGTTGATTGCATTCGAGTCAATGAGTTGATGCAATCAACTGATCTTCCTTAGATAGAAAACTTCGAATCAATTTGACTGTATGATCTGGTGAACTGTAAAGTGCCTTGACAGTTGTTGTGAATTGGCGCTATAAAAATAAACTGAATTGAATTGAATCAAGTCTGCTCTGATGCATACTCTGTGAATAAGGAGGGGCAAGAACAACATCCGGGGACTCTGTCAAATCTCAATCTGCTTGTCTTGTGAATTGGAATAGTGCTAGGGCTGAGACTGATGACGTTTCACAAGTACACGGGCACTTGAGAACACACAAGTACGCATATTGAGAAACAGTCTGAGTGACTTAATCTATCATCAACCATTGTTGTCCTAAGGTGGGTTTTTATTAATTTAAGTGCAGAGAAATGTCTTTTGCAGTGCTAACTGGAATCACAAGCACAATTTTACTATGCCTAAAAAGTTAATGGAAAACCTCTTTGTAAGGTTCCAAAACCACAACAAACTCAAGTATAGAAGCTGGTCCCTCTCTCCACTTTTCTCCCTTCTTACCATACCATACTAACTTTATTTATGAAGCACTTTATACACCGGACAGGACCAAAGTGCTGTACACAATCATAAAATACAATAAAATTATAAAATAGAGAAAAAACGAGTGTAAAATACATATTAGTATACAAAAAGAATAAAACAAAGTAAAACCTCTCAAATTGTGCCAAAAGCCAAGGAAAAAAGATAAGTCTTAAGAAGGGACTTAAAAACAGCAAGAGAAGAGGCCTGTCTTATGCTCAGAGGCAGATCATTCCACAGCTTGGGAGCTGCCACAGAAAAAGCACGGTCTCCTCTGAGCTTGCATTTTGTCTTTGGGACCCTTCTTAAAAGAAGCCCTCTTGTTTGATGAAGCTCATCCTTAAGGTCTTCTAAGTCTGACTTGAATGGTGAATGGTGACAGGTGAGCAACTGGTTGGTGCTGGTTTGAATGATGAGGGTTGTTGTAACTCACTGAGAAGGAGACTTGGCGTCTGTTTGGGGAGGATGATGTCCAGTGGTCTGGGCGGATGTTGCAGGTCAGGTTAGTGATCTCGGATGGTGGTGTCAGAGGGTGGACAGGCAGGTGAGCTCAGGCAGGAGGGCTTTAAGGGTGAAGTCCAGAGTGAAGTGAGTTCTATGGAGCGGTTTCAGGCTTGGGATCCAGGGTTCTGTGAAGAAACAAACAGAGAGCGGGGTTAGGATCTGGGTAAATTGGAAAGGAAGGCTAGGTAAAGGATCAGTTTATACCACGCAGGAGCACTAATGAACTGAAGCCAACCACCTGTTTCCAGCTCCTTAAGAAGGGTGATAATCAGCTCAGACAAAGATCACCTGCCCATCAAGCCCTGCTGAGGAGAGAGAAAGGAAAAAAAAATGTCCTTCAACCAGACCTAGGAGTATGATAGGAAATGCTTTTCGTTGATCCTGTGTGCTGCTGCCGCATTCTGTTTTGTAGCCGTTTGGAACATGAAGGACCTGTAGGTCAGCTTAAGCAATTAAAAGTATAGCAGAAGAGTTCTGCTTGAGGATGCAAAAGAGTCTGCTGGAAAATTTGACCATTTTCTTTGCAAATCTTCATAAAATTCAGACAGTATTAATGTTTTCAGCGGGGTGGCAACAGGGGTGGCAAGGATTTCTTCTGGGGTGGCTATTGTCACCCCAACTATCCGTTTGGCTCTGCCACTGAACCCTTCCAGTTAAAATTAAACCACACGTGGAAAAAAGCCTTAAAAACAACAATGTCACAACGCCAACTGAACCATTGCAAAGCAACCCATTCACATATTTTAAATCAGTATATCAGCTACTTTAGTCTGAGCTCATGGTCTGTACGAAGAGCTCATGCGAGAAACTTTCTAAGATGGCAACAAGAAGTTTCTTAAGATGTTAACAACCTTATTGTTACAAATGCTTTACAACTGGTGAGGTTGTTTACTTGCTTTGGTCTCAATATAGTTTCCTAACTGTTTGTAAAACTTGTGGAGGGCTTCAGAAGGACCTGGAACTAGCAGCAACAAATTGGAAATATTGTTTACACCCTTAATTCAAATACACTCTGGGAATTCATTTCTACAGCAGATGCACATTAAAAAAAATATAAGAATCACATTAGATTGGAAATAGATTATAACACATTTAAGTAGGTAGAGCAAGTAGTACAGTAATCAGTGCTGATATTCCTGCACATATATGTAAGGAGTCCCAAACTGCCCTAATCTATGGGGTTGTCATGATTCTATCAAGAGCTCGGACCCACATGCAGAAAACCAATACAGAGAGACCAGGGGAAAGTTTAACAGGTTTATCGAAAAGATTGTGATGAATCCAATGTAGCTCTTAACACGGCTCACCGGAACTGGAAAGTGAGGGGAAGATACTGCGGTTAGTTCAGGCTCAGTTGGAAATTTGATTCTCGAACTTGAAGATGAGAAATAGATTGCAGACTCACGTTTTCCAGAAAATGGTTGACTCTTTGACTCCAGTTGGTGTGGGGTGTTCCAGTGTTAGTCTCATTCGATGGAGGGCGGACAGGGTTTACCCAGAATGCGGTTGTTTGTAGGTGAACGGAGAAGTTGACTGCCACTTAGATTTCCTGCGGTACTTGAACGGGTTGTTGTCTAGATGAATCCCCTGCTCAGAGAGAAGCCCCAGACATTCCTTGGGGAAATGGGTTGATCAGAATCACACCCTTAAATCCTCAGTTCAGCTTGATTCTCAGAAGATCCTTCCAGGGGAGAGAAGGTCCTAAACATCCAATTGTAGGATGACTTCCCAAAACTGGCAAACACTCTGGCATCGAGGTAGTGGCAGTCAGCAGCTTAAGAGCACTCCGTTAACGAGGTAACCTCCGCAGGTGTGAGAGGAGGCGAACCAGGACCAGGCGCCATCTGGTGGAGAAAGGAAGACACATAAAACACAAACCACAAAGACAGGAGTGCTAACAGGGCTATCCCTACTTTTAAATTAAGTGTACTCACTTCCTGATAGATGGTGAGTACTTCCTTTAATGAACCATTGAAATAAATGCTATGTGTCTGCCAAAAACAATCTTATCTGTTGACAGGAAATTTACATGTACCCTGTTGATAAATGGCTTGTGTGCACTCAGAGCAACAACGTGTTCAAACTCTCAACCACCCCCTACTTCCTGCCCATATAAGGAGCAACAGCAATTCATGTCAGTAAAACAGTTCACCATGAGTTTATGATAATATGCCCAACTACATTTTAAGTTTATTTAAAATTTAGACAAGTGTCTGGGAAAATAACATGGTCAGTACCAAATCTGAACACTCTATCATACACACCAAGTACAAAATTAACGAAGGTAGATAAGATAATACAGTACATATATATTGAGCGGTATAAGATAAGGGTTGTTACAACACAGTTAACACATGGGAAGTATTAGAACGTAAAAAAAATCAAAACCCAAAAAACTCAGGATGGTGATGACATAAACTTGTTTATTTTGCAAATGCAAAGTAATTTCATAAAAATTCTGAAATCCTGTTAAATTTATATGAATGTTAATTTAAAGTCGAAGAGGTGATCGAGTATTGAAAAAGACAACTCTTTCTCTGTAGCTTCAATACATGGAAATGGTGAAAGAGCGTTGATAAATGGAGCTTCTTCCAAATATTGTAATAAAAATAAATGTAAAAAGATTATGAAATATAAATAACCAAATGACCCAAACTGCTTTGAAACCCTCACTGAGAAGACCTTTAAAAATTACAAAAGTACTTGAAATGATGCTCCTTATGGAAGTGAAGCCTTCGGGACAGAGAAGCTGTTTTCCATTTCATTACTGTTGGTTTTTCTCTGTCATATTTTCATTGTGAGCTATGATGGAAAGCCTGAAGGCTGCTTTAAAGCCTCTATATGATAAAAGAAACATAACAGGATGTCTATGATAGGTTATGGGTTAGCTTTCAATACTTGTGTTCTGCTTTGAAGATCCCTTTGAAAGTAATTGTGTTCCAAGGCCTAATTTCAGCCCCAATCATCACGCTCATTCTTTGATGTTACTTAATGTGGAAAACATGTAAGGTAGAAGGTTGTCAGACGTTAGGAAAACCTTTATTGTGATGCACATCCAGATGGTGGACTTACAGAATTTTGAAAAACGGTTTCACATCGGTTTTTACATCCTCTCACATGAAAAATTCAACTAATAATATACTTTACAGGATAAAGGCAAATAATATTTAGTCTTTATTGAGGAATGGCAAGAATGAAGCCATAAAGTCCTGAAGAAGGGCACACAGCAAACATTCAGAAGATAATCTATTGGTCAGATTAGAAATTGACCTTTTCTGCTTTACATGCATTAATCATAGACAGGTTTCAGATATTACAGGCTAACAATGGAACCAAACGACCCATTCATCGGTTTCCATTTGCATGTTTCCAAGCGATACAAGGCTTTGTCTATATAAGACTCAAACTCACTGCGGATCCAGACATTTGAATTGAGAAAGCTTCCTGGAGAGGTGGAGAAACGTCTTCAAATCTTGGAAACCTAGTCCAGTGGATATTTTCTTAACTTTTACGGAATGACTATAACCTGGATGACTGAGAATCTTCATCAGCTTACATGCATTAACTATGTCCAGAGTGAGAATGGGGTTTGCAGTAAAATGTTGGGGGTAACGTCTTGTTGATGTAAGTGGATCATAGGAGCTGAATCTAGAAAAACAAGCATTTTTATAGGCTAAAAAAGATTATTGGGGCAAAGGGGGGGCTCACACATTTTGGATACACACATTTACATAAAATACAAAAAGTACTGTGAAGAAGAAAAGTTTATCTAGCACATAAAACACTGAGGACTAACAAAAGATCTCCAGACCACAAGAGGGAGACAATCACCAACTCATATAGGACCATACACATATTAACACTAGATGTCCCAGAGATTTTCAGTTTTCCTGCAAGCCCCCCTCCCCTCTGCAAGTTTGTGTATTCACTCTGCCTTGCTAACTGTCCCTATTGTAATGCAAATAACCTGTGATATGACCAGCCCTTCTACATTAAGACTGGATAAAGGCTGAAACAAACTGGCATCAAGACCATGTTCCAAGCACTTTTCAGTACCTGCCCCTGCAACATCATACCTTTTTGCAGGAATATATTTATATGTCATATCTAAATCTTTTATTTAGGCAAACCTATTGAACAACCAGATATCATAGTGGTCCTAGTTCCTGAGCTGAGAACAAGTCATAACCATGCTTTTCCAACAAGGCAAGGCAGAGCCTATTTCTATTGTCCATTCACCATCAGACTCATTTATATTGCAAAGCTCACTATACGAAAGAAAGAATAATTGTATTTTGTCTTGTCTCGCCTTTTTATGTCATTCAAAATTTAATCTTAGAGAATGACAAACAGTATGCCTTTAGTATTGGAGTAACATTTATGTCACAAAAGGAACAGCCCTAGTCTCTTCATCTCACAATGCTGTCTCATGTGTTCTTCCTTTATTGCCTTTTCTTGCATACAAATGTTACGAAGTTAATTTGCAAGTAGCAGAATTAACTTTGGTGGACTCTCTTTGGTGCCTGTGCACGGCTTGTACAACACATGCTCGTCTGTTGCATCCAAGCTTGTACGCCAAGCCAAGCCAAGCCAAGCTTGAAATCTCAATAACTCTGAGTCGATCTGCTGGGCCTATTTATTCTGGGAGCTAGACTTCCCACCCACAACCTTTACATTTCCCCCTGCCGCCAGATTGGAATTTGAGCTGGAAACGGGTTTCCACCACAAAACCGGCTTTCCGCTGGAAATGGTGAGCGGATGATGTTTGCTTGTTTGCCCTCTAGTAAATAGGGCAGATGGTCATTGTTGTATTGTAGCTGTAGCTGTTGTCTTGTCAGCTGATGGAGATGTTTTCATTGTACAGATCAGTTGGGGGGACTGGAGCCCAATTCCCACCCCAAACAGCTCAATTTTGAAAAACAACAGACAGAAGGTATAGCCTCAGAAAGTTTTTTTTAATTTCAGATAAAGAAAAACAGTCTACATATGGATAAAGCACTAAATATAATGTGGAAAAATGTAAAATGCAATTGTCCCATTTAGCAGTTTCCACATTCCCATGGTGAGCCTTTCCTACATTTGCCACAGGTAAATTTGCCGCAGTGGACACAACGTTCAGTACTTCTGTTGTTATTGCAGAGTATGCGCACCTGGCATTGAGTCTTTTTCTGCTGGGAAACTCTCATCTCACGACGTAGCTGTTTTTGCTCTTCCTCTTGTGTCTTTTCCTGCAGGAGCCTGTTTTTGAGTTCCTCTGAAAGCTCCAGCATGAACAGTCGACGACTTTCTTTGGATCCTGTACACGCTGTGTACAAAACATGTGCATTTGTGGCGGCCATGTCAAGCAGGTTATAAAACACAGCCATAGGCCACCTCCGTGTTCCTGCACGCACAGAGTAGTTGCGCAGTTTCTGGTCCATAATATCAACACCACATTTGAGATGGTTGTAATCAACCACAGTGTTTGCTTTTTGTTTTTGAATGTCCACAATTTCCACTCTGTGATGCATGGTACTCAGAAGACGGACAGATTTCTTTTTTTTTTGTCGCATACACCGTCAGCAAGGCACTTCCAGATTTGAAGACCTGCGTGGAGTGCAACTGGCGCCTCGAGGTTTCCTTTGCAGTTGCTGGTAGCTCCCGACGAATTTTGTTGATGGTGCCAAGCAGAGTTGTATTTCGCTGAAGGAGCCTGTTAGCCAAAGACAGAGAGGTGAAGAAATTGTCCATAGCTACAGTCCTTCCCTTGTCCAAAAATGGCTCCATCAATTTCAGAACAACGTTCTCTGACAACCTCTCTCCTTTTGGACGAGTGGGATCCTTTCCCAAGTAAGGGATGGCATTACACATGTATTTTGTGTCCAGATCTGCTGCAATCCAAAACTTGATTCCCAACTTGTCAGGCATCGATGCAATGTACTGCAAAAAGGGGACACCGAACCTTGGACGGAAACAGCTGCTCATCCACAGTAACATGCTGTCCTGGACTGTAGGACGACACACAATTCTGAACAAACCGCATCCAGATGTCAGAAATTGCTGCAAATTTGTCATTGTGTATGCGTTCCTTGCGGGTGTCCTTGTTGTCAAAACGAAGGTACCGTCTTATTTCAAAAAAACGGTTACGAGGCATTATGGGTTTGATATCTGTGTTTCCGAATTTATTGGCCCACATGTGTTGCATGGGACCAATATAACCCATGGCAGCCCTTTGAAAAAGGATTGCGAGGAAAGCCATCAGCTCGTAGACACTCATCTGCCAGCTGGGGTTTGTTCTGCGGGCCTCGTGGACTGTGCAGTCTCTGATGGTCAGCAACATGTTCATATCCAACAAACACAGGAAGCTGCGAAGGCGGCTTGTGATTTTGCGTTTCACAGAATCTGTTGGCCCTCCTGATCCATTGAAGGCAGTCTGTGGGGTTTCAGGATCAGAAAAGTCTTCAACTTTCCAGTGGGACCAAACAGTGCCATCTTTCGCCTTCTCTGTGGATCCAGGCATTGTGCCAACATCAGCAGTTTTTTGTTTTTTGCAAGGAGGGGAGTTGCCGCGCACTGTGTCTTCCTCTTCATCTGATGTAGCCTCAGTGTTTGAACTGTCCCGCTCAATCATATAATTGACCACTCGGCCCCTGGTGCGTCTTTGGAGGGGAGGATTTGCTGGGGCAAAAGCAGTCGCATTCTCATATGAATCATCCTCTTCACTTGAAGAATCGGTTGCGCCGTTTTCATTCTGAAATGCTAAGTCTCCAACAGATCCACCATCAGATTCGTAGTCTGGCATGCTCTGAAGCATGGCTAAAGCCTCTTGAGCGTTCATCCTTCTTGGTCGCCTTGGTTGTGCCATGGTGAATTCCGGGTGAATTCTGAGTCTGTGTGCTGTGCCTGCTCTATTTATCCCCACAGAAATTCTGTAAATTACTCAACTCCTTGAAAAAGCTCATTTACAACACAAAGGGAGGCAACTTTAACAAAGAAACCCCAGCACACCAGCTGAAGTCACCAAACCACATTCCTACATTTGCATTTGATTTGAAAATGGAGCACCAGAGGAGAGCCGTTAACACCTTTGGGGGGATACTTGATACAAACTAGGTGCAGACTAAAGTCTGCAGTTTGGGACTTCTAGTGTTAAAGACATAAAATGAATGGGATGCCCATGTCACTACCCGATCCGTCCTGGAAGCATGATTCGTTCTGTGCATGCACGAACAGATATACATCCGGGTGTCCATAAATAAATTAATTATGTTACTAAAACCACTTATTTATATCCTAAACTCACTAAATAATATTAATACACATCTGTAAAAAATGTTTTATGACTTTTGTTAGACAATTTTTATGCTTTTTACATTTTCTTTCAAATATGAAATATGATTAAACCATGTTTATCTTTTTAGTTGTTTCTTTCTTTAGATTGTGCACTATATAGCTTAAGGTTAAAACGAAATGAAAACATAAAACTCAAAGACACTAGAGTTATGTTTAAATCCAAAGCTGAAAAACGTAGCCACCGGAAGTAGCATAGGATTCCGTTTCCGGTGTAGATCATGCACAAGCGACTGATAAAAGAAAGAATTTTAAGGCATTTACTTTCTCAAGAAATACATTATTAACCTTTAACACATTATATTTTAGTACTTTTACTATTTTTGGGGAGGGAAAACGTCATTTAGGTAATTTTAACAAAATAAAATTGAGGACGACCCGGAAGTATATCTGGATGCGCATGAGCAAATGAGCTGATGAGGCATGCGCAGAACGGATCTTGCCCCAGGTGCAGACTGTGCAAAGTGGCCCCTGAGACAATCCAGCACATATCTGCAGGGTGTAAGATGCTAGCAGGGAAAGCTTACATGCTCAGTGCCATAACCAAGTGGCTGGAATAGTGTTTTGGAACATCTGTGCAGAGTATGGGCTGGACACCCCAAGGTCAAAGTGGCAAACACCCCCAAAGTTGGTAGAGAATGACCGAGCCAAGATCCAGATATAGACGGACCGAATGGTAATGACAAACCAACCAGACACTGTGGTGGTGGACAAAAAGCAGAGGAAAGCCGTTGTGGGTGACATAGCAATGCAAAGTGACTGCAACATCTTGAAAAATGAAAAGTAGAAACTAGAGAAATACCAGGGGCTAAGAGAAGAGTTGGAGAAAACCTGTAGGGTCAAGGCATCAGTGGTACCCATGGTCATTGGGGCCCTTGGGGCAGTGACCCCCAAACTTGCGGAGTGGCCACAGCAGATCCCCGGAAATACATCAGATATCTCGCAGGGACTATGTCTCTGAGCCTACCTGGTGTCGCCACAGGATGACCCCAGAACAGATGGAAAAGAAGAAAGGAAAACGGATGGAGATTGTTGGGATCCGGAGGCTTGCCCACCAGAGGGCACCAAGGATCCCTTCCTGAGGGCTTGTGCTCACCTGCAACACCTGTTTTCCATCTGCTCATCAAGAGGTCCCTACTTAAGGATGTGAGAGCTTCACTCCAGCGCCAGAGTGTTTGCCAGTTATGGTTAGCAAGCTTCCCAAGGTGAACCTGCCTGAAACCAGAAACCCTGAAGAGTTTCTCTGTTGGAAATCTGTCTGTCTGATCCCTGAAGAACCCTGGAGAATCAAACCTGTCTAAGACCTGCCTGCCTGCTCTCTGAAGAATCTGGAAGGGAAACTCAAACCTGTGATCTGAAAACACTCAAACCAAGCTCTGCCTCCACCAAGCCCTCAGCCTTCCGACAGCCTCTGGACCCTCCTGGTTCCCCCCCTCAGCCGCTCAGCTCAAACTCCAGAACAGGTACAGACCTGCACCTTCACATCCTGCAAATTACCTGGACATCTGCTAACTCCTCTGTCCCCCTCTGCAGTGAACCCAGTCTTGACCTGTCCAGGATCTGATAACCCCCTAATCTGTCTTATTGTACAAACTCTAAACAAACCTTTGAACTTTTTCCCTGTCTGATGAGTGTTCTGCACGTGAGTTAGGAACCTGAAACCAAACATGACAGAGATATATGCATATATATATATATATATATATATATATATACACTCACCGGTCACTTTATTAGGTACACCTGTCCAACTGCTCGTTAACACTTAATTTCTAAGCAGCCAATCACATGGCGGCAACTCAGTGCATTTAGGCATGTAGACATGGTCAAGACAATCTCCTGCAGTTCAAACCGAGCATCAGTATGGGGAAGAAAGGTGATTTGAGTGACTTTGAAAGTGGCATGATTGTTGGTGCCAGAAGGGCTGGTCTGAGTATTTCAAAAACTGCTGATCTACTGGGATTTTCACGCACAACCATCTCTAGGGTTTACAGAGAATGGTCCGAAAAAGAAAAAACATCCAGTCAGCGGCAGTTCTGTGGGCGGAAATGCCTTGTTGATGCCAGAGGTCAGAGGAGAATGGCCTGACTGGTTCGAGCTGATAGAGGGGCAACAGTGACTCAAAAAACCACCCGTTACAACCAAAGTGGGCAGAAGAGCATCTCTGAACGCACAGTACGTCGAACTTTGAGGCAGATTGGCTACAGCAGCAGAAGACCACACCGGGTGCCACTCCTTTCAGCTAAGAACAGGAAACTGAGGCTACAATTTGCACAAGCTCATCGAAATTGGACAACAGAAGATTGCCGTGTCTGATGAGTCTCGATTTCTGCTGCGACATTCGGATGGTAGGGTCAGAATTTGGCGTCTACAAAATGAAAGCATGGATCCATCCTGCCTTGTATCAACGGTTCAGGCTGGTGGTGGTGTCATGGTGTGGGGAATATTTTCTTGGCACTCTTTGGGCCCCTTGGTACCAATTCAGCATCGTTGCAACGCCACAGCCTACCTGAGTATTGTTGCTGACCATGTCCATCCCTTTATGACCACAATGTACCCAACTTCTGATGGCTACTTTCAGCAGGATAATGCGCCATGTCATAAAGCTGGAATCATCTCAGACTGGTTTCTTGAACATGACAATGAGTTCACTGTACTCAAATGGCCTCCACAGTCACCAGATCTCCATCCAATAGAGCATCTTTGGGATGTGGTGGAACGGGAGATTCGCATCATGGATGAGAAGCCGACAAATCTGTGGCAACTTAGTGATGCCATCATGTCAATATGGACCAAACTCCCTGAGGAATGCTTCCAGCACCTTGTTGAATCTATGCCACCAAGAATTGAGGCAGTTCTGAAGGCAAAAGGGGGTCCAACCCGTGGATGGATTTAGGCAATTTTGTGTAGAGTGTATATATATATATATATATATATATATATATATACACTATATTGCCAAAAGTATTTGCTCACCTGCCTTGACTCACATATGAGCTTAAGTGACATCCCGTTCCTAATCCATAGGGTTCAATATGACGTCGGTCCACCCTTTGCAGCTAGAACAGCTTCAACTCTTCTGGGAAGGCTGTCCACAAGGTTTAGGAGTGTGTTTATGGGAATTTTTGACCATTCTTCCAGAAGCGCATTTGTGAGGTCGCACACTGATGTTGGACGAGAAGGCCTGGCTCTCAGTCTCCGCTCTAATTCATCCCAAAGGTGTTCTATCGGGTTGAGGTCAGGACTCTGTGCAGGCCAGTCAAGTTCATCCACACCAGACTCTGTCATCCATGTCTTTATGGACCTTGCTTTGTGCACTGGTGCACAGTCATGTTGGAAGAGGAAGGGGCCAGCTCCAAACTGTTCCCACAAAGTTGGGAGCATGGAATTGTCCAAAATGTCTTGGTATGCTGAAGCATTCAGAGTTCCTTTCACTGGAACTAAGGGGCCAAGCCCAGCTCCTGAAAAACAACCCCACACCATAATCCCCCCTCCACCAAACTTTACACTTGGCACAATGCAGTCAGACAAGTACCGTTCTCCTGGCAACCGCCAAACCCAGACCCGTCCATCAGATTGCCAGATGGAGAAGCGCGATTCGTCACTCCAGAGAACGCGTCTCCACTGCTCTAGAGTCCAGTGGCGGCGTGCTTTACACCACCGCATCCGACGCTTTGCATTGCACTTGGTTATGTATGGCTTGGATGCAGCTGCTCGACCATGGAAACCCATTCCATGAAGCTCTCTGCGCACTGTTCTTGAGCTAATCTGAAGGCCACATGAAGTTTGGAGGTCTGTAGTGATTGACTCTGCAGAAAGTTGGCGACCTCTTCGCACTATGCGCTTCAGCATCCGCTGACCCCGCTCCGTCAGTTTACGTGGCCTACCACTTCGTGGCTGAGTTGCTGTCGTTCCCAAACACTTCCATTTTCTTATAATACAGCTGACAGTTGACTGTGGAATATTTAGGAGCGAGGAAATTTCACGACTGGATTTGTTGCACAGGTGGCATCCTATCACAGTTCCACGCTGGAATTCACTGAGCTCCTGAGAGCGACCCATTCTTTCACAAATGTTTGTAAAAACAGTCTGCATGCCTAGGTGCTTGAATTTATACACCTGTGGCCATGGAAGTGATTGGAACACCTGATTCCAATAATTTGGATGGGTGAGCAAATACTTTTGGCAATATAGTGTATATATATATATATATATATATATATATATATATATATATATATATATATATATATATATATATATATATATATATATATATATATATATATATATATATAATAGAAAAAAGAAAAAAAAAAAATATATATATATACATCAAGGGATAAGAAGCAGATTTAAGTTGAGCACTGCAGTGAGAAGTATGATACGTAAAACAGCGTGCACAGTTGGTTGGTATCAGGCCTTGAAATTTTTTGGCTGATGGAAGGAGGTTTGCCTGAAAGCAAAATTTTAAAGAATGATAAATGAGTCAGGATTCTTCTTTCGCCCTTCAAAGGAAAGAAAAAGATGTACTTTGGAAATCAACAAAAAATCTAAATGTAGTTGGCTTTTTAAGAGGAAAAGCTTGACTAATACAATTTAGACATGATATTCAAAGTTGCTGCTGAAATAAAACAGGGGCTTTAAGAGTTGAAGCCATTCAGAGAAAAGCAGGACATCAATAATTCAAAGTGAATGTAGCTAGTTGAAAGTGTTTCTAAAAAGAAACAAGGCTCCTTTGCATCTGTTCATTTTTCTGTGACTACTGGCTCCATCAGACATCATAAAATAATGATGCACCCTTATCTCGTCTGCGGTCTGGGAGGGGGGTGGGGGGTCTTCGGTCTGGCTTACAAGCTTTCATCAATGCACTGTAACCCGTTCTTTCAGGAACTTCTCTCTTTTTGGATTACAGCAGCGCTATCCAAACCCTTTCCACCTCGCATCCCCCAAGTTTCCACCCATATCAGAGATCATCTCAGGAATTAAAAATTAATATCTGTCTAGTGCTGAATGAATATCTCTGATTCACAGGCATGAAGGTCACCGCTAACTTAGCATCAGTCCGTCAGTTCACTCGAAATTTTTATGTGTTCTCTTGGAAAACTAATTCTTGCAAAAACTTGTTCTATGTACTTTAGTTTTGGCTACTGCATAAGGGTGCGCACAATATTTTAAAACATAACTACTACAGCGCACCTTCTGTAATGGTTAGAGGAACAGAGGAAGAAACCAACTTCATAGACAAGGATAGTCTGATGGATTTTATTTTAGGCGTAGAATAAAAATATGTTCATGTGATCAGTGCAGAGTGATCCAATTAAGCTGCAAATAAGTGCATTCATTACTTATCTCATAGTATTACGTGCCTCCTGTAAGTAGCCCCAATTTGTAAGTTTGGGAGATATTTTCACTATCTAGTGAAGATGCAGGCAGAGCAAAATTAGATTAAACAGCTTTAAAGTGACAGGAACAAAAATGCTACCGTATAACCTGAGGCCTAATTTGACTCAGTGGCTCAAACTGGAGCCGAGTTTCATCAGACTTCAACGGGTCAGAGTTTATTTCCATCTGCAGTGGCGCTTTATGCACGAAGGGCTGCGTCATTATGCTGATCCAGCTACTGAATTTTATCAGTTGGTTCCTGTTCTTGTGCTCTTCTTACTGTTACAGTATGTAAACTTTGTCTTCATCATTTGCAGGAACAACAATTTCTCCTTGGTTTCTTGGCTGAGCAGGGAGTCTGAAAGCGCATATTCACACATGCTGAGGTTCAGACTGTGAGTAGATGCTTTGTGATCTGGATGGACGTTTATAGACTCCATTCTGTTCTGGTCTGCCGTTAACCCACCAGCTCTAAGGGTGAAGCCTATAGGCCACCCCTTAAAGTTCCACTTAAAGACCTCACTGTAATGACCTCAGAAACTAGCATCCAATATTCATACAGGCAGACATATTTTCTATGGGATATATTTTCAAACCAGAAGGATTTCAGCGAGTGGGTGGGCATCAGCGGTCTGCAGAGTTAGCAAACACAGGTTAGTGACAGGAATGTGGGGCTGATCACGACTTTGAGCAAAAGTCACTGACCTAATAAAATGTTCAGTGCATTGTTTGCAGCCGTGGCTGCATCCAGAATGCTGATGCTGACCTCCTGAATGGACGAAACAACTTTTTTGGAAGGTTTAAGGCACTGAACAGCACTCCAGCAGTGAAGGCCGTTCACATCAGGGAGAGGAGGTACTCTGCCTCGTCACAGCTGATGTTTGCAAGACTCTGAGGAGAGTCAACCCGAGAAAGGTCCCAGGCTATGATATCATACCTGGGCCGGTTTACAAGGATGGACCAATCTGTAGTGCCAGCATGCTTTAAGTCTGCAACCATCATTGCAGTCCCAAAGAAGCCTAAGGTCACCTCATTTAATGACTAACAGCCTGTCACACTGAATCGGATCACGATGAAGTGCTTCGAAAGGCTGGTTAAAGAACACTTTGTCTCCAGTCTGCCACCAACATTCGACCCGTTCCAGTTTGCCTACTGACGAAACCGCTCCACTGAGGACGCCATCTCTGCTGCTCTCCACCTGAGCCTGGCACACCTGGAGGAGAAGAACACTCCACCCACGTACGGATGCTGTTCCTGGATTTCAGTTCAGCTTTCAACACCATCATCATCATCAGATAGACAAACCGGAACAGTTGGGCTTCAATACACCTCTCTGCAATTAGCCTCTAGACTTCCTCACCAACAGACCTCAGTCAGTCCAGGTTGGACAGAACACCTATCATGTTATCCCCCTAAGCACAGGCTCCCCTCAGGGCTGCCACATGATGGGATGACACATAACTGTGTCCCCAGGTTCACCACTAACCACATTGTGAAGTTTGCAGATGACACAACGGTGATGGGTCTCATCAGAGATGACAATGACCAGGACTATAGAGAGGAAGTGGAGCAGCTGGTGGGCTGGTGCTGAAATACCAGCCTGATCCTGAACGTGGAGAAGACGAAAAAGATCATTGTCGACTTCAGGAAGAACCTGCCTAACCACACTCCACGGCTTATCAACAGCTCAGATTTGGAGGTGGTCAGTGGCACTAAATTCCTGGGGGTGCGCATCACAGACAACCTCACCTAGGCTGTAAACACCACTTCACTGGTCAAAGGGGCACAAAAGTGCATGTACTCCCTGCGGAGGATGAGGAGAGCCCACCTGCCCCCACCCATCTTCACAACCTTCTACAGAAGCATCATAGAGAGTGTTCTGACCAGCTGTCTCACTGTGTGGTGTGGAGGCTGCAGCATCTCAAACTGGAAAAAAGTTGGGTGAGGACAGCAGAGAGGGTCATCGGGGTCCCTCTTCCCTCCATTAAAGACATTTTTTCCCAGCGCTGCATGTCTTGAGCCCGTAACATCATCAATGACCCCTCACACCCCCACCATGGACTGTTCTGGAGAGGGGGCAGATTCTGCAGCAGCTTTTTCCCAACAGCCATCAGACTGCTGAACTGTTGAAAAACCTTCTAAATCTTGTCACAGACTCTGCATCACACTTTATTTATCACTTAGTTATCAGAAAGTAGTGCAGAGACGATAAAAGTTATTTTTTTTGTCTGAAGTTTAATAGATTAATCTGTCAATCAGCAGCAGTCAGTCAAAGAAAAGAAATGTCACATTCTCAGAGTGCTGCTGTAGCTGCTTTGTTTCGTTCCAGTGAGCTGACATTCTCGCTGGTTACGCTGCATTTTGTTTTTCCTGTGTGCATCCTTTTGGTATTTAGAGGCTCTGATGACTCAACGCGACAGAACTGAAGAGAAGCGTGAGAAGTGCAGCCCGATGAACCCGTTTCAGCATTTGACCTGCTAAGCTTTTGAGTAATCTCACAATAAATACATCTCCTCTCCTCATATTATAACACCAGATCTTCTCTCACTGTCTGGTTGTCTTAATCACCTCTGATGCCTTATATCCTGGATTTAACCACATTTTCAGTAAAAAAATATGTAAGACTTGGCAAGATTTTCATCAGATTTGACCTTTCATAGCCCTTGCACTTTGCAGCTTTCTCCTCTAGCTCTCGGCCTCAGACTGAACTTTAGAGAAGTGTGTGTGAACTTTGGAGATGTGTGTGTCCTTTTTTCACTTTTTTCTTTCAACAGAATAAATACATAGTTTTGATTTTGCTACCTTTTTTTGTATCGTGTTTCCTTCTAGCAATGAACCGTTTTTATGACTCTCATAATTTCATAGACTTCAGTTCCCTAATTATTGGACACCAATTCCAACAACACATGCTGTCTCAAGTCACTTTGTAGCAAGAAAATAAAGGTTTATTTAGTCAAATCAAATGTCAAATATATCCATTCAAAATTAATCCTAAGTATCAAACAAAGCAGTAAAGTTCAGCTCTTTGCTCAAGTTTGTTTATAGGTTTTCCATTTAATGAGATGCAGCAGATTGCATTGAGTCATTGACTCCTGGATGAACAACAGCCGACAGTAACTTGCATTTTTTTCAACTTTTACAGCAATCCGTCAACTAAAGAATGGGATGGTATCCTCAAAATTCTTCTGCTTAAACCATAAATCAGGTGATATGTTATAATATTGTTTAATATTGTGAGATCCAACTGCAAAACAACAACTAGAAAACAACTTACAAAGACTAAGATTTGTTTTTAGGGTTGTACCAAAAACTATATTTCCCTGTTCGGATTTATAAGTTAGTTTTTAAATGAAGTTGGACTGAATAAAGAATCAGAAACTAGGCATGGAGAAAGCTGTAAAAAACAAGCAAATAACCAGAAAAATAGAAACACTGAATGGAAAAACAAATGAACACATACAGATGTAAATAACAGACTAAATCCTACTATAAAACAAAAAATATTGAGCTTATTTAACGAGTAAATTTATCCACTGTGAGATCAATAAAGTCAATTAATCAATCAATCAAACAAACAATAGGAAAACACTGGAAAATCAAAAATTCTAAAAAAAAAGAAACCAGAGTCGAAGACCTGATGATGGAGTATTAAGGCGCCTTCATCATGAATGCAATGAGTTCGATAAATGGTACCCCGTTTACAAAGGAAGGTTCAGGAGCAAATTAACTTAACAT
Source organism: Cyprinodon diabolis (assembly GCA_030533445.1). Taxonomy (NCBI): domain Eukaryota; kingdom Metazoa; phylum Chordata; class Actinopteri; order Cyprinodontiformes; family Cyprinodontidae; genus Cyprinodon; species Cyprinodon diabolis. Next base: position 46,844,534 of record CM060065.1, on the reverse strand, counting down.
GTGGAGAACATGTTTTAAACAATTCCGAACGAAAGTAGAATGGTGATATGGATGGTGAACGCATAGGTAGAGCAAAGCAAAAATTTGGCTGGAGTAAAAAAATCTAATTGAGCTAAACGGAGTTAAAAAAGTTTAATTTGCATTTTTTTCTTAATATGTTTAACAGATAACATTCTTTTTATTGGAAGCCCAGTAAACATGTTGTGGCTAATGTCCATGATGTCATGGTTTTGGTTCTGTTTAAGTTTTTCTTTTAGAGTTTTCATTGTTTTTATTTTCATCTTGTGTTATTCTAGTTACATTTTATTGTATTTGAGTTCTTATGTATTTCTTGTTTAATCTCTGTTGCCCTTGAATCAGTCTCCTTTTCCCTAGCTCCCTTCTAGATTCCTCTGTCCACACCTGCTCCCAATCTGCTTATTAGCCTGGTCTTTGTTTCTGTCTCCCATTTATACACCTCCTGCTCAGTCAGTGTTTGCTGGTTCCTCCTTGTCGTCATTTATTTACCCTTCAGTAATTCTTCACTGGATTTCAGTATTTTGATGGATTTTGTGGATTAATGTTTGTGGATTTTTGTTTCTTTTGCCCTTTCTTTTAATTGTTAACATTGATAAACTTGCAAGTAACCACCTCAGCCTTCATCTCTGCATTGAGGTCCTTGAAACCTCCACTCAACCTGACACATGCGGACCGATAGAAATGTGTCTTTAGTTCTCTACTTCTTACTTGCGGCTTGTTTGTCTGCTCATCTTTCATGTTTGAGAATAAAGCAGCCGTTCAACCGGGCTTTGTAAGGTTGGTGAAAAGAGTGTTTATTAAAGGACAACACTGTGGAATTCCCAAAACCAGTGTGGTTTTATGTTTTTGACAGACCTGTCGAGTCAAAAACAAGTCTGTTGATTCTGCCACCACCGCTCCTCCCTTAAATGCAACCCTAAACGTTGCAGCATGTAAACCTTTTACCAGATTTCAATGTATCGCTGGTTAGTTTTTACATCAGAGCTACTGTGACCTCACAGCAAACTGTCACCCTAAGATTAAACAAAACAAGATACAAAACACTGTTGTTAAACTTATGACAGGGAGGATTCAGAACAATAAGTATTTAAATCTACTCTTTCCACCATTTGCAGGTTGTGTTTCTCAGTCTGTTCCATTGTTCATTCAGTTATCCAAACTTAACGCCGGTTACTGTCATTTTCAGCACTCGTGATTTCCAATTTGCAGAATGTGGCAGAGTCCCAACTTGGCATGAAAGCTTGTTCTGTCTGTAGCGCCGAAAAAGGTCAGAGACAGGCTAATTGGAGCTCTGCTATTTGCAGTTCTGGCAACGGTTGCCAGTTCTGGCCTCTTATCATGAGTCAGATCTAATGTCAGCTGATGAAAGAGGGTCAGTGGTAGGGGTAGGGGGGGACAAAGCTGTTTATAGAAAACATAAACCCTGCAAATGCATGACTGGGTCAGAACCTGCTCCTTCGCTCCTTGGTAAACTGTAGAAAACTTTACTTGGAAACAAAAATGTACTGTTAATCTCCAGAAATAAAGTCAATAAATGTCCTGTAAGAATAAAATGAGCACAAAGTAACTAAAGGTTTCTGAAGTGTGATGATGTTATGTGTGGAAAGCTGATCTCAGCCATCGGTGCATAACACATTGTTCTCCCAAGAGGAAAGCAAGACAAGAAAGAAGACAAGAAAGTCTGAAGGTCACAAAACAAAGTGAAAGTTTCTGTGGTGATTCATCCAGTTGTTGGAGGAAATTGTTATGAGACATATTCTGTACAGTCATTTGATTAAAAAAAACTATTGTAAATGTTGAGCCCTCTGTTAAAAGCCTTTTACTATTTTGAAAAAAGCTGGTAAAAAAAACATATTTTACTTCTTAAAAAAAAGATTTCAACACAATGTGTTTTTTAGCTGAAAGAATGACGGAAACCCTACATTTTAATTACTTAAATAGAACACAGACATGACAAAAGGAAAAAAACAAAAAAAAACAGACAACTTTGCTAAGGTTTCCAGGATATTACATTCACATAATTTACTCACATATTTTGAAGAAAAGTTAAAATTGAGGGCACAATGAAACCCTCGTACGCATCATCTCCCATTTATCTGAGACTTGGTCAGGGGGCAGCATGCTCAGAGAGATGCCCTAACTCCAATATCTGCTAGACCTCCTCCAGTTCTTGTGGGTCTGTTGATCTCCCGCCCCATTCTCCCATCAACTGTCTTAGTCAGGACCCAAAGCTATTTGATTTTCTATGCTTGAGGCAGGACCTCTCCTCCGACCTGAAGAGGAGCTCCACCTTCACAATTGGCCTAGAAATGCTCCAATTCAGAATCACTTCATCTGCAAAAAGCAGAGACAAAATCCATGTTTTCCCGAACACGACCACCTTTGGCCCTCAGCTGTGCCCAGAAATCCTGTACATAAAGGTTAAGAACAGGACCGGTTACAGTAGGCAGCGCTGGCGGAATTCAATATGCACTGGAAACAGGTCCGACTTAATACCTGCAATGTCGACCAGAAACCTGCTACTCCCGTACAGAGATGGAATTTCCTCCAGTGAAGAGCCCCAACTAAGTTCTCTTGGAGTGCCCCCTACAGGACCCCATGAGGGACACAGTCAAAATCCTGCTGTAGACCCATAAAGAAATTGTGGACCAGTTGGGCAAACTCCTATAAGCCCCCAAAGCATTGGTTCCCAACCCTGTTCCTCTAGGATCCCCGTCCTGCATGTTTCAGGTGTTTCCTTGTTGCATCACACCAGAAAAGAATGGATGATCAACATGGGTCAGCTGCACTTGGTTGCAGGGGAGGAGCCCTCATTTGAATTAGATGTGCTAATACAGAGACATATTTTAAACATACAAGGCAGGGGTCCCTGAGGACCAGGGTGGGGGACCACTGCTCTAGATGATGCACAGCTGGTCCACTGTTCTACAGCCCTATGGACTTAGAACAGGCGGTGGGAAACAAAAGAGCCTAACTAAAATAATATTTCTGTTGGATAATGTCTCCCATCCCATGCATGAAGCTGTTGTAGAACTGGAGTGACATACTGCTGCACCCTAAATGCACCACGAAGCGTTATCACAGATCCTTCCTTCCAGCAGCTGTAAGACTCTATAACCACCACTGTTCTCAACAACCTCAATAAGTTTTTACTTTCATGCTGATTTTGCACAGCTTCTATCATAGTGAGTCAAATAACCTGCTGCTGTAATTTTGCACATCACTCATGTTGCTGTTATTTCCAAATATCCATTACTGTAAAAATGTCCATAGCTGTATATTGGTATTTAATTATGTTATTGTTATACATTTTTCTAAGGTCCAAATTTGCGTGACCATTTTTTTTAATAATCTTCTTGCTCCCGTAAACACCAGAATTTCCCCATTGTGGGACAATAAAGGGATTTTCTATTTCCATTCTATTCTAAAATGGCTGAACTGTCTTCATCCTACACACAGTGTTGAAGAGGCATGTCAGTTATGACAGCCCATCACCATTTAGAGGCCTAAGATCCTCAGGGTGGATCTCATCCAGCCTAGAAGCTTTGCCACTTAGCCTAGACGTTTTTTTGATCCCGTCCGTGACTCGGGTGATTTATTCAAATCCAGGCACCTAGTCTTCAATTCCACCGAGAAGGCATGTCAGAGATCGAGAGATCCAAGCAAAGACTATCAAAAAACTGAAGGCTATGGGGGAAACAGGTGAAAGCAACAGGCAGAAAGTAGGATACAAAGATAAACTAAATCTAATAATTACATGTAGCTGCTGAGGAAGAAAACAGGAGCGAACAGGAAGGAAAACATAAAAAAAAAACTAACAGAATTTACGCAGCGATATAAAAACAAAAATTGGATAGCAATGCCATCATCCATCCATCCATCCTGTTGCCTTTGGCAAAATGGCAGGACCTTTAAAATACAGGAAAAAATAGGGACAAGGCTGTAATTCTTAAGAAAAAAACCATAACCAAACACTGGCAGATCAGAAAGGTTTTACTGAGGTGAATATGCAGAACGAAATCCAACCTCTCCTGTTTCACATCCTCTAATAAAACTGGCTTGTTTTAAAATGACTTCTCTGTTCTGGGAAACTGTGGAAAGGCCAGGTATGGACCCTAATCTTCATTAAATGGCCCCTGCTTGTACCAAAGCCATGAAAGTGATTTTAACCAGTTAACCCTATAATGCCAAATGTATTGTATTTGATACATACGGTTTCTGAAATGTTTTGCGTCTGACACCTTTTGCATAATATAATGGTAAAAACTTTGCTCAATCAGATATACCTGATAACAGCCAGTAGAAGACTACACAAAAAATAATCTTGACTTATCGCATATTAATAAATTATTAATATCAAAAATGTATTTCTGTTTTTTCTTTTTATATATTTTGTTAAAAGGGCAAATAAGGAATTAAAACCAAAAAAAAGTAATTTTCTGTTTTGTTTTATTCTTGGATCAGGCTTTAAATGGTTAAGGTCACTGATACTTAACATAGATTGGTACATATCTTCAACCTTTGTTCTTATGCTGCTTTGTTGCAGCTACAACAACATTAAAGGTCAGGAACACAGAGGCAGCAGGTAGAAAAATGACACCCCAGTCCAAATCAGGGTCCTATATTTAACACCTCTACGAACTGCTGAAAGAGCCCTGCTGCTTCTGAACTGGTAAACCCCCAGAGGGACATTTCTCACAGCTTTGAGGACATACTAAAGGTATTTTGGTGCTTGATGGTGTGAAAACTAGAAATGATCGCCTCTAAACATTAAGGCCACAGCTGTTGCCATTTTTAATGTTCAACTTGATCTTGACAGTCAGATGCTTATGGTGTTAATTTGATGTGACTAATTTGAACCTCCATGATTTCCAGCACCCACAGCTCAGTTTTACCTTAAACATGCAGATATGAAGCTAACGCTTCTCCTCCTGGTGTCATGAGCATTTGGGTCTGACCCTTAAAGTCACTGTTCATCCTGACAGCCGTTGTCAGAATAATCTAAGCATGATTGATGCCTCGCCACTCGGTGATTCACCATCCTGTATCACCTCTTTCTCCTTCAGCTGATGTGTTTGTAAAATGTGCTACGTGGTCATGGTAATGAGTGCAAAGGGACACGAAGTGGGTTAGCAATGGAAATTGGATGAAGGACGAGCTTCCCGTCTCTGTCCGCTCTTTAACCCGACAGCTTCCATCAGTTTTCCCCACTCTGACTCAGATTAATTCAATAACTTTGTCCTCTCAGGCCTGCAGATGATTCACAAAAAAAAAAATTATGAGTAAACTTCACATCCATGTTTTTATTTGAGCTTTAAGCCAAGGTCCATGGATTGAATTATTTATTTTTCAAGTTCTGCTTTGCTGTAAATTGAGAGGTTTTGGTACAAAAGTACAAGAAATTAAAATAAAGATGTTTGTCTTGTAGCTAAGTATGAATACATGCCTATGGTTATTTCTTTTTTATGAATATGTTGTTTATACCTGTGTGAGATTCCCTATAAGTATTCATGCATAAGCGTAGATTTTCCTTCTGCAGAAGCTTAAAGTGAGAGACATACTCTCCCATATGTTTGGAAGGGCAGGGCAATCAGAGACAGGGATTTCTGCAGATGGGCTCTGTTCAAAAACCTGGGCTGCATCCTCCAAGGACGCGGTCTACTTAGACTGGATCCTTCCAAGTCCTTGAAAATAAGGAGACCGGAAGAGTTTTGGCTGTGAATTCGAACAGGTCTACCCTTCGGCGGGTACGTCATAGCACGGCGCCGAAGTCTGGTTGGATTCCAAGAGTCCTCGTATGCGGCCTTAAAATGCGTCCTTCTTTTGCCCGATTTGAAGGACGGGTCCGATGTATCCTCGGTATCCTTGTTTTTCCCAACATTCATTGCGCGAGCAAGCAAGCCATGATTTGCTCCGTGATCAGAGGAAAGGTTACTTGGCGGCGAACAGTGATGAATATTGGAAGTTCAGTTTAATATAATACAAGTCAGTGAATAGTTCGGTCTGAAATGAATGAAAATAGTTGTTTTAATGGTTAATGAGTCAGATATGTGGCGGTAATGTTTGATTTATCTAAAGGTTTTTATCTGTTACTGTGTAAATGGGTTTGGCTGGAATTTAAGGACAGATTCTAATAGATCTGCAGTGTGGGGACTATAAATCTGATAGTTTAATTTTTTTATTGCTGTTTTGCACAATTTGCTTAACTAAGAAATTTTTGTTGTTGAATATTAGAGATTTTGCAGATATATTTTTTATACATACATTGTTTAGATTTACTTATATATTTCTACTTTGCACTACGGCAGCGTAGAGCCAACAAACTAGCGATTGCGAGATCGCCCATTACGCTCGAAAGTAACTACGGCAAGTTGAGAGAGATGAACTGAGACGGTACTGAACACAGACTAATGAAATACTATCTGTAAAATTATCTATGTAAACAAACCTCATCACTTGAGAAGGTAGGTGATGCGGACGTCGTGGAAGACATTTTGTCACGTAACGCTCGCCGTACTGTTGGGGGGGAGAAGCGGTGGGGGGGAGATGTTCATGTTGCTGCGGTCTGCAGTCTGGACGTTAGATGTCGCTGAAAAATACACACTGTAGCTTTAAAGGTGGTCAGTTCATTTCATAATAAATCTATAAGTCTATAAATATAATTATGAAATTATCTGATCTCTTAACATGTTTTTCTCCCCCAAACAGCAGCTTTTAAGGTTTCAATCTACGATGTAATCAGATTCTCAACATTACAGAGAAGTGATGTAGTCATAGCTTTCTGCTGATCTCAGTAACATAAAGCCAGCAGAAGATCCCTTGGTGTCCTTCAGCAGCAGTGACGGCGTCCCTTTTTGTCCTCGGAGCCCATTCTGGTGAAAATCAGGAGGGAAGATTTTCACTAACAGGATAAACTGAGCACTCAGGAGGGAACACCTGTACACCTCCTCTCTCTCTCCCTTTCAGGCGACAGCGGTTAATTGACCATGAGGCAATTATGTGACATTGGTGCTGCACAAACCGCTCTGATTGCAGGGCTGGTTTAACCTGAAACACCAGCTTGCCTTTTACAAAAAAAAAAAAAAAAACACCTCGATTATAAGAAACAGTTTGGAACAGAACCAGCAGGTGACAGGATGGTTGGTTTACCATGCTGATGCTAACCAACTGAGGAGAATCTGAGGATGTTAAAAATATCTTTAGATCTTTTATTTACATCTTTAAAGTTGGAAATGCTTTCAGCTTTTATAGACCCATATGATTTAAATCTTGCCGGTCTTTAAATGCAGAAGGTTAGCATTTATGTACAGGTGGTAAAATTTGGTCACAGATGGACAAATGATGTGGGGGTTTGTAGTTATGGACCACCGATTGTGTCCTTCTGCATTTAAAGACAAATTTAAAAATAAACAAAAAAATGAGTCTCTTATTAATCTTATTTTATGTATTTGTATTTGATCTACTATGGATTATGGAATACACACAGATCAATAAAATCTTAATTTCTCCAAAAAAGGAAAGAACAAAAACATTCTTTATTTTTGCAATTTTGACTTTATTTCTGAGAATTTCCCCCTCTGTTACTGCTGCTCAGGGGTCAAAGTAGATTTTAATTAATAAGAGTCTAATATAAAACATTACACAGAGAACCTAGATAATGGCCTTATAGTGCCATGGTAATCCGTACCTAAATTTAAAAAATATGTGAACTAAAATGTTGAAATATTCAAATAGATTGAATATTTCTCTCTCATAGTTTTGGTCTCTAAGATCCATGTTCATCTGGGTCTTTATCGAAAACTGCAGTCTATGCAGCCTCTGAAATCAAACACACCTTTTATGGGCAAAGATTTTTGCGCCCCAGGGCGGAAATACGTCACCAATCCGCGAAAAATGCTTTACTTGTCCTTAAAGTTTAAATAATTTTCTTGCACATGTATAAAAGATATTAATATATTTCAAAATATTTTGATTTATAATTTTATTTGTATTTTGTTTTTTTTATGTCTTAATCAGGGTCATTGGGTGAGTGGGGTAGCGCTTTAATGCCCTCTATTGGCCAGTCACCACTGTTCCTACCATGTAATTTATAAAATGATCTTGATCAATAGTTATCCAGACTTTTAAAATATGGCTAAAGATTCTCCTCTGTGCTTGTCAATAATTTCCGTTTGGTCCTTTTGACACAACTATCATGCAGAGCGGTCATTAACAATGAGCAAAGCGGGAAAAATGTAGTTAAAAGAAGTGTTTACCTAACAAATCCACATCTAGAAGATCTAAAACAGAAACCTAAGAGATGCATATTCTGTCAGGAGCAAGATATACTGACAACAGAACCCTGGGAATAACTTATTTAAAGCAAAACCCTATTTTCTGTCTGTTAAACTGATTTATCTCTGCAATTTTTCACAGATTTAATCAAAGGTAGCGGAACAGATTGTCTTTGTGAGCTGCTGCTGAAACAAAGAGCCTCAAGATCTAATTTAAAACTGGTTCTCTGCTAAGTGGTCTGTCATGTTTTCAGACACAACAACTTTTGTTAGAAGATAAATAAGGTCTTTTATCATCTTTTGCAGATGTTGCATCATGCAGCATCAGGGATGCAGGCGAGCAGAATATCAGTTTTAAATAGGTCCAATCTGACATGTGTCAACAGCCAAGGAAGCCGCTGCCTCTTTCACACAGTGCTGATGTTTTTTTCTTCATAGCTCATCTATAAATATAACAAGTTTTTTGGTCATCCAAGTGTCTCAACAATTTCCAAAGTTTTCCCTTGATCCTAACATGAGTCTGAGAACAAGATGAAGCATGAGCTGAAAAGCTGCTGTTTCTACCCATCATGTAGTCATAGCCCTCCTGAATTGATTTTAGGATGTAGCAGCAGAAACAACAGTATGAAATCTAAGAAAACTGCAATGTTACTTTAAAAATCTTTTTTAAGTTAAGTTTCTGGATTGCATTTTTTTTTATTTCAATTTACAAATAAGGTGTTCTTTGCTTGCAACATGAATAAAACAAATTCAAACTATACAGCTCTAGAGCAGAAATGTCTGTGATCGCTGTGGCTGCAAAGGAGGCCCACATAGTTGATATTTAATCTTGTAGTTTTGTTTTAAAGCTACAGTGTGTAACTTTTAGCGACATTTAGCGGTCAGACTGCAGCAACATGAACATCTCCCCCCCACCGCTTCTTCCCCCCAACAGTACGGCGAGCGTTACGGGACAAAATGTCTTCCACGACGTCCTCCTCACCTACCTTCTCAAGTGATGAGGTTTGTTTACATAGATAATTTTACAGATAGTATTTCATTAGTCTCTGTAGGGTATAGATTTCATGTAGACTTAAGATAATAAATATACCCGTTATTTTTTCTACATCGTTGTGACGTTTTGGCGTTCTCGCAATCGCTAGTTTGTTGGCTCTGCGCTGCCGTAGCGCAAAGATGTCTGCCTCCATGCCTGCGAGACTCGATCCTATGTAATTATAAATAACGAATTCTAAGGCAACGCAAATATTAAGGCTAAGAGGCTGAGCTCGTAGATGATGATAAATAACATAGTTATGTATAATATATTACATTTCTGACTGTATATCCCTGTAATTATTACACACTGTAGCTTTAAGTACTTTGATATGCTTTATGTTAAGTCCACTAAATAATACAAATTATTATAACCTTCAACTTAGTCTAGAACTTTTTTTCTAAGACCACTTCCACACTGATTGTAGCACATACAGTGTTCTTATTTAAATAAAAAAGAACTTCTACATCAGTTATCTATAGATCATGAAGGCATGTTAAGTGCACATTCATTTTGTTTTTCTTTTTTGTTTTGCACAAGCAATTTAGCACTCCTTATTTGGTAACTCTAAAGGTCCACCCATAAAGTATTGGATTTTGGAGTAAATTAACCAGTTGTGTTTCAACAGAACACTTTGCTGTTCTTCCTACATGGGTTAGGCTGCTATAGGCTTAGACTGCTGGAGGACATAGGAACCCCTTTTCGTCGTTCTGCTTCTCTATTCTCCCATTTTGCAGTATTTGTTAGATATATCCAGGGCTTTTTGGTCCAGGGGTATGATTCTCCCTTAAACCCCTGTCACACCTTGACGATTTAGCCAGACATACCAATAATCTGGCGAAAACGCGGGAATAACTTGGATAAGTTATGAGCATGCTGAAGTATGCTAGCACATGTCAACATACGGCAAGCATGTGCCAGCATATGCTCATATGTGAGCCATAAGTTACAGATAAGTTATCTGATCGTTGACATACGTTAAGTTTAAGTTACTCATAAGTCGTGGAGTCTAGCTTATCGAACATCTATTGGTAACTTGAGCATAACTTATGCGTAACTTATCAAGAACTTATCTTCAACGTGTATATCAACATATATGATGTGTTCCAGACGACCGCGGAATGTGTTTCTAACTTACAGCTACAGTTTAATGGCGTATTGGCAGTGTTTTGGTATAAAAGGGGATTCACAGGAGGAAACTGGACTTTATCCTCATCATAGGGTAAGTCAGAAGGTTAGTGTGATGGATCCTCCCTGTGTTCACGCCCACGACTACAGCCAACAAACTTTCTAGCAACTGCAAACCTCCTTTCTTTTTTCTTTTTATTTATTCATTTACTTATTCTTTTTTTTTTTGTTTTTTTTTTTTTTTTTGGTGGGTGGTAAACAGCAGCCAGGTTAATACCGGGATCAAAGAAATCTTTTCATGAAGGCCAGGGACCTCTAGCCGCATTGCGGCCCCACTCCAAATAAACTTAAAACCAAATGAATTACTTTTTCTATGTGGTAACAAAAAACTCTGAATGTCTTACCATAAATAACAAACACATAAATAAAGAAATTAAACGACTGCACAAAAAAATAACAGCAAAAAAGCAGATTACTTGCTTATAGATGAACACAGTTTTACAGCCACCTTTTGTGGCTGGATGTCACACCTCCTTGTGCATCATTAAATGTGTCAAGCTGGGTTCCTGCAGAGGTCAATGTCATGTTTGGGACTTTTGCCTCTGATAGACACCTTCTCATCAGAATTCCAAGCTTCAGGTTGGCCAAAGATTTCAAATGTGAGAAAATTTCCCCAAACAAGATGATCAGAATTCTGCAGGATGACGGGATTCCTAATTTAGCAAGGACTTTCTTCAGCTGGAGGAAATCTGTTTGAAACAGGCGACTCTTACACTGTAAGCCCCCTAGTGGACATGATGAGAAATATTTTTCAAAATGACAGTGTTCTGATTTTGGAATGGTAAAATATGGAAAATGTTCGGTTAAAGCAACCCTTGGTTTGACTCAAAATAAATATTATGGTCTGTCTATGTGAAAATAAAACTGCTAGATGTGGATAACTGAACTGGAGAAGAGAATCTCACCTTGCATGGCTGATGATGTTCTGATTTATATAACAATCAAGAACAGAAAACATAAAGCCCTGAAAAAGGGATTCTTTTTCATCTTTTCTATATTAGGTAAATGTTGAAAATTATTCTTAAACTGCCTCTTGGTGCAAAAATATTTAACAGTATTTTCATAAAACGTTGGTTATATTCCTGATTAAGTAAACCTTGGTGGAGAAAGTCCACTCACTAATAAAATGCTGCATTCCCAGTGCATTTTATCTGGTTTTACCTTGACTGTTGAGATTATTTCCCACTTGGGCAACAGATAACTGGAGAAACTACCTTTTTATTTGTATGTCATCTACAAAGGAATTTTCCCTGCAGATCAGCGTGAAGGCAGAAGTCTGTGCCTTTGGCATCGACACATCCTTGGTAATACTATTACGTAATATTACAATATAAGTTGTATATTGCTTACCCATGCAAATAATCCAACTCAGATGCTTCCATAGCCACGTGTATAAAATTAATCTATAAACATTTACAAGGATGTTTTGCTTTAAGAAACTCAATGGTTTTCTGATTGCATGTTACCTGCAACAAGTCAAAATAAGGTCTCTTCTTAATAGTTATCAGCTGTAAGTGGTCTTAAACCAAAGTGAAGCCAATAAGGAACAGCTGCTCAGCCATTAAGTGTGTTAGATGAAATTCTGCCAAAGTCCTCACATGTAAAAAATACTAATGAAGTAGTTTTATTTAAAACGCACATGTCAGCTTCTCTCCACCACATTTTGAAAGTTTTTTTGCCTGCAGATTTGATACCATGTTACGCCCCCAATTTATCACAACTCCGTCCATGCCTCAGATCAGCGTCCTGTCCAGGGTGTAACTAGGCTTCTCACCCACAGAAAGCGGCAGATAGGCACTGGCCCCACCGCCACTCTGACAGATGAAACGGGAGAAGATAGAATAGAAGGTAGGTTGATAAATATAACAACTTTTCTAATATGGCAGCAGTGATACTGCAGATGCTATGCGAACACCCCTGGCCACAAACAGGAAGAAACTAGAAAGTTTAAAAAAAACTTTCCACTGGAAAAAAAAAAAAAAAACATCCACTGGACTTGGTTTCCTTTGGAAACCAAGTCCAGTGGATGTTTTTTAAACTTTTACGGAATGACTATGACCTGGATGACTGAGAATCTTCATCAGCATGCTTCAATACAATTATTTAAATAAAAAACAAACAAAAGCACGCTGCTGAGGATCTGCGGACATGACTGCAGAGGGCGGCAGGGCACCGCCCGATCACTGACACTCTGGTTTAGGGAGAAACACAGGTAAGTGAACACAATCATCTGAAGAGGGGATGATTATCAGAGTGAGTCACTTACCTGGTTAAACAGTTCAGTCCATCCTCTCAATCTTAGGCAGGATAAGCCGATGCACAGCCAACCAGAAGCGGCCCTGAGCCTTCCAGAGCTTCCCCGATGCAGCAACCCCAGACTCTAATCCAGGACAGGGATTCAGATCAGATCGGAGCAATACTGGAATCCAGGAGTCAGCAGTCAGATCAGGGGTTCTGATCCACTCAGGAACGGACAGATCCAGGTTCCAGGAATCCAACAGAGCGTGAAGGCAGGTTCATATTCCCATGTGTCGAACAACCAGCTAAGACAGAAACGCACCTGAGAGACAGAATCCAGCAGGAGTGTAAGAGAGGTTCAGGCGAGCAGACCAGACCAGACAGGGCCTGTGGGTGAGAGGGAACGGAATCAGGAAAACAGAATCACTGGGGATATGCTGAAATGCTCTCACCACTGGTTAGGAATTAAACGTAGCCTCAACACATGGGCTCAAAAAGACAGGACACTAACAGAAATCAAACAGGGAAACCACAGAAAACTAACAATGATCTGGCCATGATAGCTGGGCTGGACTGAATATAAGGCAGAACCTACAGGTGGATGAGATCAGAGATGATTAGGAACTGGGCAGACTAGGCAGGTGAGTGAAATGAGCAATTAAGGCCAGCTATCAGAGCAGATAATGACAGTAAGCAGCAGTGCTCATTATAGCTGTAGCGCTATATTGTTGCATTTGTTTACCATTTCAGATAACATTTGAGAAAAAATATATTTATAAACTCTGAACTTGCCAAAGTTGCTAGGAGGAGTAGTTGTGTTATCGCATTTTACGAGAATCTCTCATGCCAGACAGCATATCAAAACAGAATTAAAAAAGTTTACCATGAAATACATGTGATTTTCTCTGTCTACTTTTCTCTTTCCTGGTCTCTTTGACATCATTCAACTTCCACTGGTCAAGAAGATCCAGTAACATGGGTCTGCATTTAAAAACCTTATTATGATGTTCAAAAATGGAAGAACTCCTTTAATTGATAACATGGAGGCCTTCTAGTCCACCGTCAGTTTATGTCACAAATGGAGGAATAGTAAAAAATCACTACAGGCAAGCTCCCAAACATTGTAGACAAACTTCTTAGAAAGGATTAAAATCTTGTAGTGGCAAAAAGTGGACTTTAAACATAAAGAATGCTTCAGATGAAGAATGGGATTCTGCTAGAATGCGTTAAATGGATCAGGGAAACCACTCCTGGCAGTATGCAGTGTTGTTTATGCAGTTCAAGCTATGATTTCTGATTCACGCAAAAAAGTTGCCATTTCTGAAATGGTTTCTTGTTAGAAAAAGCTTGCTTTTCCTAACAAGACTGTTTTGAACTTTGTGTTTCAAAAGGTTTATGTTATATCTTTATTCTATTATGCGTATGAACTCTGCTGTGCTGCTCTGAAGGTCATCTGCCAGCGCTGGTTTCAGCAGCTGCAGCACATAGATAAAGAGAGAAGTCAGTTCTCACAGAATGCCTCGTAAATATTTTTGCATCCCTCCTGTCCTTGGGAATAAAAGGGTTGTACAAACTCCATAAGTCGGAGAATACACTCTGTCAGACCTTACAATCTAACTCTCATCTTGAACAAGATATTTTAATAAACCTTACAAACTGTTTTTCCACACAAAATTCTTCCCCCCGCAAACTTAGTGCTGTCAGGTAGGATGCCTCAACTGGACCCAAAGATGTATGCGAACAAGTTTTAAGCCACATCCACTTCCAGCCCCCTGTCCAGCTCGTCCGCTCCATAGGCCTCACAACTCAGAGACAGTCTACTGTTACATGGTGTTACATAATGGAATGTTTGCGTTTCAGTTTAATCATGAAAATTAGGTTAAGAGAGTAATTTCTACACTGCAAAGAGTGACTTGTCACCTTACCTCTGAGGAAACAGGACTTTAAGGTTCTAGATGTAGGGTTAACTAGGTTTAAAGACCAGTCAACTGGGCTGCTTTGCTAGATTCTACAGTTTCTGTTGGTGCTCTGCAGGCAACATCAATGAAAAATGATGAGAAACATTTTCAAATGAAAAGCCCTCAGGAAGTTTTATCAGTTTTAATAGCTTAGTGGTTAGCTATCAGCTGTCTATCATGAAAATACAGTTTCTTAAATGTAGGACTAACCTAAGAGTCCAATTAAAGACTATAGTTGATAAAAGTCTAATCATACACAGCTGCTCACTGTGAATCTATACATGTGAAATAAAAACTGTTTTTTCATTGGAAGGAGGTCAAAACTCACTGGGTGGATAATTTATAACCCTTCATGTTTTTCTTTTCTAGCTGTGCAGTAAAATAAAGAAAAAGCTGGAGGCAATGGATGCTCTGGAATCAACCAGGAAAAGGTTTCCTTTTGCTGCCAAAATCATAAAAAACTGAGGCCCCGTCCACACGAAGACAAACCCTGGCCTAAACGCACAAATTTTTCACCAAACCAGCCTCTCATCCACACGAAGCCGGCGTTTCGGGGGTCTGTAAACGATCTTTTTTTTATTCAGTCTTCAGAGTGGGAATATTTTGAAACGCCGTTTTCGCGTTTCCATCTTTACGCTCTAACCGCATTTTTTTTTTACACGCATGCGTCATAGCGTCGCCTGTAAACACGCATGCGCAACACAGTATCACAACAACAATGGCGCCGTACTGTGTTGAATGGTTGCTGCTAATGCTACTCACCCTGCTGTCGGGCTTACAACAGAATCTTCTTCTTCTGGAATATCTCCAGGAAGAACAGAGCAATATCAACAACATAGTTCAGCACCTGAATTTGACTGAACCACGAAAATGGACCCGCAGGGCAACCATGTATAAATATTAGTGCGCATGCCCAACATTTCGTCGCCTATTTTTGCTTTGGCACCACAGCGCCACTTACAGGCCTGGCATACATTTTGCAGCGTTTTCATGCATTCGTGTGGCCGATCACATTACGGCAAACGTTTTGGAAAATATCAGCGTTTCATGTTCGTTTTGACTTCGTGTGGACGGGGCCTGACATCCATCCATCCATCCATGACCATAACATCATCAATGACCCCTCACACCCCCACCATGGACTGTTCTCCCTGCTGCCCTCTGGTAAGAGACTCCGCAGCATTCGATGCAGGGCCAGCAGATTCTGCAAAAGCTTCTTCTCCACTGCCATCAGACAGCTGAACTGCTGAAAAAAACGCTAAATCATGTCTCAGACTCTGCATCACACTGCTTAAACAAACCCAAAATACTGCATATTTGCACCACATATATTTAATGCTCTGAACTGCATATCAATGAATTTTTTTGAACCATACTCTTTTACACTTGATCACTGCTGGTCTTTAAGAAATGGAAATGTTTATTTACCGTCTGAAAAGCTGTACTAAACAAAATTTAGTGGCAACAAAAGTTGTCTAAGTCTAATTCATCTATCTATCTATCTATCTAGATTTCACAACATGGAGGGGAACAACTGGTTTCTTTAGTGACAATTGAGCGTGACTATTACCTTTCCAGTTTTTGGAACAATGTTGTTGAAGCTTTTTTGTCGCAAACCTGATGACAGCACCTTTCCATTATGATAACCATGACTCACACAAGAAGAAAAAGTTCAAGCAGCTTTTCCTTTTTCTTTTTAATTCAGTTAACATGATTAAAATCAGAGTTATCATCAAATTGCTAAAGATTCCTCCTCATAGCAACCAAAACTGGATAGTGATTGTCAGCATTAGAAAAAGGGAAGTAGTGAACTTTGTAAAAGAAAAAAAAAGGTAAGCTGCTCGATTATGTATTGATGTGCAGCCTGCAGCAGTTTTAGTGTAGCTCAGTCCCTTCACAGCGATGAAGACGAGGAAATAACTGGATGAAGATGAATGATTCAGCACTTACATTTGTGCTCCACCAAACTGCACCAAGCAGTCCTCCTTTTGTACTTTTTAAAAGCCCTGTTTTTTTTTTTTATCATAAAAAGTAAAAATCCAGCTGTTAGACAAATATCAGATGTTAGTAATCAAATCCCAGTTGCTGCTAATAAGCTGTGACTGCAACCAGGGGGATTCTGGCCTGTTAGTGGAAGGAGCAAATATTTAAAAATCTTTAAAACTGACCTTAATTGGTGATAAAGGGCATATTTTTTTTTAAATCGCCTAACAGGTGATTAGGTAGAGTACAACCAAAATTGATTTGCATTAGAAATAACAGTTTCTTTGTTTTACTCGTTATTATCGTTATTGATTGACCTATTTAGCCTGATTGGAATCATAATGTGGTGTAAGTCCATTGTTGTCCAGGAACACTATGAAAGCAAGTGAAGTATTAATAATTTATTGAAGATTGAACTTGGCTGATGCTGCAGGCACAGGTGGCTGATCAGAGCTGCAGCTCTTAATCTTTCATATCCCTCTCCAGGAGGGAAATGGTAGGATGCTTGTAGCAACTGTTTACAGGGCTTTGTTTTTAAGAAGTTAAAGTCTAGGATATATGCTGAATGAAAAAATATATAACAATGCTGGTTCTTTGCTAGCTTTGGAAGCTTTAAAAGACCCTCTACAAGACCCCTGCAAAATATGAGAAGTTAGGAAATATACTCTCAAAACCTATTTTTTGTTGTTGTTTTGTCTCTATATTGCATATTATTTTTCAACTTTCAGTTTACAAAAATGCTTTTTGCTTGCAACAATATTGGAGCAAAATTGTCAGGATCAGGTTATGGAGTGTTGACCCAAAAGCAGAAGCAGGAAGGCAGAGGTGAATTTCTTTAGATTTAAGTAAAAAGGGAAACTGAAAACAAAGGCAATTTATCCAAAACTCTAATAATGAAAACAAAGTCCAAACTAGCATAAAATCAGGAGTCCAAAAATCCAAAAGAATCAAACATAAAAACTAGTCAAAACGAACCAGAAACTATGGAGACATCAGGAGAATCACTGTCACAACGAGGAAGACTCAGGAAGACGGAGTTGGAGGAAGTTTGACAAAGTAGGCAGTGTTTGACGAGGACCAAGCAAAGGGGAACTGAAGAGAGAGGGCTTTTAAAGGAGTTTGAGACAAAGAGGGGGCTAATAAGGAAACTGGGAGCAGGTGTGCACAGAACAAGAGCGGGAAAGCGATAGGGAAGAAGGAGAACATAAGAGGGCAGCAGAGAGCAACAAATAGAAACCTGGAAGACTGGAAATAACAACACAATGTTAAATGACTAGGACTATAGAACATGGAGAAAAGAAAACTAAATACTCAAAAGAAAACATAACAGAACCTAGACTAGGACAGTAACTGAAAAAAAAACAAACAAAGAACACAGCAAAATAAAAATAAAACCACTAACACTGGAAAACAAGGAGTAAAACAAGACTGAATAATCAAAAGAAAAAGATAACAGAAACCTGACAACAATTCAGAAAAAGAACAATATCTTCCAGGTCCTCTTCTCTGTCTGCATAGCCTCAGTGTCCCATTTGCTCATCTCCAAACAAAGTTGAACTTTTTATTCTTTTTATGATTTTACAGTCACGCTTTATTTTATCAACAGCACCAAGAACCTCCTGGAGGCCCACTGAGCACAATCTGGTTTTATGGAGACCTCTTTAGGCATGTCTCTATCTTGATCTTGGCGCTGATGACTGGATTAATTATTAATTTCATCCACCTGTCCAACTTTGCCTGGTTTCTAATTACTGCTCATCTGATTCACCTGCTCCTGCCTCTATTTAAGGCAGGTATCAGGGCCAGATTATCTTGTTCTCGGGTGCAGGTGGTGAGAGGGATTTTTAGCATACCTTAGTGTTTCTGATTTCCTGATCTTAACCTGTTCTGCCTCTCAACCACTGAGCCTCCCTGCTCCCATCTAATCTCAGTGGTTAGAGGGTTTTTATCATACACCAGTCATCATCATCTGTTATTTTAATAAACTCTTTTTTTTTTTTTTTTTACTTTCCCACTGTTTGAAAGCTGGGTCCTCTGTTCCAAGCTTTCATTCTGCTTTCAGGGTGAACCTCTGGGGAGTTAGAAATATATGCATCTATTAGTGTTTATTTATATTGTGGAAATGTTTCAGTTCTGCCTAAATAATGTTAAATATGATTTCCAAATGTTAAAAAACCCAAAACATTATTATTACCTGAACTAAGCAGCTGAACTCTCTGAGCCAGACATGATAAACTGCACATTAAGAGTCTCTCACTGATTATGTTTATGGTCTCTTCTCATCATCTCTTGGTCGCAGTTTAATGGACTCTGTGATGATTTCTACGGTCACATCCATTTAGGGCAACAGCTGTGTGATGATGCCCAGAGATTGGATTTTGTTCACGTTCCTCTTAGGGCAGATCTGATTTACAGATACCTCAGACATGCATTCTAATCAGCATTGTGTTGTCAGGAGGTAATTCACTATTAAAAATAACTCCCAGTGTGAGGATGTGTACCCTGAGGGGAACAAGAAAACAGCAGGGTGGAAACAAAATGGAGATTGTGGGACATCAATACAGCAGCAATGAGAAGAAGTGGATTTCTTCTGCTTCTTCAGGCAAATTTCTCTTTTGTTTTTATCTCTGTGGATATTTCTAATAACCTGTTTTGCGAATTAAAACTTTTTGCTGAAATTAATCCATCTTGTACTTTTGTGAGGCCATTGCATCTCCATGGAAACCCTCTAAATCAAAAAGATGTAATTCAGCACTACATTTTTTTTTAGTGCTATAATTAATTACTAACTATGTTCTGATTTTATTCTTCCAGTAGTTTTATTTTTAGTAGATAACACAGATAAGCATTTTGCTGCCTTTAATTATCAAATATTTAAAATACAGAAAAATTTCCTCCTGAAACCCATCCTACAGACATAAGTCTTATAATTTAAAATCAAATTGATCAAAATTAAAGAACTATAATGCATTCACCCTGTTTTTTTTTTCCCTCATATTTCTACAACTCTGTGTCACATCCAGCTCTGCTGATTAGTTTCTTTCTTTTCCTTTTGTCATTTTGTGTCTGACTAAGTTATTTTTTGAACTTCCTGTTTTTTTTTGTGCAATAATTTCTGTTCTCATCTGAGACAACTTTAATTAGCCTCTCTAAACCTGCTCACCTGTTGTCTATTGCCTTAACTATTTAAACTACTCCCTCTGCAGCCTTCTTTGCCAGTTTGTCTTTGTCACTGTTGTGTTCCAGCCTTTGTTCTACCTTGCCTGCCTTGCAGCTAGCTATTTTGGCATACTTGTTTCTAGAAGGTAAGCCTTAACATTTGAAAAGTTTATGAAAACGAATCAAATGCCTGATAACTATAAGATTATTTTGGTGGGTTTATTTTGTCCTTTTGAACAATACTGTCCATGGAGTGTGGGAAAAACAAAGGCTAATGGAAATGACAACGGGGTTGGTGAGTGGGTGAGGGGCATTGTCGGTCCTAAATCCGTAACAAATGCCAAACAGATGCCATGATTTTTAAAATTTGATACCCCAAGGTGTATACCCTATGAAGTTTTCCAAAAGCTTGGATTATTAGTAATGGTGAGATGAGGCCTCATGAGGCATTAAACCGTTTGGCCAAATTGCTTCAACGATCCCCACAGTTCATGAAGCTTCATGTGAACATTTCACCACCTACTGGTGGACAGCAGAACTACAGTTTGTAATAAAATCTGTGATTTTTTTTGCAATTGTTTTTCTTTTTTACCCCTTTTAAGTTCCTTTGAAATTTGTTAATGGTTGGTGTGTATAATGAAATCCTTTGTAAGTTTTTCTTTAAGTGTAAAATTTCTTAGAACAATCATTTAAGGTGCACAGTTTTTCTGCCATTTTAGTGAAATAAACTCAAGCAGACATTGAAAGTGTTTGTGCAAATTGGGTAATGATGAGTTAAATGAAAGGTGTTAGTCATTTTTATTCAAACATGATAGTTTTTCCAGGTTTTTTTGGTTTTAATCGGGTTGAAAGTTGTGTTCAACCAATCTTTTGGCTAAACCGACCTAATTTACCCAATCTATATTTTTACTCAGGCAAAACAATGCATATTAGTCCAATCAGCCAAAAGAATTAAGTTTAATCGCAACTTTCAAAAGTCAAAGACAGGTCTTGAACCATCTACCTCTAGCGTGAGCCTCTGAGTTTTACAATTGACGCCACTTATACAGAGTTCCATACCGCGGAGAAAACACTACATAATAGTGACATGTTCACACTAGCTTTGTCCGGTGGTTTGCTCAGATTTTGATGATTACATAGTTTATACTCACCAAAATAGTTTTACACAACTAGATTGGTTGGAAAAACAACTAATCTATTCTTAGAATCTATCCAAACTTTATCCACCTGACAGCATCTCTCCTCCAAACACCAACATCTTGACTGAACACTGAGGCTGTTTAGATGCCTGGCAAAATTCTTGCGCTTCCCGAACCACTTCCCAAAGCGGTCACGTGGTTTCATGGTAGCGAGGCTTCAGACGTCCTCAATTTTGGCCCCTCCTCTAAATGAATCACGCCTCGACACACGCTTCGGGGAAACGCCCCCTCCATTACTTGACACATGCCTCGAAGCCTCGGTTCATACAAAAGTGAAATGAATATTACCATTTAAAAAGTGAAGCAGTGATCAAGAATGTAAACTGTGTAGGAGAGAAGGAAACCAGTTTAAAAGTCATGCTGTTCAAAGGCAATGGTGCAAAATGCATTGATATAGAAAGGGGCAGTGCAAAAATAAATATGGTGCAACATGCAGTAGAACATTGAGCTCTGTTCTATTTTATGGGATTATGAAAAGAAAAACAAACAGCCATGCTGGAGGTATAAATATGATGTTGCAGTTGTGATGCAGAGTCTAGTTAAGTGTTTCAACAGTTCCACAGTCTGATGGCAGTGGGGAAGTGGCTGCAGGACCTGCAACGGATGCTGTGAAGCCTCTGGCAAAAAGAAGTCAGCATTTTTTAGCCACATAACGAGGCGTCTTCCAACCCAAACAACCCTCAACTCCACGCTATGACATAATCGGATGACTAATCTGGCCTTCAGAGGACAAATTGAGCAAAAGTTATACTGGATTATTTAGATTAATTTAAAGTACATAGTTTTTATAGGCAACATTTGTTGCTACCAATCCCGAGGTGGAAATCTACTCTAAATCCAGCGAAGGATCTAGAAGTCCTCCCCTCAACATTTGCATTAGAATCTGTTGGAAGCTAATAAAAACTTGCGTCTAAAACTATTTTATACAGTTTATATAAATAAACTGAATAACTTGTAGATGTATAAGGATTATAGTTAAGAATAAATTTTTCTGCTTATTAAGTATCTAACTGTCCCCTTCAGTGTGGGAATGATGTCCAGAAACAGACTAAATATGCTAATACTACAGATGGATCTACTTTCCATGATTTACACGATTGTGTTTCTGCTGATTGTTTGCATCTGATTTGTATTCATTCTATTTACTCCCACTAATGTTTTTTCTTGCCTCTTGCCTAGGCATTCTGTCATGGTGTGCAGCGGTCAGAGGGTGAAGTGGCGACAGGATGTTGGCAGCTGCATGTTTGATGGATATGCTAACTTATAGGGAACTAAGGAAGAAGAAAACATGTCAGCGGTGAGGGAACAGCTCTGTCTACTTTTCTGGAAGACAAAGTTGTTTAGAATTCTACAAAATGTCCAAGATCATAAAGTTTGAAATTAAATCTGAAGTTCAAAACACTTCCATTAGGATCAGATTAGTTCTATTAGGAATTAATTCAAACAGACATCAATGGTAAGCTACAGTACATCCCAGCTCTTTTTAAGACTTAGACAACAAATGTTATTCTAAAATTTCATTTTGTACAGGTCTCATGGCGTTTTCATTTTTTAAAGTGCAGCAGTGATCAAATGTAAACATTGTGGGACAAAAAAAAACATGGCACAAATTTTATCTTTCACTTTTTTTATTTTACAGTTTATTTTATTTTTTCTTCTGAAAGCACAGTGTAGGTCGAATTTCCCCTCTTCTAATTATGCATCAAAATTACAACAGTTTATCAGCAGCTGGATTCCCCCCCCCTAAAAGCTCTGTTGACATAAATCACACCTGTTTTGTGTTTCTGTTAATTGCACTCACCTGTTTTCCATGTGGCCTGTCTATTCCCTGTGGTTTTCAAGCTGCTGTCAGCTTCCTCAGTCAACTTCGTTTGTGTTCCTGATTTTGTTTAGTGCGCTGTAAGTTTTCTGCTTTCTTGCCCTCGCTCAAAAGCCTCCTCCACCTGCCTGTTTGGGTGGTTTTGTTTTCTTGTTCATGTAGTCTTTGGGGCATCTGGTGTTCATGATTGAGGCTGAGGTACTATCATGAATCCACTCATAGGTTTTGGATAAGCTAGACACAACGACTTATGAGTAACTTACACTTAACATATGTCGACAATCAAATAATTTACCTGTAACTTATGGCCCACATAAGCTGGCAATACGTCAAGAAATTTTGAGCATGCTGAACATTTTTGACGTATGTCAACATGTGCCAGCGTGTTTCTGCAGAATTTTTTTCCACCCACAATGTCTACAGTACATTTGATCACTGCTGCACTTTAATAAAATGGAAACGTCATGAGAACTGTACAAAACAAAATTTCCTTTTATATATACTATGTGTAAACAAAATGACAATAAATGGTGTCTTAGTCTACGATTTAAGAAAACAGATTGTTTGTAATAAAATATATATATATATGAATGTTTAGATTAGTTTTTCGGATTTATTTTAGGCCAGCAGTGGAGGCCTTGAAGGCCCTGACTTACCACCACTGACAAAACCCTTACTGTAAGCCTCATTAGTCAACCGTTCAGTACCATGGTCCTCACCTCCAGACCTCCAGGGTCTTTTAAACCGTTTCTTTAAAGAAATATACATTGCACAGGCCCCATCCCCTAACCTGTTTACTTCAGAGTTTTTAAGAAGCAACTTCCATCCAAAACTCCAACTGGAATAAATTGAGAATAGCTTGACAATTCTCAGGTAATAATAAAAAACTAAATTTGCAGTTTTAAAGCCTAAAGTTTTTTTTCTAAACACTGTATACATTGCACAATGCCATTAAAATATTTTTGAAAACCCAGCAGGTGCATTCATTTTTTTTTTTCTGCCAGCAGCTTTATGATACAACTGCAGCATATCAAGAGCTAATCAATTGGAGCACGTTTGTTCCACAGAGGCAGTGGGCCTTGTGCAGCTGTCATCTTGGCACAACTTAGCCAAATGTGCCAAAACAGTTTTTTTTCATGAAAATGAATTGGGTCAATAAAAAGTACAGAGCCCTGCTTTGAGACTCTGTAAATGTGACAATGTGTGTAATGCAAGCTGACTGACACTTCCATAAACCTTAATATGCATGAAAACTGTAACGTCCTAATAAACATGCTTTTAAATTGCTGTTAAAACAATAACAGTAGCCGTATTTGTTAGCCGTATTTGAAGGCTGTGCTTCACTTTAAATTTCAAATGCCTAAACCAGGACAAAGTTTGCCCACTTTGCCACGTCATCGACCAGGAGGGGCTTCTATCTGCTGCTTGCTGGTTTTAATTAGTTTTGCACCGATAGCAACACCAGTATTGGGTAGGATCCCGATACAGCACTAAAATGGTGGTATCGGTATCTGCAAGTACCAACAAATTGGGCACCAATACCATTTTGAGAGTCAAACGTTTATTCAACTATTGTCCCCCATTCCAGGTAGGCATTAAAAAGTTCTACAGGATTCACTTTGTATTAGTCTTTTTCCTGCTTCACAAAGGTAGGCCGCAGCTTGACAAAGCCATGATGGCAATTATTTTACATCCAAGTAGTCTGCAGTTCTTCATATAAACACACACACACACACATCAATTTCAAACAGATGGTAGCAGTATCGTATCGGTATCAGCCGATTCTCCACAGCCAGGTATCGGTATCGGGGCCAAAAAATGGCATCGGTGCAACACTAGTTTTACTTCAAGATGGTGGACCTGGATTTCACCGAGCAGGTCACATGAACAGCTGAATGTTGGTATTCCTGAATCTTCAGATCGGCCAGAGAGGTTTCCATTTCAGGGAGTCCAGGAGCTACAGCTGGATATAATTTGCTTCTTTTGGTACTTCTGTCTAATCAGGACCTGAAACTGTTATCCTGTTTCGGGGGTGATTTCTCAGACTATAGAGATAAGGCGATGAGGCCTTCTAGAGATTAGACGTAGCACCAGAGTGGGCCAGAGGTGGTGGCTGGCTGTGACCAGCTAAGGAGCCACAAGAGGAGGGCGAATTATTTAACCGTCCTATTAAGGCTGAATTAAAACAGCTTTATTAAAAAACACCCATAAATCTCATAAAAGCAATCCTTACTTCCTCCTATGTCTGCAATTTTTTCCCCATCTTCACCCTACCTAACAACAACAACAACCCTGTTTTTTGATTGAAGCATGACTTGACAAAAAAGTTCAGAATTTTAAACTGTACTGAAATGAACTTGGGCATGTGGCTTCACTCTGGCTTCTCTGTATTTACCCCAATCACACCACTTGCATCGCTAAAAAACATGTCCTTTGCATTGCTGCACCTCTACACAACAGCCTTCAGTGTTGTTGAGTCCTTAGGCAAGGCACTTCACCCGCAATGCCTACTGATGGTGGTCAGAGGGACTGGTGGCGCCAGTGTTTGGCAGCCTGGCTTCTGTTAGCGAGCCCCAGAACAGCTGTGGCTACAATGTAGCTCACCACCATCAGTGTGTGACTGAATGGGTGAATGTAGTGTAAAGTGCTTTGGTCAAGGCCTCTGACTTGAAAAAACGCTGTATAGTACAGGCCATTTATAATTTACAATAGATAAAAAGTTACAAAAACTTAAATGGAATAGAGGCCAGCGGGAGGATAGCAAGGCGGGCTAATGTTAGCATTCCCTCAACAAATGGATGATGACCAAAACTGTGCTCCCTAGAGCAGGGGTCTTCAACGTTTTCCAGGGCAAGGACCCCCAAAACCGATTGGCAAGATGGAGCGGGAACCCCCTAATTATACTGTATATATTCTATGAAATTGTGTTATATCAGACTGTTCCTATAGTCACTCTATTACAGATGGAGTTTTAACTCTTGGATTATTATTTATCTGCCTCCATTTATCTGTTTACTACAGTGTGTTGAATTCATGTCAATGTGTATTTAAAGACATTTCAATTAGTGGAAAAAATATCAGGCGGTAATACAAAAAAAAAAAAAGTCTAATAAACCAATTGTTTTGCGACCCCCATGCAGTACCTCTGTGGACCCCCTAGGGGTTGAGGACCCCCTGTTGAAGATCTCTGCCCTAGAGATCAAGCTCTTGAGAGCTATTGCAAATATGTTAACATGAAAAGGTCATATTTACAGGTAATGCCTCTGTTGTGGGATGGATATATATCACCTCAATTAAACCAACACTAAATTCATTTTTAACTTTCCTAAGATATTTTCATAACGGCGAACAAAAATATAGTTTAATCCAACTGCAGGTGACCAGAAGATAAGAATTTTAGTGCGCTATGCACAGCTTCATGGAAAATGGTGTCTTCCTTCAGGCAAAACTTTTGTCCACTGGGGGACACTGGAGTAGCGGTGGATGTGGAACAGCTCTCATTGATTTACATGAAAGACAAGCGCTCTGCACGACGTACGTCAGCGGGGCGGAGCGGAGCGCTGACGGAGTATGTGGAATCTGGGGGTAAGTCTGTCACAGTCACAATTAAGTCCGCTCTCTTCACACCTGCTCCCAATCTGCTCGTTAGTCCTCCCTTTGTTCAATCTCCCATAAATACTCTCCTTGTGCTGTTCCTCAGTGCTGGTTCCACGCCATAACTCGCCTTACTCCGTCTTACTTTGTCTTACCTCATCTTACCCTGGCTACTTGTGATTGTTTTCCCCTGATGTCTCCATAGTTCTGGTTTGTTTTACATTTTTCATGTTGGATTTTTGGATTCCTGCCTCAGTTGTTTGCGAACATTTCATCAAATCTAAAAAAAACTCACCTCTGCCTGCCTGCCTCTGCATTTGGGTCCTCAAACCTCAACCAAACCCTGACAAAGTCAAACTGAAATGTACTCCTCCAACAAGCCATTTTCAGTGATTGATTCAATCTGCAGGGTCCAACATGAGGAGTTTTCAGGACTTTGCAAGACTTATCAACTCAAAGTCTTATCATTATTACTGTTGTGTATTATTATTATTATTATTATTATTGCGTGTGATGGAGCACCGCTAAGCGTCCATCCCAGACTCTACGTGTCCGTGCTCCCTCTGGCCCAGGGGAGCACGGTGCCAGGAGCGATGACCGGTTCAGACGAGGGGGGGTGCTCCCCGTGCGCGCGTCCGAGGGTGCACACTCGGCGCCGAGCTTCCACACACTCACCTCTCATCTCTGCTTCAGTCCCGCTGTTCCTGGTCCAGGGGCCAAACCGGAGCACTTCCGCATCACACTGGAAATAGCGCAGAGTGGCGCACTTTGCCAGTCACGTGACAAAGGACTTAACCATTTCGGGTGTTTTGTTTTGTATTTTTTTATATTGTTTATGTTCCTGACGTTTTGAAGACTGTATGGAGTCATTTCTGTTCATTTTTGAGTTTCTATGCAGGAAACTGGGTTTTGAGTTTTGTTATTTTGTTTTGTCCTTAAAACCCCTTAATTTGTATTTTGGTTTACCCGGGGGAGGGGCTAAAGAGGTATTTAAAGGGGAGCTGAGCTCATTTGAAAGGGAGTGCTGGATCTGATGGTGCTGTTCGAGTAAGTTGTCCTGTAAATAGTCCTGTAAATACTTGTTTTTGTTTTCTCGCTTCACTGTAAATATCATCACTGTTTCCACCTGGGGAGCAATAAAAGAAAAGCACAAACGATATTTTTCAGCTGGGCCATCATTTTTGTTTTTATTTTTGGAACGAACCCGTGACATTGTGTATTAATGGCTTTTATTTTAAAGATGTAATGTCCAGCTTCTGCAAAGTATGGATATATATCTATTTTATATTAAATTATATTCAAAGCTTTCTGTTTTAAAATTCATTAAATCCCTCTTCTGGGAATTATTTACATTAAAAGTCAGCTGTTTTACATTAAAGCAGTGGTGTACCTCTTCTTGACCTGTGTGCTCCTCTGATTTCCTCGGCCACATTTATGTCACTAACCTGGTGTTTACGAGAACACAACTACTAGAAACGTGGTGAGTGTAAAAGCCTCAGTTGTGTCCAACTGAAGCACCATCTGCAGAGACCTGCCCCATGCTCAGAGCTCTCGGGGAGGAGGCCGGAGCGGATGGTTCGGCATACAAACCGAGTGATTTGAGGATGCTGTTCACATGTCGTTTCCTAGCAACTGTCAGTGTGGTGCTTTTGACCATGACCGCTGCCTTTCTATAAACTTCAGAATACTCCACCAATTTAGTTCTGCACTCCAGTAACAACAGCCGACTCCCAGAGACCCTGAGGGAATCAAAGTGAAGCTGGATGCTCATAGTTGCTTTTTATTTATTTATTCTGCAGATAGGAAACCATAGAACCCAGTGCCTACGTTACCCACGATGCAACACTTGTGTCTGACATTCCTGTCAGAAGCACTGCTGTGTTACGTCTGTTTGAATAATCAAGTAGACAGTTTCTGTTTCACTGCTTCTGCAGCAATGAGTCGGAGGAGGAAGGTGAGCAAAAATGCATGAATATTTCATGACCTGTTTATGGATTTTCCTGTTATCGCCATGCGTAAAATGTTAACGGGTAAACAAGCCGCATGGAACATATTACAGTTTGGTGTTCTGACATGTCAGTGTTCAGCTGAAAGTTTTTGGATGGCTGCTTTTTGAAAATAAAGCCGCCGTGAGAAACAAACTGTGAAAATAAATCTGCTGTTTGGGCACACAGGAGGATGAAAAGTTACATTTCACAACTTCTCCAAACATCCCCCATCTAATCCCAACAATTAGTTTCTGACCGGGGCTTGGACAGATATTTTCCTGCACATTACTACATAATTTCTGATTACTTTCTGAAACAAACCATAAGGCTTCTGAAACCTATCAGGTACTTTTCTGAAAAGTACCAAAAGTCTACTTTTCTCTAGAAATGTACCTGTGATGTTCTGGAAACCCTGATATTAAAAAAACCCAAAGTTATTCAGACTTCTGTGAGATGAGTATCTAAAAAAAAAAAAAAAAAAAAAAATTTATAAAGAAGGTTAATCTTTTGTGTGTGAAAATAGGATAAGCGTGTTTAGAAAGATGAAAAAGCTTCTAAAATAATTTTATTTCATATCTTTTCTAATAGAAAAATAGAATCTGTGAAAAAAGTATAATCCATCTTGGCATAACAGCAATAAAACTCCCTTAATGAACGTTGACCATTTTATTTTGCTGAATTTTTTTTGGCATGTATTCTCTGATGCAGAGCTCCAGGAATCATGTGTTGCTTTGCAGGACCGAAGGGCAGATAGATGCTTAGGAGCCACAAGGTGAGCTTATGATACTTGAAAGAAATATAACTTAAACACAAAGATATGGAGACAGCAAAAACAACTGAGGATCCAGTGAGAATAACATAGCAGGGCATAGGTGGAGGTGATGTGGAAAACAAGGGTGAAATCTAATTATCTATCTGGCGAAAGAAGAAAAGACTTAGTACTAGAGATAGTTGGATATGAGTTTTTTTTTAAGGTCGGTGCTGATTATTTTGACATCAGACTAACAGATTTTAAATATGTGCTGCAGATATTTTTGGGCCACCTCATAGAGCAAGCATTGCTCTGACTCACTTCATTTCAATGATAATAAATAAACATTGATTTCAAACTTCACACAAGTCTCAATTTAAACATAAAAAAAGAAAGGGGAAAAAAAGAAAAACAAAGGATAGTAAATTGGTGGAGCAGCAATGTGTGTGAATCATGTGATTTCAAGGCCTGGCTGCTGCACTGAAAGAAGTGAAATGTCCATTTAATTTGGTCAACTTAAAAGTTGATGTTGTTTCAACTTTAAAAATGCATGTGTGGTTTGAAACCAATAATTTCACTTTACCTGGAATTAAAAATCCCTTATCACAGAAACAATCAACTAAAACAATTATTTTCCAAGTAAATGTCTACTTCAAGTCAAAGGTAATACTGTCACTCGGGGTTTAACCTTCCACATGCTGTAACTCACGTGAATGCGACCTCATTACCTGACGAATTGAAAATAGGTGTGAGCAGCACAGCACCACCATGAGCAAGGCAGCTGTTCCAACTAATGCAGTCTGCTCAGTTTCAGAATAGCAAGGATTATGCTGGGATTGCATTGTAGTCATCAAGAGAAATTGCTCTGTTATCATATGGAGACGATTGTACGAATTCAGAGGAACTGCAGCCTAGCTTTTAAAAAAATAATAATAGGATTGAACTAATGATCTTTTAACAACTAAAGGTCAAGCTCTAAGTTATCATGAATTATAAATCCTGTCTGTGGTCAATATAGTTGGATCAGAATTATGTTTTTATTCTTTGAAATAAATACAGTTTTACATTTTTGTCACTACTTTATTCCAAATTACATTTATACTTGTATGTAATGGTACAGATTTCATTTTTCCAAATAGAAAATATTTATTATAAAAAAGCATAAAACTTGTTTATGATCTGTTATAAGTTATAGGTTTACTTTGTATGTATGTAGCTTCTTTCTTTGGCTTAAGGTAAAAAATATATATTTCTAGTAAATCGAAATGTATAGTTTCAACCACATCAGAAACTTAATTTGAGACAAAGTAATACATTTAGGTGTAACAAATTACAGTAATTTTTTAAAGTTGATCCAAAGATTCATTTTTTTCAGTGTGAATGCATGCAAACGTATCATACTGGGACTACTTTTGTTTACTTAAAAGTCATTATGCCTCCTCATTCAAACAAAGAACTAAATTAAATATGACTAGATAATAAGCTGAAGTCTTCTTTCTATTGCTAAAGCTACCTCATTAAAAAGTGCATTTATTAAATGTTTAGCTCTTTATTCTGATAAGGAACAGAAACAATTCTATAATTTCTAACTAAATTCAAAAAACGGTTAAACCAGGTAATTTATTAATGTCAAGGCTCCAGTCTGTGTGTTTTTGTATTTGTCTCCCTTCCACCAACAGGAGGCGCCTGGTTCCGGTCCGCCTCCCCACACACCTGCTGACGGTTACCTCATTAACGGAGTGTTCTTAAGCTGCTGATTGCCACTACCTCAACGCCAGAGTGTTTGCCAGTTTTTGGTACTCTAGCCAAGCTGAGTTTTCGCTGAGCAAGACTGAGTTCTTATCTACATGAGTTTTAACTTTGTTTTTGTCTTTGCCTCTCGGCAGGACCTCCCTCCCAGGAGGGATCAACTGAGTCTTAAACTGAACCAGGGATTCAAACAGGAGGTTTGGATCCAGTCTCCTTAAGAGGACGTTGAAATTACTCTCTGAGCAAGGGAATCATCTTCACCACGACCCGTTCAAGTACAGCTGGAAATCTGAGTGGCAATCAGCGTCTCTGTTCACCTACACCGTCCGAGTTCTGGGAAACCCTGTTCCGCCCTCCACCGAATTAGACAAACTCTGGAAAACAACGCACAGATTGGAGTCAAAGATCCTTCACTTCTCTAGAAACGTGAGTCATCAACCAGATCCTCTGCTTCAAAACAACGAATGAAATTTCCCACTGAGCCTGAACTAAAAGTCTGTCTTCCTCTCACCTTCCAGTTCCGGCAGAGCAGAGTTCAGAGCAACACTGCACCGTGCTGAATCTCTTCAATAAAACCTGTTAAACTTTTCATCTGTGTCTCTCTGAATTGGTTTCACTGCATGTAGGTCCGAGCTTTAAATAAAATCATGACAATTAAATTCTTTTTTACCACAATACCTTCATTTACACTGTTTGGAAAGACTGCACTAAGGAATCAGCCAAGACATATCGGTCAATACTGATACAGGAAAAAAATTAAAACGCTAATATCTCCAGTTAATTCATAACTTAAAAGAAAAACAACACTTATATGCTCTAAAGTGAAAATTTTGAAAGAATTAATAGGTAAAGAAAAGTCTAAACTAACTGAAAATCAAGAAATAAACTAGAGAAATAAACTGGAAACCACCAGGCAAAGGTAGGAAAACAGACCTAAAAAACAACATGAAATAAAAATAACAGAATAAGGCCAAAACAAAAACCCAACAGTGAGGAATAAAAACCTAACATGGAAAACAACTCCAAAAAAGGAAGAATCAATTAAATATTACAATAGAAAATTAACATACAAAAAGAAATGTAAAAAAGCCAAAGTCCTTGCAGTTGGAGGCCTTCTTGCTATTAGCCTTAATCTTTAGCCTTATGGTAAAATTCAAACAGTTAAAAAGCTCTGGTTTAAACTCACCTGGTGAAGCGACAATGTAACCGGGCATGGTTTTTACTTCCTGATCGACTCCCCTGCTAACTGTCTGCTTTGCTCCAGATGCTGCAGGATCAGCGTACTCCTCTTCACATCATTGTAATAGTTCTGCATTCCTTGGCCTCGTTTTAAAATTAGTTCTTGAGTAAATCCTAGCAGATCCACTATTTTATGGGATTCAGACAGCCAGATAGCCGTGATCCCTAATCAGGGTTATACTGTGAGTTACTCTTTGGACTTTACGAGGATCCGTTTAACTTTTCTGTAGTCTGTGACAGAGGTGTCAAATGTAATCATATTTATTACTCCAGTAGAAGTATAATTCCTGTTTAAAAACCCTTTTGTAAAAGTTAGAGGATCAACTTGTTTCACTGAAGTAAAGGTGAAAAAGTACCATTTTAAAATTACTTAAAGTTGTTAAAGATGGGCTCTGTGTCTGCACCTTAAAGCTCTATCTCTCTTCTTCTTTTTCCTGAAAAGAAATCACTCAGGACAAACTCTTTAAATAACACTTCATAACTTATATGTATTAAATAACCAGGAGACATTACAACAGATTCTGATAGAAATTGTGATCTTACTCAGATCAGAGAAATTGCTTAGAGTTTATAGAAGGCAGCTGCTCACCTCAGGGCTCATCTCTCAGGAAGTGGCTCCGATTAACAATTAAAAAGGCATTTTATACATCTCCAGTCTGTCACATCATCACGTCATTACATCATACTCTTTAGCAGATGAGTAGACATCACGGCTCATCAAAATATTGCACTTTGTTCTTAGCTGAAAGACACCGCTCTCATTCCATTTCCAAATCTTTGCCACATACAGAATGGAGATTATAAGGGTATATATAAACAGAGAAATTGTCTTAATTAGATATGCTATTGTGGAAAACATCAGTTCTGACACACCACAGGCAGCTAACATTAAGGTGTAATAAAGTCACACATCATCAATGCTACTTATCCTAACAAAGTATAAAAGTAATAATAATGCTTAAAAAAGGACAGAAGCTTTACTGCACTGCACTATTAAAGGAAAAATGTTCTACAATCCTGGATGATATCTTCCTTAGACTTTATTTTCTTAGTTTTATAACTAATTGTAACAGTGTCAAATTTAACTTTGCTTCATCTTGAAAAAATATTTTGGTATGTGGTGAACAAGTTGTTACAGCACCGAGTCCAACCACGGAGAAATTAATTGTATGGATGAAACAAAAATAATTGTGTTTTTATTCTTTATTTTAGAAAATATATTAAAAATATATATATATATGTATTTCATAATGAATATATAGATAGATAGATAGATAGATAGATAGATAGATAGATAGATAGATAGATAGATAGATAGATAGATAGATAGATAGATAGATAGATAGATAGATAGATAGATAGATAGATAGATAGATAGATAGATAGATAGATAGATAGATAGATAGATAGATAGATATATCTGCTGGTGGTGTTATTATTTTTTGGGTTATTTGTTTTTTTCGTTTGCCTTTTGCATCTTGTTCAAAGACAGAAACAAGAAAGTTTTCCTTTGATTTTCAGAAATATTTTCATCCAAACTTTACTTTTAAGGTGTAATTTTTACTTTAATCCATCATGAAAACTACAAGAAAGAAGAATTGTGGGTGGGAAAAATCCATCTCTCAATCAATAAAACATGGAATAAAGTTGTCAGGGGTAAAATGAATATTTGTGGAGTGTGTCACAGTATTTTCTGCTGTCCCAGAAAATGTTCTTTTGCCTTTTTGCTTTTCAAGGTAACAGCCCCAGTCCTGTTGTTCTGGAGGTCACCGCTTTGGAATTACAAACAAAAAAAAAGTTTCTCAACCAAATTATTTGATGTGCTTTTCTGGAAACACATCAAACATTGGTTTGTTTGTTATTGAAATAAAATTTTGGGGTTGGAGAAGCTGTAAGGTGGACTGAATATAATGTAAACAGTCATTAGTTGTTACAGATTCATCAGCAGGATATATTTATATAACCTCAGAAGGATCCTAGGCTTGTTACTGAACATTTGTTTTTGTAATTAAATGGAGGCCTTCTCTTCTTCCGTCTGCTTTGGTTATTTACTTCCTGGTCTTTTGTTCTAGTTAAACAGTTCAACTCAAACATCATTAGTTCAACTTTTTGATTTTCTTTAGTCCAACTCTTTTTAATGTTCTTTTTTGTTTCTGCATTTTTAATTTATTTTTTTTCCTACTTGCTTTGATTCTGTTTTATTTTCCTATATTTTAATCATGTAAAGCACTTTGCATTGTCTTTGTAGTGAATTGTGTTATACAAATAAATTTGCCTTGCCTTCTTCCTTCTTTACTTGTTATTGTGCTACTCACTGAGGTGGCATACATATAACAACCACTTTTTCCTAAATTAAACGTTACTCTGCAGGTGCCTCATTCACAGAAATGGGGTATGTGAAGTCGACAAGTCAACCCAACTCCATATGTTTTTTTTCTGACTGGTTACTGAATCAGGTGAGTCCAATCTGCACAGCCAATTTAACTGTTTTGATTGGACTCACCTGGTTCACTGGGCAGAGCAAATGCATGGCATTGAGATGACTTGTCTCCACATCTCCCACCTCTGCTTGGAGAAGCTAATGTTTGTCCCGGTCCAAGCAGAACCAGAAGGGACAAAATCCGCTTGTCCCCAAACCAGACCACCTCCAACCATTGGCTTTGCCTAGAAAACCTGTCCATGAAGGTTATGAATAGGACCAGCCCAGGGGGCAGACCTGTCAGTGTCCAACATGCACTTGGAACAGTTCAGACCAAATGCTGGCAATGCAGACAAGAGGCTTGCTCTAGTACATTAACTGGATGGCCCTTGGCAAAGGGCCCCTACTGTGTACTCTTAAAGCAACCCAACAGGAAACCTTGAGGGACCCTTCAGGTCCAAAAACATATGTGGACCAGTTTGACAAACTCCCATGAACCCCCCAGTACTCTGTAAAGGGTGTAGAGCTGGTCCAGTGCTTGACAGACGGGATGAAAACCACAGCGCTCAACCCAAAGCTCAGTTTGACAGTCAGGCAGACTCTTCTCTCCAGTTCCTTGGCATAGGATTACCCAGAGAGGCTAAGAAGTGTGATTCCACCTGTAGTTGAAATACATAATTCAGTCCACTTCTTTTTGAGGAGGAGCACCATTTTCTATTACACAAACTGGATGGCCTATCTGGACACACTTTACTGGACGTCTGACCTTCATGTGGACAAGCAATGGAGCGGCTGCTGCATTTTTCCTGCTCAAAGCGCATCTGGTGTGAACGTAGCATTACATCTTAGTGCTTGTAAATGAAGAGAAATATTATTGTCCTCTTGTAGAAAATAATATATGCTTAAGACCAAAAAAAAGGAGAGATCACATGTTCTCCTATTTTAGCTTCCTCTTAAATTCAGAATAGAATGTCTGACATTCTAGGACCATTAACGAACAAGTCCTCCTCCACACTTATTGTCAAGTTTGGTGGAAGTTAGTTGAGGATCCAAATGCAGAGATGAGGTTTTTTCTGATTTGATGAGATGTAGATGGCAACATAAACACAAATCAAGGAAAAATAGACAATAAAGCAAAATGAAAAGATGCCAGGGAGAAACACACATGAGGATTGAAACAATGAAGATACACCAGGAATAAGGAACTGCACAGGAGGAGTATATATGGGAGAAAGAAAAATGACTGGGCTAATCAGTGGATAGACGCAAGCTAGGGGAAAGGAGACTGGCAGAAAGCAACGCTAAGAAAGAAACACAACCCTAATTATTCTATATATAACTAGAAAACTTAGACAACTTTTATTGTCATTTTGTATACACTCTGTGTGACATCACTGAAGAACTAAAAGTCCATAAAGGGTAGGTTCATAACCTTTATGAAGCTATAAATAACCAAGCTCCTTCTTATTCCACAGATCTGATTGTTCCATATGTTCCACTCCTATATAACCACCTATAGTCTGAGACAGATTGGCCTCATTTGGCACCATAAAGGTGAACTCGCCGGTGGTCTTTGGGACGTCCAGCAAAAGAAAACTTGACGGTTCCATCATTTGTGAAAGTTCTCGATGTCCTGAAGCACCAAAAGCACCAAGGGGAGGGGGCAGTATTTTTTGCTGGTGAAATCAGTTGATTTGAAGAGGTCTTCATTCTAGTTTGTTATTTCCCATCTTTTCAGATCTGCTAAAACGTCTGAAAAGATGATGAAATTTTGTAACACAGCTGCTAAACTTGCAGCAGATTTACCAGAGGAGCGCTTTTACCATGAAAAAATGTTTTTATTGATCTGCTGTGTGCTTCAAGGCGTGAAGGGCAAGTGTGGAACTGAAAAATGAAAAGTAAAGACTGGAAATTACATGCAGGTCCTCATCATCGCTCTCGACTAAATCAATCTAAATAAGTAATTACAGCATAACATGGGCAATGTTTTATGCTGTTTTTTCAATAACTCTCTTCTCAAAAAGTTCAGTGATCTAAATGATCTTTGTAAGGAGGCTTTTGGGTTTGGGAGGGAAAACCATACTGTACCTCCACAGAAACACTTTCCTGAACATTCTGGAAGAATCCCAGCCAAAACTATTTGCTTTAGTAACTACTTATTAATCAAATCCAAGAGATGCAATTCTGGATACATTTCTGGTTGTCAGGACTCCTGCCTGTGTGTTTGTGTTTCTGTGTTTGTCTCCCTTCATCCACCAGGATGCGCCTAGTTCTGGTCCGCCTCCTCACACACCTGCTGATGGTTTCCTCGTTAAACAGAGTGTTCTCAAGCTACAGACTGCCACTAGCTCGACGCCAGAGTGTTTGCCAGTTTTGGGTACTCTAGCCAAGCTAAGTTTTGCTAAGTCAAACTGAGTTCTAGTCAGCCTGAGTTTTAACATTGTTTTTTGTCTTTGCCTCTCGGCAGGAAGTCATCCTGCAAACTGGATTTCTCGGACCTTCTCTCCCTGGAAGGATCAACTGAGCTACAAACTGAGCTGGGGTTCAAACAGGAGCTTTGGATCCACTTTCCCCAAGAGATCATTTGAGCTTCGCACTGAGAAAGGGATTAATCTCCACTACGACTCGTTCAAGTACCGCGGAAATCTGAGTGGAAGTCAGTTTCTCCGTTCACCTACAAACAACTGCATTCTGGGTAAACCCTGTTCCGCCCTCCACCGAATCAGACAAACACTGGAACCACGGCACACAGACTGGAGTCAAGGATACAACAACTTCACTGGAAACGTGAGTCAGCCACCAAATCCTCTTCTCCAAGTTCACGAGTCAAATTCCCCACTGAGCCTGAACTAACCGCTCTGTCTTCCCCTCACTTTTCAGTTCCGGTTGAGCAGTGTTCAGAGCAACACTTCTCTCTGAATTATCTCTTCAATAAAACCTGTTAAACCTTTTCCCTGGTCTCCCTGTTTGGTGTTCTGTGTTTGGGTCTGAACCTTAGTAAAATCATGACACTGGTGACTATAGGTGTGATTAGAGTAACTCTTTATTGTACCCAAGAAACCACAGCGGTTTACCACCTGGATCATAAAGACTCAGGCAAATAATAGGAAGTGAATTTTGTTCCATTATTGTTGCAACCAAAGAACACCCTTATTAAATGGAAAATTTAAAATAATGCAATCTAGAAATGAAGTTAAAAAACTAAAAGTTCGTTTTCATTTTTTTTTTTTTTTATATTTTTTCAATTTTTTTTTCAAAAACGATAATTTGCTGGGTTTTTTTTCACAGATTTAATGTTTTTAGATTATTTACTACTTTTCAGACTGTTTCCTGAATTGCATTTTAAATGGCATTTCATGCATCACATTCCCTTCATTGCAAGTCCATTAGAGTTACTCACTTTTAAAGGGAACCATAATAGTGTTGTTGGTAGCATCCATTCAGACCAATAGAAATTTCAACCTGGAGAGACTCACACAGAGAAAAGCTGCATTTAGAAAAGTAGAATTCAATTCAATTTATTTATTCAGGTAACAAAGTCAGATGGTTCAAAATGTTTCTATTTAATGAAAACCAGCTGAATGCATTGACTCACTGACTCTTCAGCAATCCCTCTCACCAAGAATGCTTGTAGCGACAGTGGAGAGGAAAACTCTCTTTGAACAAGAACAGGGTTTGATGGACTCAAATAATGAAATAAATTAAATAAGTTGTTTGGCAATCAGGCCCTAGAAGAAGACTTGATGTTGTGCATCAACATTGAGTAACCTAGTAAAGGAATAGAGTAGTGGTGGTGGAATAAACCAGAGGGTGAGCTGGAATGAGAATAGCTCATCTTATTAACGAGATGGTGACAAATTTTATATAACACTGATATTTTAACAGATTGTTAATAAGAAGAGTGGAAGAAAATGATCTTACCAGGAATTTTTTCATCTGATCTCTATAAAAATGTGGCCTTCTGAGCATTGCTTTTTAATTTATGTTTAAAAGGCAGGGTATGACATGTATTGTAAATTCAGAACACCAAATTTATTTCCATAATCTTAGCAAAAGAAAAGTAAAATACAAAGTAGATGGTATTATATGAGTCACTGAGGGGAAATTCTGCATAGGACCATATATTTGTTGACAGACAACAAGTACACCTGTTTGATTTCAGTTTTGGAAATGTTGTTACTTTATTCAAACTTTATTTTTGAATCAAAAATACAGTTTGAATAAAAAAAATAAAAAAAATTTCAACTTGTTGGAAAATGATTTAGCTTACCAGCTCTTTGCAGTAAAATTTTTGGGTTTCTAAGTACATTCAGGCAACCTCTGCGTGTGAGAGAACCCAGATGTGTAGCAGAGCGCTCATGCAGAAGGTTGCACCACTCCACCTCGCCCTCCTTGCTTTAGCTAAGCCATTTCCAGCATGGGTCGGTGCACTTACATAAACTCTGTGTTCCCTGCTACAAGGCCCACCTTCAGCCCTCTCCCTCTGAGATTTACTACTGTTTGGACGCTTCCAAAACCACGTGTTTTTTTAGTCACACAAACTGAACTGTGATCAGTTTTCAGAGGTGCTGCAGTGTGAACAGATACACTTTGGTGTTTTACTCTAATAATACTGCAGCAGGACCAGGGGGGGGAAAAGAAGAAACATATGTTACCAAACATTTACTACTAGGTGAATATTTATCAGGAGTAAATTCTTTTTTGTCCTTTAAGTCAAAATGATTCTGTCATTGACTAAGCACATGATAAGGTTACAAGAACAATATCAAACAAAAACTCTGTGTCATAATTTGATTGTGTGTCTCTGAATAGGCGCAAAAACTGAGACACTTGATATATGAGAAAAAAGTTTATTGAAATAATGGAAATGAACAAGATTGGATTTCGGGGATTTTGGGGGTTTGGTGAGCTCTGCTGGGAAAGATAGGGAGGGGGGTGAAAAAACTGAGCTTTGGGATTTTTTGAGAATATGGATGGTGAACTCACTGAGGTGGCGGCTTGGGCTTGGTCTGGGGGAAGATGTGCTGTTCAGTTGTCCGGGTTGTTGGTGCAGATCCAGATTCTCTCTCTGTGTTGGTTTGTTGGAGGGTGGACAGGCAGACGAGCGCAGGCAGGAGGGCTGACACATGGATCCGGGGTTCTTCTCTGGTATGAGAACGTTCCAGGTGTCTCTCCGATTCTGATTGGGTTTCCAGGTCTTTAACTGGATGGCTTTCTGGAAGGAAATAACAAGGATGAGGTTAGGATAAGGTCTCACAGAAAATTAGGGTTTTCAAGGTGTAGGTCTGTACCACGCTGAAGCGTAAACGAACTGACACCCTCCTCCTGGTTTCAGCTCCTTATGAAGGCTGGTAATTAGCTCTAATGGAACGTGCCTGCCTGTCCAGCCCTGCAAAGGAGAGAGAGAAAGAAAACACAGACCTGCACCTAGACCACAGAGTATGACACTCTGAGTTGTTAGATTAAATTATCAAATGATTGGTTCAAGAACACAAAGACCTAATCTGTAAAGGAAACATAATCAAATAGAAATAATGTTGCAGGAGAAGGGTTGGGTTGGATTAATAAACATTTTCACAGCTGCACACTCCTTTAAATATTTGAAATATATATGTAGTGCTTTCACAAGATTATAATCCTGAAAACTTCTCTATAGAAGCACCATAGAGAGCATCCTGACCTGCAGCCCCTTAGACTGGAAGAAAGTGAGAAGAGTGGTGAGAACAGCAGAGCAGATAATCAGGGCTCCTCTTCCCTCCATTAAAGACGTTTTATCCCAGTGCTGTCTGTTCCGAGCCCTTAACATCATCAATGACCCCTCACACCCCCACCATGGACTGTTCTCCCTGCTGCCCTCTGGGAAGAAGCTTTGCAGCATTCGATGCAGGTCCAGCAG
Source organism: Cyprinodon diabolis (assembly GCA_030533445.1). Lineage (NCBI taxonomy): Eukaryota > Metazoa > Chordata > Actinopteri > Cyprinodontiformes > Cyprinodontidae > Cyprinodon > Cyprinodon diabolis. The sequence goes on along the minus strand of CM060065.1, from coordinate 46,804,030 downwards.
ATTCTTTTCCACCGCCACCAGACTATTGAATGTTGAAAAAACTCTGAATCGTGACACAGACTCTGCATTAAACTGACAATGCCAAACAAAAACCCTGCATATTTGCACCATATATATTAATGTTCTGAACTTCCGTATGAATGCAATTTTTTTGCACCATGTTTTTTTCTCCCACACTGTTAACATTTGATCACTGCTGAACTTTAAGAAATGGAAATGTAATGAAAGCTGTATATATGTATAAACTCTGTGTACACAAAATGACAATGCAAATACTGCAAGCAGCAAAAAAGCATCTTTGCTTCATGTTTGTGTCAGGACTCCAGTCTGTGTGGTCTGTATTTTTGTGTGTTTGTCTTCCTTCCTCCACCAGGCGGCGCCTGGTTCTGATTCTCTTTCTCACAAACCTGCAAGGGGTTACCTCGTTAACGGAGTGTTCTTAAGCTGCTGACTGCCACTAAACTGAGCTGAGGAAACAAACCGGACGTTTGGATCCACTTTTCCCCGAGGAAACGTTTGAGCTTCACACTGAGCAAGGGATTCATCTGCACAACAGTCCGTTCAAGTACCGCAGGAAATCTGAGTGGCAGTCAGTCTTTCTCCATTAATCTACAAGCAACCGCATTCTGGGTAACCCTGTCCATCCTCCACCGTATGAGACAAAGACCGGGACACATTCCTCACCTACTGGAGTCTAAGAGTCAACCAGTTCGAGAATCAATTTTCCCACTGAACCTGAACTAACCGCAGTGTGCTCCCCTCACCTTTCAGTTCCGGTTGGGCAGTGTTCAGAGCAACACTGGAATCTCCACAAGCTTCTCAATAAACCTGTCAAACTTTTTCCTTGGTCTCTCTGTAATGGTTTCTCTGCATTTGGGTCTGATCTTTGATTAAATCATGACAGTTTGATGCTTCTCCAGATTAAGGTCAGACGTCCAGTAAAGTGTGTCCAGATGCATCTGATGCTTCTGCTTCACTTATGTTCAATGGCAGAGAGTGGCTTTGCTATATTTGCTGTGATCATTGGGTAAAAGTGGTTTAAATATGTTTTAAGTGAGAAGGTCGACCTCATAAGTGAGCACTGGTTGTATAATGTTTGTGTCTTTCTAGGCCACAAAATTAAAAGACCAGGATGTTTAAAGACAAATGGTATCATATTTATTACTGGACTGTAAAGTATTTTTCCTTTTGTTAAGAGTCAAAAATTATCCCAATCCAAATACTTTTATCTGTAATTGGAAAAAAATCAGTTGAAAAATATCTTATTAGACAACTTTTATTGTATTATTAGAAATACATGATGTGCCACCTTGATATACTTCTAAAATGTTATTTTATCTTTAGTATAAACCAAGCCTGGCCAAAATAGAACAGCCAGTTGTTTTATTGGGTCTTTGATTCTTTTACCAGAGCTGGAACCTTTTAAAGTCTCCTTTTTATTATACCATGAAGCATTTCCTTTTCTGTTTAAGGTCAGAATATTATACTGTATTTTTTTTCCCTACTAAATAGTTTACATGCATAAATCAGCCGTCAGCAAAGCAGCAACATTCGATTCAGGTAAAAATATACAGTCCTAGTCTCAAGGCAGAATGTGGCTAATCCCTGAGCTCAGTTCCAGTTTTATAGAACTGAGCTCAGGGTTCTTATATGGGGAGTTTCTTGATCACAGGTCCAAACTTTAATATTCTGATCTTTGAGCCTGTTATTGTTTTAGAAATAAAGACAAGATGCTCCATCGTGCTGGAAAACACACAGATTATCACCACTTTATTCCTGGTTTGTTGGAAAAAGTTACTCTTTATTCATAGTGTTGCTCCTGGACACCCAGCTACCTTGAAGGAGAAAACAAGCAGAAGAATCAATGAAAGAAAAAAAAAACTGAGAAAGAGAAAAAAATCTACCCTTAGATGTCCTTCAAGATTTTATTCTTCTTTATGGATTACTTTAAAAATGGGTTAGATTTTTTCTGTTTGCATTACTCAGTTGAAACCAGGTTGTTATAGACTGTGAAAGAGACACAACCTTTTACCTTGCTGATCTATTTTAATTCTGCCATGATATCTAACAAGGAGGAAGCATGTTTGATGTGGCGCCTTTAAATAATCAGGGATGTATCACAGATAGCTGATATCATCATGTAGTCTTTCTGAAACATTTGTCATGATCTTGGCATCTATGGCTGGACTGGTTCCTTCCTCACATCTGCTTTGCTCCACCCAGCGCTCATTGTCTCTAATCAGATCCACCTGTTCCTGTTTCTATTTAAGCTACCTGTTCCCAGCCATTGCTGCCATATTATTCGAGCCTAGTGTAAGAGTAGTCTAACAGTCTTTATCTGCCTTATCCTGACCTGTTTCTACCCACAGACTTCTGAGATTTGTTTGCGACGGCAAAAGAACGATCGCCCCACTGTTTGAGTCTTGACCTAGGGACCTGGTTGATACACTGTGTTGTTTTGGCCTCTAGCTCTTGCACAGACACTGTTCTAGCAGTGTCCATACAGGGAGCCTTGAGTGCCTTTTACAACTTCAACAACAACCTAGAACATCTCGCGATGATATAAAGTTATCCAGATGGCCATTACATTTACTGGTTAACACTAAACTAGGAGAAATCCAAACAAAATACAAAAACAGTTTGTTTGTTTGTTAATGTTACCACATCTACACTAAATGTCAGTTATTTTATGTGTACCACCATGCTTCTTTACCACATTTTTGTGGTAAAAATAAAAAAAGGTACAGTTTATACGAAATATTGTTTCTTGACGTTGGAATTTTTTTTTTTTACATAGTGTCATGTTTTATCTGCAGCAAGCAAAGAGAAAAAAAGGTCAAAGTCATGAGCTGTGATTTCCATTTATAATTTTATGTAAACAGAGCTCCTCAGAATTCAAATGTTCTTAGAAACGCTTATTTGACAATTTGAATAATTTACAAACTAAATAATTGTGAGAGAAATTCATATTGAGGATGGTGTGTGAGGTTCTGAGAGTATAGTGCACGTTTTCAGAGATTATGAATATAAGAAAAACTGTAAATTAACAAACCTCACTGAGGATTACTGATTAACAAACATGTTGCCAATGTTTAACAAGCTCTGCGCTGGTGGCGGCATCATTTAGATACTTCTAGACCATCAAGGAAGTCTTAATGTCTTCCTTTTTACGGCTGACCCTCTCAGCTAGAGGTTCTTTGGGAGTTATATGACGATCTTTTTCGGCTGTATTAATCCAAGCAACTGACTCCTGCACATAAGGCCATGTTGGCCTGATATCTTTCGGTCCTTCATAACGTCACCTGAACTTGTGAAGGGTCAGTTAGGTTTAAAGTGCTGAAGAGTGATTTTGTACCAAAGTAAACCTTTTTCAGCTGAGTATGCTGAAAAACTAGAGCTGGATAATTGGAAAAAAAACAGAAGTGTGTGTCACTGCAGAGATGTTATCTTCAAGACATCCTCCTCCACATAAGTGCTGTTTGGTTTACCAAGCAGCTTGGAAACCTTTTCATCCAAACCCGATGCTACTTTCCAGATCGGATGTTTTTTTTTTTTTTTCTGCTGAAAAAAACAATATTCTGAAGCTCAACCCCACTTCAGTCAGGGAGAAGAGAGATACTTTCTTACATTTGGCATTTTATGTTATCTTTGTCCTCTGACAGAAATGCGAGTCTTCAGCCTCCACAGCCTGGATTGTAAAAATTTTATTTTAGGACAAGAAGTCCTTTTTTCAGATGTTTTTTTTTTACATTATCATGGGTGTAATTTATTGCTGATGCAGGGACTCTTAGGTCTGGAAAGAAATGAACTCTTGCAGCTGCTTACTGGAGGGAAGAGCCACTTTAACCACAACGTGATCTTCAGCCTCCTGCTTTTTGTTTTACATTATGTCGGCTGCTAAACATTGGGAGAATAAACACATTATTTAACAATGATTAAGTCAACAAACCTCCACAGGAGTTTTACTATGAAATCCTAACATTGCGCTGTTATTTTTTCCATCTTCTTCCTGTCATTGCCAATTAGGGCTGCGCTGCCAAAATGCATTTCATCTGAGCGGCTGCATGGAGGCACAGTTTAGCGTGAGATCGTCTCTCTGCCATCAGGCACAACACCGTGTGTAATGTCAAAGAAGGATGGAGGTGAAAATGAAACAGGACAGAAGGAGGGCAGGATGCAGGAGGAGATCTCCTCACTAAGCTTCCAGCTGATTTCACTACTGATTCAGAAAAATTTGAATGAAAAATAAATTCATTCTAATTTAATGAATGCTATTTATATGAAAATGAAATGTAGCTTGATATTTTTCACAATGTGAAACAGGGAGAATAAAGTTTGGCTTTAACGCTTTATTATTAATGAAAATGTTCATCATAATTTTTTATTCAACCCCATTTACTCTAAAATCTCTAATCAAAATTCCGTTGAACCAACCGTCTAAAGAACTCTCTTTATTATTAAAAATATCCAACTTCTTCCTGTATTTAAATGATATATTTCAGGCCTCGAAAAAAACAGAGAGGAGAGGAGAGGAGAGGAGAGGAGAGGAGAGGAGAGGAGAGGAGAGGAGAGGAGAGGAGAGGAGAGGAGAGGAGAGGAGAGGAGAGGAGAGGAGAGGAGAGGAGAGGAGAGGAGAGGAGAGGAGAGGAGAGGAGAGGAAGGAGAGGAGAGGAGAGGAGACAAAGCCATCCACACTTTTATTATTGTTTATACCAAACTTTAACCATTGCTAATCCTTTTTGTGGTTGGAGGGGCAGAAAATTTGAAAAATGCCCAAAGTGCTTTGCTAGGAAGGTACTGGGGTTAAGTACCGGACAAACAGGCATGTAACAAACTATGTCATATCAAATGGTCCTTTTGGTTTCTTTACCTGCTGCTGTTATTGTGAACGTCACTCATTAGCTGCTTATGCATGAAAGAAATGATTATGTCTGAATGAAGAATCAGATTGTTTGGAGCCTTAATTGAATTTGTTCCATAGCGAAGCTCTAAATGAGGAAGAAGTGATGCGGTCCGAGGCAGCTGATTGGAGCTAATCACTGTGGGGTTAACGGTGTGTGACTCTCATTAACGTGTTGCTGCTGTCAGATACGACTGGTTCGTCCTGCTCTGAATGGGCGAGGCAGATGGCTGAGCTGGGAGCGGGCCTCCATAAAGGACCCCTTTCCTGATTATCACTCTCTTCCTTTTGGGTAGAAGGTGTAGCCGGTAGAACTGGGAGAGATTTCATTTTCTCTGCAGATATTCATGAAAAAAAGTAACGAGACATCTTTATGTGTTTTGGCTTTCATTAATGCAACAGCAGCCTCCTGCTCAGTGGGGGAGAAAATTATGTTAGTCTGTAAATTAGTGACGTATCACTGGTCTCTTTACACACTGGGCTCTAAGTAATGTAATACAGGCGATCCGTTTTAAACACATCGTAATTATTTATGCAGCATGTCGTGTTTAAAATAAATCCAATCTTCTGGGCTATTTGACACCTGCTGGTTAAAAAATATTGCTAATTATATAACGATTAAAGTGATTAACACTCAGTTTGCTGATCTGGGTTTCCTCTATAAAGTTTAGATGATTAATCCTGACTTATAACACAGTTATATAATGAATAATTACGAAACTGATTCCTGCCCAGTGAGATTCATTCTGTTTACCCATACAGCACATTTTTATTCATCCTTTTATTCATGTTCACTGATGCCAAATATTGGTCAAATGGAAAGACCTGAACTGGAGCTAAAAAGGAAACATGTTTAATTTCAACATTTCGGACCTTTCTTCTTTTATTCATGATGGCTTAATTAATGATAAGGTTTTCCCGCACATGAGAATGTTACTTCAAATAATATGAAATAGATCCTTTTAAAAGAGAAATTATGTGTTATAGCAAGGAAACTGGTTACCTGATGTTTGTCCAGCTACAGTCACTAGTATCAACAGAGCCCTGAGGCACACCGGTTGTGACGAGATTGATCTGAGTAGAGGGTCTTAATTTGGAGGAACTGAGTACAGAGAGAGAGGTAGGAGCAAAACCAGTGTGTGAGTGAAAACAGTGAATTGAAAATAGTCTATTGAGAAAAATGGACTGAGAAATTGTGTCCAAAGTTGGACTTGGGTCCAGAACGATAAGAGTAAAAATGTGACCAGAGTCGACTGCCATCAGAAGGTCATTTAGGATTTTTTAGGAGAGCAGTTTCAGCACTGTGGCGAGGATGGAATCAATTCAGTTACAGAAGGATATCAGTGAAAAAACTCAAAGTCATAGACTTCAATCATTGAGTTCTTTAAAAATGAGAACATACCAACCTCTGGTCATCCTGTTCTGCTCTAACAGAGGTGTGCTAACTTCTTTTTACTCTTCTTCACAGCAATAATAACACATAAAGGAAACTGTGCGATAAAACAGCCATTGGGTGCTGATAGGAAAAGGAGGCCAGCTTTCTAAGGAAAAAGAAAAGAAGGATCTTATCAGCCCTCGACTCTGCATTCATTTGATTTTTAAGAAAAGGCAGAGTGACCCAACTGAGAGTGCATATAGAATTAGGCTTACACAAACTTTATTGTCATTTTTTTATCCATGTTCGTTGAGTACAGCTTACAACAGTTGAAATGATATTGCAGTTGGAGTAGATAAACATTATCAATATAAAGTGCAGCAGTGATCATTATGTAGAATAGAAGAGAACAGAAATTCATTGTCATTACACTGTCACAAGTACAAAGCAACAGAATGTAGTTTGCATTCAGAACTGCTATACAGTATATTAATATTTCTTTACATGTTAGAGTGGTGATATTGTCATGACTGGTTTAAGCGATCTGACCCACATGCAGAGAACCACTCAGAGACCAAGGGGAAAAGTTTAGCAGGTTTATTAAATGTAGATGAAATACAGAAGTTGGATCTGGAACTCGGTGGACTGGTGAACCGGAATGGGAAAGTCTGAAGGGGAGATCACATTAATCAGTTCAGGGACCGCAGGAAATTTGACTGAGGCTTGAACATAACTGGAGAGGGACTGATGTTTGAGGGGGCTCTGGTCAATCCTTGAAGCCAGCTTGTGGGGGTTTATCCAGAGAAGAGGGAACTCGTTGGAGGGCGGACAGATAGACAAGCATTTGACCCAGAGGAGTAAAGGAGCGGCCTGTCACTTGGATTTCCGATGAGGACTTGAACGGATCATGTGGAGGTTTTCCCCTGCTCAGTGAGTACTCAGTCAATCCTTCCAGGGGGGGAAGGTCCAGGTATCCAGTTTCTCAGGAAGGCTTCATGCCGATGAGCAAAGACAAAAAGTAGGTAAGAAACAAAGCTTAGGTTAGACTCTGCTAATCTCAGCTTGGCTAGAGTACCCAAAACTGGCAAACACTCTGGCGTCGAGGTAGTGACAGCCCACTGCTCAAATACTCCTCCGGTAATGGATCCAACGAGCCGCAGGTATGCAGGGAGGCCCAACGAGGACAGGGCACCACCTGGTGGTGGACCTCTAGGCCAACACTCACCCCATGATTCTTTCTACTGAGCTGATGTGGTTGGTGAATGCCTAATCTTACTGGGGTTGGGATTTTGAGAAATGAGATGGAACAAGAGCAGACCAAATACAGAACTAAACCCAATCAAAAAACACAAGAACTAGATGTAAATAGACCACAAAGTTAAACAGAAGACAGGCTTTAAAACAAAAATAAAGTCTTAACATTAGCATAATAACTCAGAAATAAAGGTTTGTTTTTTCTTTTTTTTCTTCTTTTTTTACAGATGATAAAAATAAACCAAAACAATTAAAGGCTGAAAAGCAGAATATAAGTCTGAAGCATCAAGAGATTTGGCGTTCAATCAAATCTCTGCAGTGGGTTCATCAGTAGTCATGGAGACCTTATGTTTTTCAACTGTTTTTGCTCCTGTTTGCTGTATTTCTACTATAGATTCACAAAGCTGAATAAACCAAATACAAGGACTACTAAACAAAGCCCTAGAGATTATATTGACACATTTTAGTCAAAACAAATACAATGAGAGGTTGAGAGCAGAAAGTTGGTTAACCTTTGTTGTCTTATCCTGTGCCTAAATCAGCAACAACTTTCAGCAGATGGTAGTTTTTTCATGTTTTTTTATGGTTTTTGAGAATCCAAAAACAATTTCTTCTGGCTATAGTTTAAATACAATATGCTTAAAGCTAGAGTGTGTAATTTTCAGAGACATTCAGACTGCAGCGACATGAACCATTCCACCTACAGCTTCTCACCCCTCCAGCAATAAGAAGGTGCAAAATGGCTTCTTGAACATCCCCATCACCTGTCTTGTCAAGTGTACATTTTATTAGTCTGTGTAGGATATTGATTTTAACTAAGGTCAACAGTGTCGTCGGATGAGTCTGCCCTGCAACCGGAGGGTTGATGGTTCAAGCCCCAGCTGCAGCTTTCAGTGTCGTTGTGATCTTGGGCAAGACACTTCACCTGCATTCCCAACTGATGGTGGTCAGAGGGACTGGGGGCACCAGTGTACTGCAGCCTCGCTTCTGTTAGTGAGCCCCAGGGCAGCTGTGGCAACAATGTAGTTTGCCACCATCAGTGTGTGAGTGAATGGGTGAATGACTGAATGTAGTGTAAAGCGCTTTGGTCAAGTCCTCTGACTTGAAAGAGCACTATATAAGTACAGGCCATTTACCATTTAAAACTTGCCGCAGTCACATTCCAGCATAATGGAAATCTCTGTCATGATCTTGGCACCAAAGGCTGGGTTTTACTCCTTCTCCTCTCATCCGGTTGGATCCACCCTGGCCTAATTATCTCTTATCAGATCCACCTGTTTCTTCTGCTATCTATTCCACCGTTACCCAGCCCATGGTGTCAGATTTTTCGAGCTTCCAGCGAGTTTAATTCTAGCGTTCCTGTGTGTGTATAGTTCTGCCTGATCCTGACCTGTTTCTGCCGCCGATCTTCCGAGTTTTGGGCGCCCTTGTTCTACTCTGTTTTGTCTGTCCTGTGTTTCCGGACTGTTACCCGGATTTCACCTGTTGCAGACCTTGGACTTGTCTTCTGACCACGGCTTGGATAATCCCTCTTGGATCCATTGTTTCCTCTGTGTGCTCTGGTTGCCGGTGATTGCTGCTCCTCTTCTGCTGCATGCAGTTTTTTCAATGAATGCTTTTAAGTAATAACTGTCTGTCTCGTCTGTATTCTGGGTCCTACGTTCTGCACTGCAAAAATGATCCAAAAATGAGTAAAAATGACTTAAATTTAACGTATTCACCTTTAATTTGAGCAATTGGCAATGTGTCTCACTTAACTCCTTTATTCAGGAAAAATCCACTTATTTTAAGAAAAAAAAGACTTATTGAGATTTAAATTTTTTGCAGTGTGAGTCTTTGACAATCCCTACAGTCACCAGTTTGTCAGCTCTGTGCTTCCATAGGTCAAAGAATTCTGCCTCCATATATGCAATTATAAATAGCAATAAGGCAATGCAAACATAGAAATTGGCACTTTCAGTTTGCATATTATAATAAATAACATACTCCGAGAGCAGCTCTGCCTTTTAGTCTATTTTTAAATATAGACAATATTAGCATGTGTGCTTGACGACCTTTAGAAGACACACATACCACAGTGAATATGCCCCTAAGTGTTGACAGATGCAGGGATGAAGGCGACACCTTGGTGCACAATCCAGGCAAGTTTCTATAAGAATAAATTTGGCAAATTTGGATTTGGAAACACTCTCCTTAAAATTCAATCCTTAACTTCTACTGCTGCACTTTGCAGTTTTCCCTGCCCATAGAAAGTACACGTGTTTTCATTTTCTTAACCATTGGATGAGTATTTTACTTCCACTGTATATTTGCTCAGGTTGAGGGATTGAAGATAATCCATTGCACTGGCTGTAAATATGTACATGTCCAGCTTTATTATGAAAATATCTCAGGATAACCTGTTGTTCTTGTAACCTGTTGTTTCCTATGTAAATGAGAACTTAACTGGCTGTGTCTAACAAAGGTAGAAGTCTACTAAATCTACAGCTAATTAATAGATGTCCACAGATCCTGATCCTAATTCCACTGGTCTCCCACACCTCCGCCTTCAAACAGAGCTCTTATCTTCACATCAAAACCTAGCAGCTCCACAAGCACAAATTAACTCCAGCATGAAAGACTTTGTTTGAACTACAACAACAAAAGGTCCAAAAGATTTCCTGCCTTTCATAAATCCTCAATCTGTTCCCAGGAAAGTCTAAAAGTCTCAGCTTCCAGACAAAGAAACTAGTGGGAAGAAAATATATATATATATATTTTTTTTTTTTACCTTTCCTGAATCGATTAAGAGAGCAGATCTTCAGTAAGCAAAATAACTCACCAAGAACCCTATTTCAGCTTTACTGCCTTTTTTTTATATTATTTTTGTATTGTTGTCACTGTTTATTATACAGTCTTCATTTCACAGATTTCTTTCCATTTATTTCTTTTCTGCTGCAAAAATTAATATTTATTCACTGTGAAAGAAATGAAAAGTATTTTGACGCCAAACATTTTGTCCCTGACATCAGCATTTATCCAATAAACATATATTCAATAAACATATATTTATATTTTTGTTCAATAAACATATATTTATTTAACTCTAAACTAAACTGTTTCCTATCATAGGATGTAGGCCACATATTATGAAGATTAGGCCATGATTTATACCTTTACAGATCAAACATTAATGACATTTGAAATTACCAAGCAGCAAAAGTGTCCTACATCAGCAGCATTTTCAGAACATTTTGGCAGTAAAAAGTCTGCTGCCATACATATTTAACTGCAACACTGCAACATTTTACACAGCTGAGTAACTGTCCCTCTTACCATATGCCAACAAACTTTTTAGGATGAATGTTTATTTTTATGTTACCCTTTTATAACCATAAATAATACCATAATGATGTTATTTAATATACTAGTTTGTCATCAGAAGAGTACGCTGAGGACTAAAAACTTTAGGACTAAACATATGATTTGTGTGATGCTCTGTAGTTCTGTGCTTGATTCGCTCCTCTGGATGAGCATAGCCATGGTTTTGGTTCTGTTCAAGTTTTATCTCTGAGTTTTCATTGGTCTAATTTCCATTCTTGTGTTGTACTTATTTTTATTGTATTTTAGTTCTGAGATATTTCTTGTTTGCCCTCTTGTGTCAGTCTCCTTTTCCTTAGCTTCATTCTTGCCTCTGTTCACACCTGCTCCCTATCAGCTAATTAGCTTGGTCTTAATTTCTCTCCTATTTATTCTCCTCCTGTTCAGTCACTCTTAACTTTCTGCTCATTAGTAACCGACATAGGTCGCTATTCTGATTCTTGCTACCAAGAAGCGGCAAGAAAAACAACAACCATGGCGGACGATGATGCAGAGAGCTGTATTAATGTTTAACCATCTTGAAAAGATTGAGGTTTTAAGGTTTGGAAAGATCGCTAGATGCGCTCCAGCACTACCATCCACGTTTACTTCCGTAAACACGAAGCACGCTGGCTTGTGACGTCATTGCGTCCTCTACTGCGCACGCGGGATACTTAAGCTGTATGAATACAGTTCACACAGGAAATCACATACAAGTCGCATATATTTTTAAAAAAAATCGGATTTCACAAAGAAATCAGAATTGAGCATCAAGGCCTGCAGTGTGAACGTAGCCTAAAACTAAGACTATATCTAAGATCAAAAACAACAACTGCATCCAAATGAAATGACTGAATAATCAGCTTTTTTTTTTAAAAGACTCCTGTCCAAAGACTATAACTTCTGTTTTGTCTGCATTCAGGAGCAGAATAGTTAAGAGTCATCCAGGTTTTTATGTCTTCAAGACATGCCTGTAATCATGGGGGTTCAGTCAACGGGTTAGGTTCACCTGGATTTATAGACAGATATAGCTGGGTATCATCAGCATAACAGTGGAAATTAATCCCATGCTGTCTAATAATTTTACAGATTGGGAGCATATATATGGTAAAGAGAATTGGTCCTAGCACTGATCCCTGTGGTACTCCACAGGTAACCTTTGAGCATGAGGAAGATTTGTCATTAACGTGAACAAACTGAAATCGGCCAGATAGATACGATTTAAACCAGTTTTGTGGTGTTCCTTTAATTCCTACAAAATCTTTCGAAGAATATTATGATCAACTGTGTCAATGCAGCACTGAGATCCAACAGGACGAGCACAGATACAAGTCCATTATCTGAGGCCTTGAGAATATCATTAGTGACTTTCACCAGAGCTGTTTCTGTGCTATGATGAGCTCCAAAGCCAGACTCTTCAGAGTGGCCAATACTTTGTCCTTAATGAAAAAAATAACTTAGGTTAGTTAACCATAACTGCAATGTGTTTTCTGATGCTTTGGCCTCAGTGCAATTAAACCTAAAGCTAAAGGATTCAATGTTTAGTGGAAGAACTTCAGAGAAAAACCAGTATCATGAAGATCAAGGAACCCAGCAGACAGGTCAGGAAGGAAGTGCTGGTTCAGTAAAAAATAATACAAACTGTAAACATCTCCCTTCCAGAACTATATTCAATCCACCATCTGGACATTGTGATTTATGGATAATCACCCACCTAAACTGACAGGCTGTTAATCAGAGAAGCAGCAAACACTGTGGACTATTGTGCAGTAAGTTAAGTAGTATAACTCCGGAGGAGCTGCAGAGATCCATCGCTTAAGGGAGAATATTTTGAAAGGACGAATATTTATACTTCTTACCTTCACCCTGACTTTTTCTGTTCTGAAGATGAACAAGATGATGTTTGACATGTCAAGGTAGAGCAACATGGCAGCATTAAAACAACCTTGCGGCCCCACCATCCAGCCATTAATGAAACACCTTGAATCAAGGTGTTGGCAGCATTATGCTGTGGGCTTCAGAGTCACGTTGTTGCACCAAAACGATAAGATTGATGTTTCCAGGTGTTCTCCATCCATGACTGAGTGATTTTAAAAAGAACAGACTAAACTTTCTGTGTTTGTGCAACACTAGAGAAACACGCCCAAATACCAGCAGCTGTATTAGTTATTTAATCCAAATGTAAAAACATGTTGACATTTTATAAGAAATACATGTGATTTTCCTCCCTCTGTGTTTTGCACATATAACCTTCCAGAGGAAGGAAAAATGGAACTCTTTATAAGATCCATATTTCTGCATCTCTTTTTCAAACTCCTTCTTCCTCCTTGGTCATTTCAGGTTTCAGCAGCTGCTGTTGAAACTTCATATTCACTCTTAGAAAAAGGATTTCAAACATGTAAGGTCCATAACAGGTTTTTTGTTTCTTCCTATGAATCGGATTGTCTTAACACAAAAAATTCCGCCTGCCCGTAAATAAGCTAGGAGCTAATGAGGGTGACATTTTGGTTCTTTTCTTAGAAAACATTTTAGCTAGAGATTTATTTTCTCACATAAGCAGATGGAGAAAATCTTCCTCATTGTGTCTTTCACTGTGGCCTTTTTCTTTCAGTACAGAAAAGGTGTAGCAGCTCTTTGCTGCCCGTCCTGGACTCTAATTAATCGCCTAAAAGCCCTGCAGACAAAAAGAAACTCAATTTGAATAATTAATCAAAGGAGGTTTAGTTGTTAGTGTGACCATGACCGGCAGGAAGTGTCTGATGAGAGATTAGATGATTAAATGTTTCAGAAAACATGGAGGTAAGTGAGGAAAAAGCTGCAGCTTTCTGGACCATAATGGAAGGAATGAAAGACATGAGGCCTGTTGAAACATTTCTCCTTCGGCTCTCACCTATTTCTATTCAGCGTAATTATTGAAGGATCATCACTAATCCTGTTGATGCAGTGAAACTAAACGTTCTTTTGCAATAAAAACGTGACCTTCATGAATCTTTTTTGACACCTACTCCACCGTTCATGTGAAATTTATCATGAGCGATGCTGCTAACTGATGGAGATATTAAAAACAGAAAAGGAACATTAGCCCAGTTGGCCTTGAAATGACAGTTTACTTTATGTTTAGTTTCAGCCTTCTCACATCATAACCTGTGATATTTAACAGCTCTTCCTGCAGAGGTCCCTCATAACTTGTTAACATAACCAATAAAAACTAGCACGTCTGCATTTCTTTAAAGCCACAACTTTTAATCCAGGTATTAGCTTAATTTGAGATTTTCATGATTATCTAGGTAAACACTTGTGCATATCGTTGCTTCATGTGGGCTGCCCTTTAAAAACTCTCCTATGTAACTTTAGAGTCAGTTCCATCACTGAACGAGTCATGTGATCCAGAGTGCCGCTTTCTTGCAGTCTGAGCTCCGCTTAAAAACAAGAGCTAACTAGAACCTCTTTCCATCTGAAAATAGCGGGTTAACATGTGCTTTTCAAACATGGGTTGACCCTCTAACAGTTGGCATTGAAAGCTGGTCTAACCCCTCGCTGGCCTCTGCGTGGACTCTGTACCCTCACGGCTATGTGTCTGGTGACATCATCATGCTGGGTTTGCATTGATGATGTCACCAGTGCAACAGAAATCAGGAAAGTAAACAAGGGAGAGCAACGTGGAAGGAAGTCAGAGCGTAGTCAGTGTGCTTTATTGTTGTACTCTATTAGACTTAGACAGATTTTATTGTCATTTTGTACACATAGAGTGTATACAAAAATAAATTTCATTCAGTACAGCTTTCAAGACATTTCCATTTTTAAAGTGCAGCAGTGATAAAATGTAAACATAAGACAGGTATTTGATTTACAGTATTCAAGATTCAGCGCTTTTTTTCTTAAACCCCATTTTACAATACATTCAGTAATGGCAGAGGGGAGGAAGCTGTTCTGGAATCTGCTGGACCTGCATCGGATGCTACGAAGCCTGTTCCCAGAAGGCAGCAGTGAGAACAGTCCATGTTGGGAGAGTGAGTGCTCATTTATAATGTTAAATGGGCTCAGGACACGCAGCGCTGGGATAAAATGTCTTTAATGGAGACAAGAGGAGCCCCTATGATCTTCTCTGCAGTTCTCACTCTCCTCATCTCCTTCCAGCTTTCAGCATTTGCAGCCTCCACACCTCACAGTGAAACAGCTCTTCAGAATTGTCATGTTCTTTTTAAGGGATCTGACCCACATGCAGGAAACCACTCAGAGAACCAGAGTCAAAGTTTAACAGGTTTATTGAAAACACACGATGCGTTGGAGCCAGGGTAACTCAGAGAGCTGGTGAACCGGAACTGGAAGTGAGAAGGGAAGTTCAGAGTTTAGTTCAGGTTCCGTGGGAAACTTGAACGACGACTTGCAAAAACATAGATTGAAAAGGGACTCACGTTTTCCAAAAGGTGTCCTTCCCAGAATCCAGTTGGTGTGGGTTATTCCAGAACTTGGTTGACTCATTGGAGGGCGGACAGGTTTTACTTTAGTTAGGTTGGTTCCTTGAGGAGCAATGGAGCGGACTGCCACTTAGATTTCCAGGAGAACTTGAACGGTACTCAATGTGAAGCTCAAACAATCCTTTCAGGGGGAGAAGGCCCAGACATCCAGTTTGCATCTCCTGCTCAATATGAAGCTCAAACGATCCCTTCCAGGGGGAGAAGGCCAAACATCCAGTTTGCAGGATGACTTCCTGCCAAGAGGCAAAGACAAAAAACAAGGTTAGAACTCAGAGAGACAAAGACTCAGTAAGACTTAGCTAAACTCAGCTTGGCTAGAGTGCCCAAAACTGGCAAACACTTTGGCATCGAGGTAGTGGCAGTCCACCGCTTAAGAGTCCTCAAATAATGAGCCAACCAGCCGCAGGTGTGTGGAAGGGCCAACGAGAACAGGGCGCCACCTGGTGGTAGAGGGGGAAAACACAAACAAAAAACACAATCCACACAGAACTAGATTCCTAACAAGAATGCTCTATTATCTGTCTGAATCCCTCTCACCAGAGCTGCTCCATGTTTATTGAATGTAAACAGTTTGTTTTTGCTTGTTAGATCAGAAGCGACTGGCGTGGTGTGTTGACGGTCTGTTGTAGCAGGTCAACCTGGCTCTGGTGTTCCCACAGAGCCAGGTTGACCTCTTCCATCAGAGCCTAGGCTATTTTAAAGCGAGTAGACATGCATCAGCGAGCTGTTCCCACTACCACTAGAAGCCCATTGCTCCCAAGATTAAACAGGTTTTTCGGCCAGTGGGAAAGGGGTATAGGATAAAAGCTGGTATTATGCAGTGAAACAGATCCCCCAAAACACCACACCAGATGATATTTAGGCTAAATCTGGTTGGTCCGTGACAGTCCTAATTTAGTCCAAAAATCATTGTTAAAGTTTGTCAGTCTGATTTTGTCCCACTTTAGTTCAATAATAGACATTAAAAACCCAGTTTTTCAACAATCTGAAAATGACAGCTTCTCACATTTCACGTTTCAACTAAATGTTTACGTAGTTTGGAAGTATATCCTTTCATCTCTACAATGTGTTTTAACAAATTTTAGCTTTGTGGGATCTGACCCCTACCTTATTGGACATATCTTGATGGACATCCACACACCCACACAAACAATCCAACAATCTGAAGGTCATATCTTTGTGTTCCTGCCCTGACACATAAGGAAATGGTGTGCCTGAAATGCTGAGCCAGGCATAAAACAACTTTTTTTTTGTTAATAACTTTGATTTGAATCAGTTATGTGTGACAAACGGATTGCAGTACATTAGGTGGTAAAATAGTTGATTACAGTGCTGTAGAATAGATTTACAGGTAGAAAAATAAAGATCAAGCATGAATATTTTAGAATTTCAACCACAATGAATAACTTAAATATCTTTTTTCTCGGCTACAAGCTTTAAAGTCCATTAAATGTGTTTTATATTTGACCGGATTTGCTGCCCTTCAGCTCTTCTGTAAAACTGCCAAACTTCAATGAAAAGGCGTTTTGTTCGAGCTGTAGGTGGATTTCCCCTCTAATGGTCTGCTGAAGGGTATATTTGTGTTGTGGACGCTTCTCCATCCATCACATCCGCCCCAATCTTCTCTCACTACGTCCTGCAGAGTTTCTTGGACTGCCATGAGCCGAGCAGTGAGAAGACAACTTTGATGTTCAGCGAAGCGCTCAACTTCAAAGTTCCACCGAGGAGGATTAACTCAGGAAGGAGATTACTGTAATTGGGGACTGTAGAGGTGGAACAAAAGGTTCTTCTTCCTCTCCGTCAGAGAGGTGGAGGCTGTACAGTGTATTCACCAAAAACACACATTCATGCAGGATATTGCAGAAGAAAAAAATCCCCTCAAAGCAGCTTAATCCCACATTTCTATAAAAGTTTTTTTTTTTTGGATGACTTTCCCCAGGTTGACATTAGAAATATAATGAGACAGAGGACACTGTGGAGGAGCTGTTTATTTCCGGGATATAAACACCTTAATTGTGCATTAATGTTTGGCTCAAAGCAGTCACAATCAGGCTAGCAATGTAGCTTACCTTAATTATTTCCATTATAATGAAAAAGGCACATTTCACCCCAACTTTCAAGGTCCTTGGCCTGCATGTAACATTTGTTACAGGAAGCTTCAGACCATAAATAAATGCTCTGAAGAAGAGATGTTTAGACATTTCCACCCCTCTAGTTGTTCTCACAATGGTATGAATTGGCATATTCTACAGTAATTTTTTTATATTTATCTTTCCATGGTATTTTGTTAACATCATCAAAGAAGGGTCTCAGTCTGTGATAGGGCAGTACAGATAAATACAGAACTAATGCTCTCTAACTTTAATTTAGAGATATCATTCATCTTTAATCGTCTGTTTTTGAAAACAGAAAGAAGCTGAAGAAACCAGAACGAACAGGCAGAAATATTTCCCACCGTTTCTGAAAGGGAGTAACCCTTAACCTTACAGTGGGGACGCATTATCCACACTGCTCCATTCTCCCCTCACTAATGAGCAAGATCCAGAATCAGGAACTACCAGAGAGGTTGAACCATCGGAAACTGCATGGTTTGTTTGTTTAAAAAAGATATGAATAAATTTAAAGTCTTCTTGGAGAATTAGTGCATTAAATGTGTTTCCCCTTCTTCAGTGGCTGTTGGTGATAACTAGCATTACTAAGTGTTCGGGCTTGTGTTGTAATCATTTCCCTGTTGCTTATCTATATTATTTTCAGCTTTCTGTTTTCTGGGTTAAGCCATAAAAAATAGCAGGATGGATGGATGGATGGATGGATGGATGGATAGATGGATGGAGGGGGGGGGGACCATTGTGGATCAGATATGCTTCAACCAGGGTCTGAAATTAACACTCGCCAAATGCGACTAAATTTTTCATTTGCAGAGTTAATGCCAGAGCACCATTCGCCTTGTGGCTTTTATTATGCCAAGTCTCCCCTCTGTCCCTTTGCTCCTCACACACTGATCGACAGACACGCATAGAGAGCACACCCTCAACAACCTGTCTTTTAACTACAACTCCGCCGCCAGGCAAACTGTGGCAGTATATTGTTGGAGCAACCAAGCCTTGTAAAAATAAAGAAGCCGATAAGGAGGAGGGGAAGTGACGATCTAAAGCCCCCAGGGCAAACGGAAAGTTTTTTGATAAAATTGAGCTTATTATGGTGCTTAACAGACCGTCTTAATAATGATGATCAAGAATTTTCCCACTTTGGGATAATAAAGACATTTTCTATTCTATTCAATTCTATTCTATGCTATTCTTTTCTATGATGCTAAGCTAATGAGAGCGCATTGTGCAGCAGATATGGAAAAGACAACAAACACATTTGTGGCTGTATGTCAGTCTATGAAACTGGACAGCATCCATGAAACATTTGCTGAATGCTCATGCCTCCGGCTCAATCGAAACTACCCAATGCTGCAGCAACACTGATAGCTAAATCAACACAAACACATGAAGATGAAGATATTTTTTTGCACTGCCCATGCCGCTGGAAGAAAGGCTACACTTTTATTTATGGACAACATATCAAATAGAAATAGTCTAAAATAGTTTGAAAGGTTTCATTTTTGGCCACTTTATCAAATAAAAGTATCTTGCACTTTTTTGAAGGAGACATACCATGTGTCAGCCTGCCTCAGAGCCTCCACCATCATTTTTGTCCCCAAAGGAGCCTTTGCCAGGCTTCAGTTTTTAAACTTCAGCTCTGCTTTCATTCCCATCATCCCAGCCCTGCTGCAGGACAAGCTTTACCAGACGAGCACGTCTGACTCCACCAGCAGGTGGTTTAAAGACTTCCTGACTGACGGGAAGCAGCTTGAGAAACTGTAAATACAGGTCTCTGGTTCCAGGATCTTCATTAATAACAATAACTGAATTTTATTGATCTAACATTGGAGAAATTTACCTCTGGATTTGACCCATGCCCTTGGGGGAGCAGTGGGCTGTCATCGGGCTGCTATCGGATATGTGGGCCCCGGATCGGATACTGACGCAACAAGGGTTCCCTTCGCTTTATATATTGACACACAAGGTACAGAACAGAGTGAAGATAGGACACGAATGAGGGAAACATGTATACTGTTTTTTGCTCAGGGCTAATGCTGAGAGATTGGTTAGTGTTAGTGTTGGGTTGCAGTTTATAGTTTATGAAACATTTTTGGAAGTTCCTGCCACAACCTGTCATGCACTCTGCATGTCAATAAATGATGAGAGGGGTACCGCTGTCTATCTGATGCAAGAGGAGGCTCGACCAGCAATCATTTTTGACATGTTGGGAGGGAAACTGCCTTCCTGAGAGGGTCGGAAGATTGACCAACAGTAGAGATGTTTGTTGACTTAAGAACACACACAGACAGACCTGATATTTGTGCATTCTTGATTTACTTGCAAAATAACTTTGCTACTTTTAGCCAACAAATCTACCACGCTAGGGTTTCGAACAATATACTGAACTACTGCAGTTTCTGATATCTCCACTTTTTATCTGAAACTCCTGACCTGAATATAAGGAAAAGTTTGCATTAAGCAAAATTCTGGCTGCAGCAGTAACAAAGAATGGGTTTTCCTGAAGACCTAAATCTATCTGTATTCCTCCCTAGGCATCGTTCACTGTAAAAAAAGATCGTGAAATTTACATAAAAGCTATGTAAAATCCCGACAGAATAGGTTTGTAAACCCCAAAACACATATTTTTTGTTTAAATCACAGCGAGCCTTTGTAAACTATTGAACAGAAGATTTTTGTGATATTTACAGCAACATTGTGTGATAATAATCAAATGTATTTGTTAAAGCTAAAAACATTGATAATTTAAACAAAGAAATAGTGTAATACTCATGTCAAAACAATTTTGTTAATTTTACATGCAAATGTTGTAAAAATGTTGTTTCATGCCATTATTACATAGAGCTCTATTATGACCAGCTACATTTACACAAAAAATATTTTTGAAAGTAATTCACATGGTTTTAAAATACGGAAGAGGATTAGGGCCACTGGAAAAAAAAAAAGTTAACAGATTTTTTTTTATTTTCTTTCAGTATAGTATGGGGAAAAAGTCAGAATTCTGACTTTAATCTCTGAATTCTGACTTTTATGTCAGAATTCTGACCTTAATTTTAGAATTCTGACTTTTTTTCTCTAAATTCTGACTTTTTTATTGTCAGAATTCAGTCAGAATTCTGAGATTAAAGTCAGAATTCTGAAAAAATGTCAGTCTCTAGGGCAGGATGATCCCTCTTTTTTAGCTTTATTTTTGGACGCAGCAGAGACTGTTTTCAAGTTCGAAATGCTCATCCCTGATTGGATAGCAGTAGAAGCTGTTGGCCTCCGAGCTGGCCAGAGCTAAGCGGTCTTCGGAGCAGAGACTACAGGAGCGGATCAATCTTTGGATCATTTTGGCCGTTTAAAGAGGAACATTTTACGATTTAACATATATTTTGAGGATCTTTGGCTGTTCATTTCAACCAGAAAATCAAGAGTTTACAGGGTAAGATTCAAACGTCCTTCTTTTTCATTCGTACTTTGAGCAAGCGAAAATCTCTACAGATAAACACAAGGTATATGCTAGTAGTTGATATTTTAGTCCAGATTATTTTGTGATAACTTAGCCTGTGCTTTTCAGCACCACAAACACTCAGAATCCTAAAATGATCACCTGCGTCTTCTGCAAGAATAAATTGGACACGTTGAGGGATTATGTACTACACTGCAGAGTGCATAGAAATGAGCCTCGCTGTTTATTTAAATGTGTTGGTGCTAACTGTAGTCAAACTTTTACGACTTACTCAGCTTTCAAGGGCCATTTTTATCGTCTGCACAATGTCCCTGCACCGCAGGCTGCTGCAAAATCTGTTGTTGCTGATTTAAAATTTGCAGTTTCGTCATGTGCCCGCCATTTTCACACAGTGAAAGAGCTCATGTCTCACTTAACCCTATAATGCCAAATGTATCATATTTGATACATACGGTTTCTAAAATGTTTTTACGCAAGAGGATTAGGGCCGCTAAAAAAAAAAAAAAGTTACTAGATTTTTAAATTTTATTTCAGTTTAACATGGGAAAAAAACTAAGATTTCTGACTTTTTTCTCAGAATTCTGACTGAATTCTGACAATAAAAAAGTCAGAATTCTGAGATTAAAGTTAGAATTCTGAGAAAAAAGTCAGAATTCTGACTTTTTTCTCAGAATTCTGGCTTTTTTCCCCATACTAAACTGAAATAAAATTTAAAAATCAGTTAACTTTTCTTTTTTTTTTTTCACTGTCCCTAATCCTCCTCCGTATTGTTTTGCCTCTGACACCTTTTGCATAATTTAATGGTAAAAACTTTGCTCAAAATCCTATTGTACACAATCAGATATACCTGATAACAGGCAGTAGAAGACTACACAAAAATTCGCATAGTAATAAATTATTAATATCAAAAATTTATTTCTGTTTTTTCTTTTTACATATTTTGTTAAAAGGGCAAATAAGGCATTCAAACCAAAAAAAAGTAATTTTCTGTTTTGTTTTATTCTTGTATCGGACTTTAAAGGGTTAAGTGATCACATCGGAGAGGGCAGGTCTGTGTCATGTCCAGTCTGTGGATGTCCTGACGGATCTGTGTATGTGCTGATGGATATCCACAAAGGCATCTTCCTCTCAGAATACCACCTGTATTCTGTGACAAAAGACAGTCTTGGGTTGCACTGTGTTAACATTAATGACTTGCCCGATTTCTATCCTTTGGTATCGTACATTCTCGATGGATACCAAGTCATTCCCCTGAAACACAGTAGTGTGGCAAAATAAAGCCCATTGTAGCTTGTTTACCTCTGACTCTAAATAGTTTGACATTAAATGTTACATGATGTCCCTGTTCTGTTAAGTATATGTTTAATATTTTGCATTATTTTTCTGTTCTGTTTGAAGGTGCCTTTTCTTCATGACAAATATGAGTGACTCAGAGCAAACCTTCCTAGATGTCGCAATCATTGAGGTCCTACCAGAACTTCCAGCAGTAAACAAAAACATCCTGGTGGAGCACTTGCAGTCCATCGGAGTTGAGATGTAGGATGATCTACGCTTCGTAACAGAGGCTGATTTGATGACAGCATTAAGACCTGTTCAAGCCACAAAGCTTCTTTCTGCTTGGAAAATGAAATGTAAGTAGAAACTCTGCACAATATGTTTCAACACATAAAAATATTTAGTATTTAAAAGTAGACATTAACATTGTGTAATATAGTTCATTTTGCATCATAAAATATGTATATACTTTTTCTCTTTTAAAGACACAGCTTTAAAAGCTCACAGCTCACCCTCATCTGTAGACACCTTACCTACCCAATCACTGTCATCGCTCTCGGTTTCACCCGGAAGTACGTCATCTGCAAGCAGCCGAGAACTTGACACACAACTTTGAAATTCCATGGAGGAATTTTCCTGAAGAGGTGATGCATGCTTTGGAGAGGGGGTAAAGGCTTGGCTCAAAACTGAGGAGGCAAATGGTCCGGATTATCGTGGCGGACATGATGGAAAAATGCCCTCATGTAGGTAAAAAGCACTCCACTGATGTAGCCAAAAAAATGGTTGCAAAATATCCCAGTTCCCTGCAAGATGTAATAGATGGGGATATTGTTGGGGCAGGCTACCATTCCCTTGTCAAACAGTTGCAGAACAGAATTGAGAATGTTAGGCGCACTTCAACACCCAAAATTAGGAAAAGAAAACATCAGACTGAAGAGTCAGACGACACAGATGAGATCCCATTACAAGAAAGAGCAGCAATGCAAGATACGTACGGGTGCATCAAATGGAATGTAAAATTTCTGCCCCGTGAAGAAACTGAAGAGAGCCAGCAGCTAAAGATGGAAAAACTCAAAGTGATGTTCCAACACTCTGATGACAATCCAGAGGAGGTAAAAAGTCTAGTGAAGTCCACTTTTTACACACAGCGCCGACATGTCAACCAGGGAAAAAGCATCAAGTGGCTTAGAAAGGAGTGGCCGTTTTGTTTTGATGAACTTGGCATGTCAGTTCATTTTAAGGAACTGACTGGGATTGACCTCAAAGAGACATTCACACGAAATTTGGATTTGAAAGGGCAAAGGCTTCTGAACTATATGACCACGGTTTGTGTCAACAAGAGCAAGAAGTTCCTTCAGACTTACACAAGACTTCAGAGGATGCGGGGACCGCAGAGTGGCTGCTCGGATGACCTGAAAGAGATGATCCTGCTTCTGTTCAGCTACTTTGATGAGAAGGAGGAGTCCATGTTCTTCTGTGTGGAGGATACATGTCTGGCAGAGGAGGTGCAACTGGAGCAAGTGCCTCTGACACCCACCATTGTTGTCTGTGGTAAGTCTCATCTTTTTTTCTTTCTTTTTTATAGCACTGCTTATAGAATTTGTCTTGAGTGCAGCATTTATTAACACAACCTTTTTTTTTTAAATGATCTATTCACAGGACAGTCCTGCTTTTCATCAAGAAGATACATGCTGAGTCTGGACCGGAACCTCATCAACACAAACATCTCATCCTTCATCTCTGCATTGTGCCTCATGTTTGGGATCTACTACTGTTTTAACATCCACTACCCATCTGAGCTGGCTTCCACCCTTGAGTTTCTTCAAAGGTGGGTAAATAAGTCTCACACTGTTCCTCCTTTATCACTCTCTATCACACTCGTCCTCCTTCATCACACTCTCTTCTATCACACTCTTCCTTCTTTCTCACACTCTTCCTCCTTTATCACACTCTTCCTCCTTCATATCCTCCTCAATCAAATTCAGGTTGGCTGCATGTGTGCCATATCTGATGTGAGATGGAGACATTTTATTGTAATTCCTTTGGGAGATAGTAGATAAATTGTGGGAACCAAAAAAGTTCAGAGAGTTGGTAGGACTGGTGTTAACTGATCAATTAAATGGTTTTATATGCTTCTCTTCTGCAGGTGTTTCTTCTCGATAAACCCGGAAAAAGGAACCAAAGTGGAGAACAAAAACTCAAAGCGCCATCTCAGTGTGAACCCCGAGTCCTTACCTTGATACAGGAACTCGCCGATCACGAGTGGTGTGAAGCCTAAACATGGACATATT
The DNA here is from genome assembly GCA_030533445.1 of Cyprinodon diabolis. Classification (NCBI taxonomy): domain Eukaryota; kingdom Metazoa; phylum Chordata; class Actinopteri; order Cyprinodontiformes; family Cyprinodontidae; genus Cyprinodon; species Cyprinodon diabolis. The sequence continues at coordinate 46,779,559 of CM060065.1, read as the reverse complement.
CAGGCCAGGAACTTTGTTTGTATGAGAAGAGGTACTGTATATTTCCACACTGTTGAAAGCACAATGCTTGTCATGGTAATGACAGCACAATGTTTGTTTGTTTTTTTTTTTTTTGTTTTGTTGTTTTTTTGGGGGGGGGGGGGGGGGGGGGTTTATCCAAAGTTTTGTGTTAAACAAACAATGCTTGCAATATGTTTGGGGTTTTCTTGGGGTTTTTTAAGTGCGCTAAGTAACTTTTTTTTTCAATGACAAAATTTCAATTATTAGCAGTTCTTTAATGAAAGCCTCAAACTGATTTTGTCGTTTTCCAGTTTGCACTATGTCAACTAAGGCACTGTATCCTTGTTTTGTTTTGAGGTCTAAATGTGCATTATGCAGCTTTCTGGTAGAGGGTCTATTACCAACTTTCTTCTTGAAGACAATCCTCCTGCAGGAATGTTCCACAGGTTCATCAGTTAGAAGTGAAGGATTTCACCACAGATTTGAATTCTAGTTTTATGCAACAAAAACTTTTAAGTGTCATAAACATGCCTATATTTACCATGGATATTGATGTTAACTAAAAATGCATCACTTGTTAACTTTTGATGCTGGCTGTTCAATAAATCTTCCAAAGAGAGATGTCTTACCTATTTTTTTTTCTCTGAAGATGAATTTTTGCATGTTTTGGTGTAGGTCATTTTGCAGGTGTACAAGTAAATTTTACAGTATAACTTTATTATGAAAACATAAATATACAGTATGTTATGAGTAGATTTTATGTGTAAAATACAGAGATTTCCTTTTGAAATGCATAGTTTGAATTGTTATTTGTTTAGTATTTTCCTGTTAATTTAACCATTTATTAATGTATAATAAGCAATTATTAGTCATAAACAAAACAGGAAATAGGCTATTTATATACAACACAATTATGCAAAATTAACACTTTTTTTGTTAATGTAACATTTTTTAGTGGAATTCAGATGTGATTTCACTCAATGTAAATCTTTTTACATACATGAGCTGTTAATTTGTCTACTGTACTGCTGTATTTTTTACAGGAATTCTCTGGTAACCACAGCTGCCAGCGTTTTCCTGTAAAAACGACAGCTTTTTTTTTACAGTGTTCAATGTCAGAATGACCCCAGCAGTGACCCTTAGAGGGTTCAAAGTTCAGACAGAGTGGAAAGCAGCTCTGTTTAAGTTTGTATTGATGCCAGAAAGACCTTGTCAGACCTGCTGCTCTTCCTATAAAGGTTTGCTTTTCCTTTGCTGACACAAGGTCACCACTTACAGAAGCCTTCAGTACCTTTGCCGAACCTCTGCTGCTGTTTGGAAAGCTTTATAAGATTGGAAGAAGGAAGGTGAAATCTCTCTCTGGCATCAGAATTAAATGTCTAAAAGTGTGGTTTAGAATAACAGAACAATCTCCTTATTATCACTTTTTTTCTGAGTACTCAGTGTTTATGCAGTGAGTCATTGAGCCAGCAAATTAATAATGATTTCTAATTGTTGGACTCAGTGCAGACATTATTAGCTGCTTGAACTGCTAAATGATTCTGCGCTGCTTGAAATCCACCCAATGAGCTGTTCATGTGTAAACAAGACAAAAATCAGTAGAAGAAACAGAAAACCAGTTAGTGTAAACAGGTTCTGATTTATCCCTCCTCAGCATTACAAGTAACAGCGCAGTGATGCGGGTGATTCAATGAAGGCAGAGTTGAGGATGAACCAGACCACAGAAATGCTGCAGAGTCTGGATCTTGAATGTAAAAATTGGATCCAGTTCCTCAGAGCTCAGTTTGGTTTTTCGCTGCTAAGATAAATATCATTTTTGTTTATTTTAATGTTTAAAGAAGTGGAGCAGCATTAAATCATGATGACAACATCAAGCAGAAGAAGAAAGAAAAGAAGGAGTTGGTCGCCCTTTTGCCTGGCAGGAAAAAGGTCAAGGGGTTCACTGAGATGTTTTTGGCAGTGGCGGCTGGTTAAAAATATTTTTGGTGAGGCTGATATAGCCGATTGTATGTCTCCAACTAATCCAGAATAAGAATTCAAATAAATAATTGGACAATAAATACAATTTAACAGTAATGATTTAATTTACTATATAATAACAGTAACACACACACACGGTTAATCCTGCTGAAATATTAAGTGTGCACCCTCAATACGCCAGCAGGTAACCAGGACAGCTTGTGTGTTTTAAGTTAATGGAGCTACTGAGCTCAGCGCGAGTGTATTGGTCCTCACAAGCACAGTATAACAGGAATGTGTGTGTGGCACGCAAAGTTAGAGAGGTTATTTTAAGTGACGAGGTGGATTTGTCAGTCACAATAACCATGACATGAAATTCATATCCTACAACAGGGATTTTCTTCTGGAAAACGGGTAGATAAATAAGGATCTCACTGAATTTGGTGGAAGCTGCATCTCGTTCGTTACGTTCACCATTGTCCCTCTAATTGTCTGCACCTGCGCATTTGGTGCAGAAGCCTGTTAAAGGGCAGTATTTTCAGCGCCCCAAGACCATAAAATTCTGAGACGCTGATTGGCCATTAAATTATTAAATTGACCTAGCAATAGTACATGATTGGCAGATTCTCTGCACATGTGGGCCTGTCTGATCAGCGCCCCAAGACAGAGACGGTAGGAGTCTGTCTGTGAAAATCCACAAATGAATGACAGTAGGTAGGGAAATGTAGTTTATATAATTTGTTTTGCTTATAGGTACACACTCTATAGAGTAAAACTGACATTTATGAGTTAATTTGTAAAAATATATTTTACGTTTCTCTCTTCTTATCAGGGAGGGCGGTGCCCCAGCGCCCCCTATGGGCCGGCCGCCACTGGTTTTTGGTGAATATGACACTGGCATTGATTTATTTTTGGATAAGCAGTGGTTCTGGTTCTGGAACTCTCCCATATCTGCCTTTTCTTCTTATGTTCATGACTACAGACCTTAACTAAGAGGCCTGAGGAGCTTTAGAGGTTCTGGTTTCTTTTGTGACCCTCTGGATCAGGGGTGTCAAAGCGGTTGCAGTAAGGGCCTTGTGGCTGCAGGGTTTTTTTCCAGCTAAGCAATAGCACACCAGACTCCAGTCATCTCATCAAGTCATCATGTTCAGATTGGACTCACTTGATGAGACGACTGGAATCTTGTGTGCTATTGCTTGGTTGGAAAGGAAACCTGCAGCAACACAGCCCTTACTGGAACCACTTTGACACCCCTGCTCTGGATGACTTGCTAATGATATCCTAGAGTAAATATGGTAGGCTAGTCCCTCCTAGGTAGGTTGCCAACTGTTCCACCCTTTATCCTTGTGTGGATAATGGCTCTAATTGATGCTCTCAATAAAATAGCAATTAAATTCTGTTTATTTATATAGCGCCAGTTTGCATCATGCCATCTCAAGGCAGATCATCCAGTCAGATTGGTTCAAAGTTTTCTATCAAAGGAAAACCAGTTGATTGCATGACTCAAATTCAATCTCTCACAACAAGCATGCTTGCAGCGACAGTGGAGAGGAAAACTACCGTTGAACAGGAAGAAACCTCCAGCATAACCAGGCTCAGAGTGAGTGCCCATCTGCTGAAGCCAACTGGGGTTTAAGGAGACAGAAGCAGACATAGAAAAAGAAACAGATATACAAAAGGCAACCGGCAGCCATCTCCACAGGCGCCCTGTCAAGGAAATACACAGCCAGGCAGAAATAAGCCTGACTGTCAGATGTCAGTGACGTTGATTATCCTTTCTTAGCGAATTACTTTACACCAAGGAATGATGTGTTGCTGTTTGATATCTATTAGCCTATTTCTGTCAGGTTGTATGGAGGTTTTGGGGACCCAAATGCAGAGAAAAGTCGGCACGGATGAGTTTGGATGATTTAATAAAAGTCCAAGGAGAACAGAGGCAAAAATCCCAAAATACTGAGAACCAAACAAAAACCAATAAACATCAGGGAAAATACTTGAGGAAAGCAAGAGACTAGAAAAACATCTACAACACAAGCAACCAGTCCTGAGTGAAGGCTCTGCTGCTCTTTTAAGCCCAGCACTCTGATGACAAAGATTATCTTCACCTGTGTAGGCCACCCAGGTTCTCTACAAAGATCCTCTATGCAAGAGATACATCACTCGCACTTACTCAAGATAAGAACCCTGATAACTTCACTTTAACTGACTTTATGTTTAAGGCAGTTATGTGACCTAGCCTGTTTAGTTTGGTTTATTTCAATTTAACTTTGATATTGATATTTGATATTGTACATTTAAGTGTGGGAAAAAACAAAGTCTCTTCAGCTTTTTTTAATAAAGTTGTCCAAACTTTATTCCTATTTTGTATAATTTCCATGTAATATTAGATTTTAAGCAGACAAACAAACATGAGGGGATAATATAACACAGCAAAGGCAAAAAAGGATAAAAAAAACAACACAAAACAAAAAACCTATAAGCAAATCAATAAACAGAGGACAAGGCAAGTGGAAAGGACAGGATAGGCCAACATGTAAGTGTTAACAAAAGTCAGAAGATAATGATATTGTGTGCCACGTATGTATGATTCTTAGTTGTCGTGGTTGGAAATACTAATTACAACAATGTCAATATAGTGAGGAAATGTTAAAAAAATACTTTATTTAGAGCACAGGGGTTTTCAAAAGAATTCAGTTTTTGATGTAAATGGGAAAGAGAGTCACTTTTTTAATGAGTTTAGCTTTAAAACTTGCTTTCCGCAAAACAGGAAACTGATTCCCGTGTAATGGCCACCTTTGAGGCAACGGATCCTGAAATCCTGCTGACCGTAAAGGTGTGACTCTGACACAGGCTAAACAGTCAGCACACTTCAGTGGAATCACTTAGTGAAGCTGTTTGCCATCCTGACATGTGTGTGCGGCGGCATTAGACCTCTGAGTAGTGAGATTTTTCTCCAAGCCTATTTGAGATTCATAGCTTTGGAATTGAACTCTAAAGTGCAGAGCGGCCACCTTTAAAAGCGGAAAAAAATGCTGGCGCCTGTCTGGACCTTATCCTCCTGAGACCTGCTGACGAGTTTGGCCCTTTTCAAAATCCGGCATTAGAAATCAAGAAGTAATTCAGCTGAGAAAGTGAGACAGAGACTTCTTCAACTATGTTGTTACCTAGGAGGTGTAAAACACAGAGAGGAAGCTGAATATGCCTGAACTTCTGCAGCCTTAATAAATTGTAGATCTATATTTAATGAAAAGCTGCTCCCTTCTTATGCTAAGGGTAAATCATGCAGTGCTTTTATTACAGAAACTTGCACACCTACTTAAGAAAGCAGTGAGTCATAAAACAGGATTTAAAGGCATAAAAACTGCTAAGGCCCCTCCAAGGTAACACCATCATATCCAAGTGTGGGTGGTTGTTGCAGGGTCTTGTTGACATGTTTTTTTTCCCCATTGCATGTTATGGATAATGAAAACCCCCATCTTCCCTCATCGTCCACAAATCGTATATATCCTGGTGATAAAAGACAGATTTTTTTATGGAGGCTTTTGGTAGTAAAAGTAGCAAATATTCTATGACGTGTGGCCTGAGAGAACCGGTGTGGACCGATGAGTTGGAATGGAAATCTGATAGCATTTCGAGACTGCTACTGGCACTGTTGCTTTTAGAAATGAAGCTGCTATGCGCATCACACAACATGATCTCATCAAGCAGCTAAAACAAAAGCAAACCTTCCAGCTTTAACCAGACCACCGGGAAAAGCATAGAGCTTTGAGGAGCAGGGGGAATGAACACACCCAACCTATTCTCATTATGAGTGTGTATGAAATCGTACGAAAAGTTATGCACCGTAATTTCGTACGTTTTGGACGTTTTTTTCGTCGTATGCGCATGCGCATCTGACGCACCATTCACGAATATAGAATATAAATTACAATTAGCCCTAACCCTGACCCTAACCCTAACCCTAAGATATAAAACAGCAAGCAACGTAGTTAGAGACATGAATAAGTGATGATTGCACTGTTTTTCCCAGTTTTACGTCCGTCCGCGGATCTGCTTTTTTTTTCTGTCTGCCAGCGCATGTGCACTGATGTGGTTTTTTGAGGAAAAACGTCCAAAACAAAAGATTTCATACGCACTGATAATGAGAATATGTAGACACACCTCCAGATTGCACATACATACAGCTGATACCAGATACCACATTAAATCAGACCAGACATGGGCAATGTGGAGTCAACAAGTCATCTCCATGTCATGTATTTGTTCTACCCAGCCACTGAAGCAGGTGAGTCCAATCTTCACCGTGAATTAACCTGTGCAGATTGGACTCACCTGGTTAATTGGCTGGGTAGATTAAATACATGACATGGAGATGACTTGTTGACTCCACATTGCCCATGTCTGAATCAGACTAAACTTTTATCTTGGACCTATTTTAGGCCAGTTAGGGTGACCAGCATGTTGATATGTCATTCTCAAGGTGCTTTGTTAAGTGCCTTGAAAATGACATGTCAAATACTTAACTAACAAATTGAATTTTATTGGTCTGAGATTATACCATCATTAGTAGTTATTCTGTTTAAAAGCTTATAATTATTATTAGTTATGATATATTTAAAGTTAGCATGGAACAAATCTGAGGATAACTGTATATGCTAACCCTCTGGTGCATAGTGGTCACTGTAGTGGACAGCTACTACAAAGTAAATATCTCTTTAATTCTATGGTTTCTATAGTGAAACTACATATTAGTGTCTAGAATGCTCTCTGCTGCCCCACTCCAGTGAGGTAATTTTAGTGGTCAGTCATTGTAACTGCAAGTAAATTTAATCTGAATCCAAGATAGCCAACAATCAGCAACACCTGTCGACCAGTGCTGGCATATTCTCTCAATCCACTTATTGTAAAAGAGCCCAACAGGTAAAACAAATATAATGATTTACAGTAACATCTAAGGAAGGATATTATCAATTTAAAATATATATTTTTTTGTTTAATATGCAGCAAATTACGATTAACCATGTGTCCACTGAAGTGGACGTCATGCATCAGGCATTACATTTTTTCAACATAAGTCATATATTGCTTTACTGTGTATTGTAATGGTTTTGGTAATAATTCAGTGTTTTAACGTTATACATATAAGCTATTCATTTAAAATTTACATTTTAGTGTATTTTGTGTGTACTCTCTGCATATTAGCTGTAGTTTGTGTGACTGTTTTGAATTGAAAAAGCTTCCTGGATGGGAAGCGAAATGTCTTCAAACTTGGAAAATAAAGTCCAGTGGATTGTTTTTTTTTACTTTTGTTTTACCTTTTTTGAAATGACTATACCAGTGATTTATATTTTAGGCTTCAAACACAGTGAAGAATAAGGCAGCCAACAGGAAAGTGAGGGTGAAGAGGGCCAGGCTACAGAGGAAGGTCAGCATGATCAGGACGCTGAAGATGATGGGCACAGGGCACGTGACCGTACTGAAACCCATAAATATATCTGGAAAATCCAAAACAATGACTTTGATGGAGACTTGCCTTCTTTTCTAGGAGAGTGTAAATTCATTGGATGTGGAGGGAAGAGATCCTATGGATTGTTTCAGACATCTGTTTCCAGCTCATCTAATTGATGACATAGTGCAAAACACCAACTTGTATGCTCTCCAGAAAGGGAAATGAAATCTGACAGGAGATGAAATGCAAACATTTTTAGGGATCGACTTGATCATGGGGTACATTCGGTATTGAAGGGCAGGAATATACTTGTCAAGTGAAGATGGACTACGAATTGAAATAATTGGTAATGCAATGTCTGTGAACAGATATGAGCAAATCCTAAGGTACCTCCACTTTGTAAATAACTTTGCTTACCGCCCAGCAAACACATATAGGCTCCCCATTATAAGACCCTTCCTAAGTACAATTCAGGAGACATTCAAGGCAGCAGCAGATCCTGACCCCTTTCTCACACTGGCTCCGGTGCGGTTACCGAGCCGAGGGAGACCGCACACCCCCTCCGGCTGCGGCTCCGGCAACAGCTCCGGAGATTTAACTCGCGAGAACAGAAGTTCACTTGAGTTCACGTAACTTCACGCGATAACACGGCCCAAATAAGGATATTTGCGAGAGCTTGTTGCGGAGGGCTCCGGCACGCCGCAAGGATAGCTTTCTTGCGGAATTTTCTGCAGCGTTGGAGTGTCTCGGTAACCGCAGCCGGACAGCTCAGCAGCCGGTGAGAGAGGTTTACGTCTTTTTAATGACTTGGAATCACTGCGGCGCCGCACCCACCGCACCGCAACGGTCGTGAGCCAGGGGTGTGAGCCAGGGGTGAGGAATTTCAGTCACTTCAGTAAGCTATGAGTGTCATTGGTTTCCTTATTCGGTTCTTAACATTGTGCCTTTATAATGTAAAAAATTAAACAAAACATGTTGAAATATTTTTCAAAGGATAAAATGAATCAATGGTCTGCATTTTTTACAACAGAATACTAGATCATAATTTTTGTTTTATAAATTCATATTATTTTATATTGAGTTCTCATGTGCGCATAGTCCACTCCAGTGGACATATCTGTAACTTCATGAAACAACAATATTTTTGGAAAAAAAAGTTAAACATTTTTTTTCATGCCCTAAGAATAAGAAAGACCCTTGAGAAAAAAATCTTGATCAAGGCTTTCATAATTCATGCATCAGAGGGCTAATCAATAATTCGGCTTATTATTGTCACGGTTTGTTTGGAGGTTTTTGAGAGGACCCAAATGCAGAGGCTGATAGGCAGGGTGTCAGGAATCCAGTTTTTGTGGGTTCTTTCTGCATTTGGGTCTGAACTTTGTGACATCATGACACAGGGGTGAGTTCTTTAAAGATTTAATGAAAGATCAGGCAGCAAAAACAGGAATCCAAAAAAATCCAACTTAAAAATGTTAAACAAAATTAGGTATCCAAAAATCCAACATAAAAATAAAACACAAACCAGAACCATGGAGACATCAAGGGAAAACCATAACAAGGAACCAGGGTGAGGCAAAGCAAGACGAGGCACCAGCAAAAAGGGACTGCAGAGGGAGTGTATTTATGGCTGACTGAACAAAGGTAGGACTAACCATCTGATAAGGAGCAGGTGTGACTAGAGCTGATAAGGAAGCCAAGGGAAAAGAACACAAGGGGGCAACAGAGGACAGACAAAGAAAAACCTAAGAAACTTAAATGAATCCAGACACACCAATAAAGCTAGAAAAGAAGGAAAAACCTGGATTAACTTGAAACTGAAAACTTAGAGAAAAACAACAGAACCAAGATCGTTAAAATTATCACTGATATGGTAACACAAAGTTCAATTCCTGGTCACATTTTACTAAATAACCAATGATTAAGTAATAATACATGATTAACTAGAAAACAGAATCTTGCATTAGACAAAATGCTAACGATACTCTCGTTTACCCATTTTATGATGGAGCTCCTATAGCAATCATTCACAAGTTTTGGGTTTAAAAATTAAGTTAAAAGCAAACCAGAATAGCTAATAGTGCAACTGATTGTTAGTAATTAGCTGCACTTCCCATTTTGTCTATAAGCTAGCACATTTACTGATTTGTTGTTCCGCTAATGTAGCTTAAGATTATCTAACATCTGTGCTTATGTACTAATTACCAAATATGTACTCTGGAGTTCAGCATCATGCATCATAGGGAAATTGCTGTTCCAACCGTTGCATTTCTGAATTCTGCCGAGTGGTGCCCGATTTTACACGAGTGAAAAAAGTGAATGTGATTGGTCGTTTATCAAGGGGGCGGGATTGTTGTGGCAGAAGGTTTGCAAGCAATTTTGGTTGTGGCCGTCCTCTTGGAAGCATCTTGCTAACCAGTTAGCAACTTAGTGCTAGTAGGTTTCCAATGGGAAATTCCATTGGGACCAAGTAGCACTAAATTGGTGACTTAGCAACGACACTGTCAAGGAACGCTATGGACAGCGGAAACAAGCAAGAGGAGGAGAGTTTAGTGTCGGAGGTCGTGGATGAGTCTCCTCCATCATACATTTCTTATTTAGAGGAGGAAAGCGGGGACAAAGTTGTTGTGCAAGAGGACGCCAGGGCGGCAGAAGTTTGGTTTGGCATAGAAGGCTAACAGCCGTACATGTTTGAACTCTTGCCTCGAAACGCTGCCAGCTGCGTATATTAGCTCCGACATATGAATGAAGATGCTATGATCAAAAAAAATTTGATTGACAGATGACCGTTTATACATTATTGGCTGAATTTAGGTGTACAAGCTGACATATAACTAACTAGCCTGCATAAAATAATAAAAATAGAAATATTCTAACTTTTAGGACGATAGGGTCTGATGAAGAGTACATTTATATTCATGTTTAAGCCGGAATGATTTAAAATTTAAATATGATTTCCATACAATTTTAAACTGAATATCCATTAGTTCCTATGTCAGTAGAATTAATTCAGTGTCTTTATTGCAAAGCAAAGACAACATTTAACACTGAAGAACATCCTTTGAAGTGACAGTATAGCTGAGAGAGGAAAAGAGAGAACTGAATAGAAGCTTTTCAATGCAAAAGTTAAAAAACAAAATGAAACACACATTCAAGGTTTCAAAAGATGCAGCACATGCAGAGGTGACGTCAAACTCTCCAATGTCCTTGATCTGTATGACCACTGTTTATGTGTTTTTAATATCTTTGTTTATAGCTCATGTTTTAGCTTTCTAGTCATTTCATTTTGCAAAGCTTTCAAATCAATACATTTAAAGCACTATTCTTTTTATATCATGTTTTTATGTATATAAATGGAATGTGGTAGTATTACTTTTTAACTCCCAGCTATGTTCTTAGTTCTTGCTTTCAACAATCTGCTTAAAATAAGCTGCATCAGTTTTTTTCTCAATATTTTAAATAGAACTGATAGCATCAGCTCTAAATGCCTGCTTTGGTCCCTGAAATGCTTTATTTTGGCTTTGATAAACCTTGTTACCAGAGATTTTAAAGTGCTTCAATTAAAACAATCTTACCTTCTTTTTCCCTAAAGTAGAGGTCCAAACAGATGTGTTATATCTTTAGCTTAATAGGTGAAAATAAATTATCCTTACCTTCTTTTTGTTTAAACCCTTTGCCTGCCTTGTTTCCCCAAATCAGTTTTATGTTTGTTAGCAAAGGCAAACTAATATGAAGTGATTTCAGACAGTAGACCAACGGTGCGCCTTACTTCTGTCTGTAGCTATCAGACCTGAGAGTTGGCTGTAGGTTTAGGGATGTTGGTTGGTTGCATATATCTCAGGTCCTCTTCAGCCTCTAAAGCTTTTCCTCCAGTACTGTTGCAGAATTATCTTTATTTATCTTCTAACAAACTCTATCTTCCTTCCTTGTCCCTGTTGAAAAGATGAATCACCATGGCTTGATGCTGCTACTAGATGTTGGGATACTTTGTTCAAGAAGATCCACATTGTTGGTTGTCTGGTTCAGCCAAGAAGTGACCGGAAAATCTTTTTCCCACTGTGTTTTCCTTACTGTATTCCTTCTAAGTATCTGCATTTATTCTAGACTGGATTTGCTAATGAAGTGAATTCATGGTCTCCATTTGGTGATTTGATCAGTCACTCTAGATTTTATGTATGTCAGGACTCCTGTTTTTGTGTCTGTGTTTGTCTCCTTTCATCCAGCAGGAGGCGCCTGGTTCTGGTCCGCCTCCTCACACACCTGCTGAAGGTTTTCTCATTAACGGAGTGTTCTTAAGCTGCTGACTGCCACTACTTCGAAGCCAGAGTGTTTGCCAATTTTAGGGTACTCTAGCCAAGCTGAGTTTGCTGAGTCAAGCTGAGTTTTTGTCAATCAGAGTTTAACTTTGTTTTGTCGTTGCGTCTTGGCAGGAAGTTGTCCTGCTAACTGGATCTCTCGGACCTTCACTCCCTGGAAGGATCAACTGAGCTTCAAACTGAGCTGGGGTTCAAACAGAAGGTTTGGATCCACTTTCCCCAAGAGATCGTTTGAGCTTCTCACTGAGAAAGGGATTATTCTCCACAACGACCCGTTCAAGTCCCGCAGGAAATCTGAGTGGCAGTCAGTATCTCTGTTCTCCAACAATCAACCGCGTTCTCGGTAAAACCTGTTCCACCCTCCACCAAATCAGACAGACACTGGAATCACAGCACAAAGACAGGAGTCAAGGACACAACATCTTCACTGGAAACGTGAGTCGGCAACCAAAACCTCTTCTCCAAGTTTCACGAGTCAAATTCCCCACTGAGCTTGAACTAACCGCTGTGTCTTCCCCTCACATTGCAGTCCCAGTTGAGCTGTGTTCAGAGCAACACTTCTCCCCCAGTTTACTTCTTCAATAAAACCCGTTAAACCTTTTACCTGGACTCTGTTCGGTTTTCTGCATTTTTGGGTCAGAACTTTGAAACATCATGACAATGTAGGGGTGCCACAGTAAAGGGGCGTGGGGGCATTTCACTATATCATCCTGGACTATGACAAACTTCAAGAGTGTTTTCAAAGCACCTTAGTACTAAAATACAGATTATGAGTCTTATAATGGAAAGAAATAAAAGATTTGTGTTTGGAAGCACTCATTTGGGTTCCTGCTGTCCTGAATCACTCAGATTCTGGAAGGAAAATGAACAAACAATAAATCACTTTGTTTTGATAAATTAGACAAAAAAAATATTCAAATGAAGCTAATTAATTAAACAAAATTGCTTTTGTTCACAGGCTTTGTTAAAAGTCATGGCATTTATGCATGATGCATTACTGTAACTCCTCAGCAGGAGTTTCTTTTGCTTTCTTGAGAGCAAATTCCCCTGGAAACTTATTCACTCTGTATTTATAATATTATTTATCTCTCATTTCAGGGTTTTTCTGATTTTCTAAGCCAGCTGTAACTTTCAGCTTAACCCTGTGTGTTTATGGGACAGTCTTTTAGTAACTTCATGCAAGACTGGCAACAAGATGGTGAAACTTTTGTCTTAAAGGTATTCGCTGGGTGAGGTTAGGTTTTAAGTATTTATGGTTTAATGTCTGTGTCTAGGAATAAACTGTAAACTTTAACTTCTAGCAGCCTGCTATCACTGTAACTTTCCATTCACCACTCAGTTTCTGTAAAAGCTGTAACATTTGCCCCGCTGCGTCCCTCCTGTCCATTAAAGGAGCCTTTCATGCAACTTCACTCTTCCCATTAGTGACCTATAGTGGATGATAAAATCCTGCCTTGCAGATGAACAGAAGATTCTCTGTCAGAAAAGTATCACCAAGAGATATTTTGGCAGTCCTAAATAATAATAAATATATATATTACCATTTTAAACATGATGAACAGCTTTCTAACCGTCTTTTTAGCAAAGTTATCTTCCATCTATCCAGGTAATTTTGTCTCTGAGTGATGTTTTAATCCTCCTTATTTCGACCCGGTCAGATGTTCCTGATTCTGGGATTCCAGCGTTCTTGTCATGATTTGTACGCCTGTTGTGAAAGGCAGCCATGTGGTAAAAGCTGCGCCTGATTGCAGCAAATATCTCAGCCGGCAGAAGGATCTTCAGGCTCCATTAGATGCAGGGTTGTGCTCATAGGCAGCTCACCATCCTCCACGTCACAGCTCCCTTTAAACAACCCTTCCTGCCAAACAGTTTGACATGAAGACTTGACAAGAGAACAGAGACATTCAGATGGAATTGCCACACGAGGGGGAAGATGAAGGGCTTCGCTTCATGACTTGATATCGTGCTCTACAGAGGGAAGTAAGAGATTCTCAGCAGAGCACTTCCTGAAAAGCTGTCGGCTCCTTTTGGTGAAAATTACACCTCCTCTGAGAACCTTTGAGTTTTAATACTGAGTCTGGAGGATCTTTAGTGACCCGTTACACCATTAACTGTTCCTATGTAGCAGTTGAAGGTATAACCTCCTTCCAATAACTTTACACTTTGTTAAAACTCAATTTCCACATGTTTAATTCAATAGTAAATTAAAATAACAGGATAATATAAAGGTTAAAGTGCATAGTAGTAGACTTCACTTAAAGTTTAAGCAGCCCTGATGTACTCTGGGAGCTTGTTTCCACAGGTGAGGCGAATGAAAGCAAAATACTTCCCAACAGTGTTTGCTTTTAAATCACGGTACAGAAAGCTGGCATGAAGCCGACCACCTTAGGGCTACATTAATGAACCAACGGCTGGATTCTAAAATCTGTTGGACAGACCAGTGAAAGTAGCGTTACAGAAATCCGGTCTTCTAAAAATCAAAGCTTGGACCAGTTTTCCTAAGTTCTGCTCAGACCTTACGTCATAAGACATTTTACACATTGGTGCAGAAAACTGCAGAAAAAAGGACTCAGACTGGTAATCTGTGATACATTTACCCCGGTGGGCCAGTCCTAATTTCAGCCGGCCCTCTTTAAATCATACCGGCCCAAACCTTACTCTCCAGCCAAAGCATCTACCTGTGACAGTAAATAACTCAAGGAGCTCGAGAAGTAATACAATGTTTACCTTCATGATGCATGCAGTATATATAGCTGTTCCTTGTCATGCACATCCTTGTGATGTTTGGCATATGGTGTAATTTTCTATTTCTTCAAACTGTAAAATCCTTGAAACAAAAGTAAATTATAATAAAACTAAAATGCTTTCTTTGAACCAAACTACGATCTTCCTCTTATATTTGACGAATTTATGTTCAAATGTTTTGCAAAAATATGTTGCGATTCATGATGGGTTTTTGCATTTATAATCTTGCGTGCATTGTTGGCAGGTTGGGATGTTTCCCGTTCTGCTTAATAAGCAATTAACTACTTGGCCATTAATTTCTGATTAAGGTGAATCATATAATAAGATAATTTTTACCACATATTGTTTTATTTATAGCCTGGGTGCCATTCCGAACTTAGTCGCGCCCACAAGGTTTGAGGTCGGGAAGTTCGGTCTGGCATTGCTCCATAGTAGCGCGAGTATGATCGCCCACTCTCTGGCGATCCAATCAAATTGTCAGGGCGGGCTTTATACGATGATGGACAGATGATCAACAGTAACGTAATCAACCACGTCACCAAAGCGCGCTTGGGTGACAACAACAATGGCTGCCGCCGGAGAGTTGAGGTGAGTAGATTCTGCTATTAGGTCTGTTCTAGAAGATATCGATCAGCAAATTAATTTTAAAAGAGGACCAGAGAAACGCGATCAAGGCTCATCTTCTTATTCTAGGCGTACAACTGCACGTTTTGATTTTTGTTGACAATAACTATCGTCGCTTAACATACATCACGCACTCCGTTGCTCTTATTGGTTGTAGGTCTATCCAATTGAGTGCAGAGGCATTTTTTTTCCTGGTTCGTTCGAAACACGCCCCATAATCACAGCTCTATGGAGCAGTATCAGACTCATATTCTGACTAGAATTGAGTAGGACTACGTCAGGCTATTTTATTTACCCCTTAGATTCACAATCTAAATATGCTTCTGACCCTAAATTAGTTAAAAGCTCATTTAACCTCATTCAGAACTCTTTAATATAAACTTTGCTTTTTCAAGATAAAAAAAGGATGAACTGTAATATAATTTCATCGTTATTTTTTATGGCTTTTAACCCTTTTGTTCTGTCTTGTTTTAAATAAAAACTTAGTTTAATTAAATTTCACCAGTCTAGTCAAGAGGTTTTTTTCTACTAAAATATGTTTAACTTGTTAGTGATTTTCTATTAATAAACATACTTTGGATGGAGGTTTTGGTGAATTTATTTCATATGTGTGCTGAGTTATCTGACCGTGATTTAAGCTCGATTCACACTTTAATTTGCTGTTCTAACACACAGTCAGTTGGGCGTTTGTTCATAAACAATATACTGTATGACAGTCTATTATTTGATTGAGTGATATACGTAACACTCCTCTGGGCTGGGCTTTGAATATAAAGTTATTGCACAGCACACATATAGACATTTTAACAGAGTACACAAACATTTGTTTTGTTTTTTTTCAGTTTTTTCTATCCTTTATCACCACATTCCACTCCCTTTTCTTTCCTCTTCCTTTTCTCTTGTCGTCTTTTTCTTCTTCTGGCCTCATTTCTTGGTCTATTCCTCTCCATAATATCTCTTTGTCGCTTTTTCTCATAGTTTCACATATTTTCTCCCTTTTGTATCTAAAACCCTTTTTTTTGTCAAAACTCTGCCTCAGTAAATCTTGCAATAAAGAGGTCCAAATTTACTGACTTAAAGCTACAGTGTGTAATAATTACAGGGATATACAGTCAGAAATGTAATATATTATACATAACTATGTTATTTATCATCATCTACGAGCTCAGCCTCTTAACCTTAATATTTGCGTTGCCTTAGAATTCGTTATTTATAATTACATAGGAGCGGGTCTCGCAGCCATGGAGGCAGACATCTTTGCGCTACGGCAGCGCAGAGCCAACAAACTAGTGATTACGAGATCGCCCATTACAATAACATGCTGCGTGATGATGCTGTTACTCTCCAGTATACTTATTCAGCAACGTCCCTGACGTTTCACAGGTAATGATTGAGTAATTTTCTGTAAAATAATTTTCTGGATATATACCTCGGTTACTTCTCTCCGGCTCCTTTGGAGATCTTCAAGCCTTTCCTCTTCTGCTCTAGTCACCCCGCTGGCACCTCTCCCTCGCCTGGCCCTTGCTGCACGCGCGCCCCGGCCTCTCTGCCCTCTTCCTCGCCCTCTTCCTCGGTTTGTAACCCCCGTGCCACAAACAAGACTTGGACTCTGTAAACGGGGAATATATATTCTTCCAGCGAACACAATCTCGCTGTTAAACTAATGACTACAATTACTTCGTCTGTTTATATCACCATGCAAAGCAGCTCACCAAAACGTCACAACGATGTAGAAATTATTATTTATAATTACATAGGAGCGGGTCTCGCAGCCATGGAGGCAGACATCTTTGCGCTACGGCAGCGCAGAGCCAACAAACTAGTGATTGCGAGATCGCCAAAACTTCACAACGATGTCGAAAAAATAATGGGTATATTTATTATCTTAAGTCTACATGAAATCTATACCCTACACAGACTAATGAAATACTATCTGTAAAATTATCTATGTAAACAAACCTCATCACTTGAGAAGGTAGGTGATGCGGACGTCGTGGAAGACATTTTGTCCCGTAACGCTCGCCGTACTGTTGGGGGGGAGAAGCGGTGGGGGGGAGATGTTCATGTTGCTGCGGTCTGCAGTCTGGACGTTAGATGTCGCTGAAAATTAAACACTGTAGCTTTAATAACCCACAAAGCCTAAAGTTTTCCAGGAATTCCACCATCTAAATCCCAAAAAACAGAAATGATTGATTGAATAATCCCTTGATTCATTTGACCCAACATAGATTCACTCCTATTGACTGATTTTGATACTTAGCTGTTCATCTCTAGATGATGGACCATTTCCAACAAATGTTGAAGTCTTTGTTCTGCTTGCAGGCTGCCAGCCGCTGCTACACTGAGTCTTCATCAGACTAACTGAGAGGTAATAATCTGAAACTCATATCTATGTTTGATTCCCTGAGCAATTTCATAGAAGTAATACACTTTTGTGTGGCACTGTGCCAGTTCTGTGGCAGTATGCCTTCTCCAACACCTGAATCAATAAACGTTCAATAAACAAGTTGAATGTCTGAATGCTGATGAGGGATTTGGGCCATTTTATTCAGACGTTGGGAAGAAAATGCATCAGGAAAAGAACCTCAGAAGTTTCTGCTTAGACTTTAATCATTCTTATTCTAAATGTCCAGTTTCCAACAAATAAAACTCATCTTTTAGTGCAGAATTAGTAAAGTAGCTTTGTGTTTGTGTCTTAAGCCTGATTAGAGATAAGTGAAAATGTGCTTTGACAATAAATTCAGTTGACTTTGGTAGTGAGCATTTATTGTTCATGTTCTCCTAATCAGAAATTATCTTTGCAATGATTCTCAATCATTTTTACTCCAACAAAGAAAACTAAACTCACTTGTTTAATCTTAAAATCCACCAGGAGGAAACTAAATAACTTAAGACTAACATTAGCCAGTGTTAATACAGTTTTATGATTTTCTAAAATAAACCAATAAAATGGACATTAGCATAAAAACCGTGACCTGGAGGAAAACCATGGTAACTAAGCTCTTCCTAAGTGCAACTGATTTGTTTCATTATCCACACCATATTTTTGAGGGATAAAAACGTAAAGCTGTAAAGTATTTTGCAAGAAAAGCAAAAAGAAGTAAACCCACCAGCGTCTCTGCTGCCTCATCGCCCTATTCTACCTTTTTTCCTTTTCTTGGTCTGACTGCAACCTTTAAGTCGTCCATTTTCTTTAGGCCGTGTCGTGTGATAAAAACATTGATTTATAGCTCTTTGTTAAGTCTGATCCCACAATGAAAAAATCTCAGATTTTCCATTCATTGGTGGACCTTTCAGGTGGTATTCATCTTGTGCTGAATAAACATTCGACATTAGGTCCCTTAACAGGCATTACGTTTTATTGTGTTTATGACAAAACCAAAGTGTTAGACAGCCGCAGGGTCACAGAGTGAAATTGTGGATGTTGCTTTCTTGTTTTAACTGGTTTAATGTCTATTCTTTTAATTTAAAATGCAAGTATTTCCTTCTGTTCCCTTAATCCTGCTTGTTTTAAATCAATGAGGAAAAATAAATTATGCTATCACAAAATGATTGAATCTGTATTTATTTTATGGTAATTAGCTTGCAATGAATTTCACTAAACTGAAAATGTTAGGATTAATAATTATTATTCATGAAAAGGTTGCTTAAACCCCCAAAATACCTAAATTGTTAAATATAATAAATTTGTTAGGCTTCCCAAAGCAGCGGTCGAGGTTTTTATTTTACATGATTGTAACGTGATCCCTGAGATACATGGAGGGAAAGATATCATAAAATATATAAATGTACCTTGAAGTCAGCAGATATTACAGTTTAATCTGATACCTGATTCAAATATTCTTTAAACTGTTAAATTGTGAAATGCCCCATTAAAATAAAGAGTTAAATGTTAGGTTTTATTTGCTGTATGGTGATATGACAGAAACAATGACGCACAGAAGTTTTTCCATTTTTCTGTTTTAAAAAAAAAATCCTGTCTTATAATCTGTGGGGTTTTTTGATTATCTTCTGCAGGCCAGTTAGTTATACGTCAGCTTGAACACCTAAATTCGGCAAATCATATATCAACAGTCATCTGTCAATCATAGTTTTTTGGTCATAGCATCTTGATTCATATGTCGCAGCTAATATACGCAACGGATGAAATAAGAAATGAGAATCATTTCCCTTCCCATTGAGTGCCGTCCCAGTGTTCACGGGGATGGACGTCTGTGTCTTCAGCAGGTGTAGAGCTAACAGAACTGGCAGCGTTGCGAGGCAAGGGCTCAAACATGTACGGCTGGAAGCCTTCTACACCAAACCAAGGTTCTGCCGCCCTGGTGTTCTCTTCCACAACATCTTCGTCCCCGCTTTCCTCCTTTAAATAAGAAATGTATGATGGAGGAGACTCATCCACGACCTCCGACGCTAAACTCTCCTCCTCTTGCATGTTTCAGCTGTCCATAGCGTTCCTTGACAGTGTCGTTTCTAAGTCACCAATTTAGTGCAACTTAATCCCAATGTAATCTCCCATTGGGAACCTTCTAGCACTAAGTTTCTAACTGGTTAGCAGATGCTTCCGAAAAATCGGCCACAAGAAAACTTGCTTGCGAATCTTCCACCACAACAATCCCGCCCCCTTGATAATCGACCAATCACATTCACTTTATTCAGTCGTGTAAAGCCGTGCACCACTCGGGAGAATCCGGAAATATAACGGTTGGAACAGCCGTTTCCCTACGACTTTAAAGGGCTGAATTGTACAAGTCTGTTTATCTTTGATTTGAGTGCATTTGTTATCAATCTTTTATCATCTTTTTTTTTTTCGATAGTTGTGTTACATTTTAGGTTAAATGAGTTCAAATAAGCTGGCATTCTTTATTGTTATTTTATTTAATCAAATGAATCAATGAGGACTCTTTCAATCAAATAGAATAAAACAACTGTAGTGTTGGCTGTAAACTCAATATGATTACATTTAATTCAGTAAATGTAAAATTATGATAAATGTATGTAATGCTGTGACTGGCTGTGCGACAACCTTGGACAGACCACATCCTCTCACTTTTGAAAAGTTAGAGACGCCCCAGCAGTCAGCAAACAGGATGGTCCCAGTCACGCCTCCTCGCTTTGAACTGGTGGGCGTTCTGCAACTGGTGCTTCTTTACAGATTATTTTTTAAACTGATTTTAAAGCTACAGTGTGTAACTTTTAGCGACATCTAGCGGTCAGACTGCAGACCGCAGCAACATGAACATCTCCCCCCCACCGCTTCTCCCCCCCAACAGTACGGCGAGCGTTACGGGACAAAATGTCTTCCACGACGTCCGCATCACCTACCTTCTCAAGTGATGAGGTTTGTTTACATAGATAATTTTACAGATAGTATTTCATTAGTCTGTGTGTTCAGTACCGTCTCAGTTCATCTCTCTCAACTTGCCTTAGTTACTTTCGAGCGTAATGGGCGATCTCGCAATCGCTAGTTTGTTGGCTCTGCGCTGCCGTAGCGCAAAGATGTCTGCCTCCATGGCTGCGAGACCCGCTCCTATGTAATTATAAATAACGAATTCTAAGGCAACGCAAATATTAAGGTTAAGAGGCTGAGCTCGTAGATGATGATAAATAACATAGTTATGTATAATATATTACATTTCTGACTGTATATCCCTGTAATTATTACACACTGTAGCTTTAAATTAGGTGATGATCTGTTAATTTCAACACCTATTAAATGGGAATTTATTAATCTCAAAATTATTAATCATAAAAAATTCTAATGGTTGTTTAAACGGCCTTGTAAACGCTTCCAAATTTAAAGGGGGGTCGTCACTCAAGACGTGCATGCCTCGACCCACCACTGGTCAGCGATCAGTAGGAAAATGTGACAAATATAAACATGTTTGAAATGATCTGTAAAAGAAAACAGATTGTTGGAAACAGTTTATAAAGCCAGCTTGGAAACATGGAAACGAATTTCCTGCAGTGACCAACATGAGAGAAGCATTGGAGGTCATAAACATTTGGTCCTTTTCTTCTCCTCCCTCTGAGTCTGATACCATCTGTAGGGAAGAACCACATGGATCTGATTAAAAAGGCCTCCTATCTGCTGGATGAGACGCTGTGTTTCTATTTACTGCTTTCCCCGTGTATAGTGCAGTGAGTGAGGTGGGTGTGCATGTGGGTTCTGTATGTCCAAGGTTGTATGAGTAAGTAGGTATTCCGGAATATGAGAGCAGATGGAGGCAGATGGCGGCTCATGCTGCAGTAAAAGAGAATCTCATCACAGCTCGGCCAGTTAAAGCTGCTACCAGTAAAATAAAATAAAAAAAACAACGTTTAAATGTCCTAAAATAAATGAGTCATAAAAACAAGCAATAGAGGAGAAGAAGGGCTGATGGAGGAACAGGTGGTGATAAGGAACCGTGATGAGACGAGAGGACTCGATAAAATAAAACTGGTTTAAACTCGCATTTTAGAGTTTCTTCACAAATCCAAACTGTCTGTTCATCCCTCCATCCTTCCATCACTCCATTCATCCTTCTGTCTGGCTTTCCATCCTTCCATCAGTCTGTTTTAACATGCATCCATCTTCCATCCATCTATCTGTCTGTCTATCTATTCTTCCTTTAGTCTGTCACTTTATTTCTCCTTCCTTGCATCCCTCCATCTTTCCGTCCGTCTGCCCTTTCCTCCATACATCATTCTGTCTATCCCTGCATCCATCCGTTAATCCATCCATCGTCTGTCATAGTTTTATGCATCTATCCCTCTGCCGTTCCGTTCCACCATCTCTCTTTCTTTCTGTCCTTCTATCCATCCATCCATCACGGTGGTGGCAGCATCATGCTGCGGGGATGCTGCTCTGTGTTGAAGGTTAAATGAACGGTCCTGAAATGAGGTCTTATTACACAACTTATGTTTCTCCAGAGCTGCACATCTTCCCACATACTGTGTCACACTGTCAGTTTCCAGCAACACAAAGATGGCGAGCAGAGTAATCTCAGTGATGATGATTTAGCGGCGGAGCCATCTGATCATTTCCACCGTCTTCCTCACAGACAGAGGAGGAGGCCAACAGTTCTGAGCCGTAGTGGTTTGAGCTTGGAGGTTAATTGTGGCTCCTTTCTGCTGCTGCATACAGCTTTTCTCACCATGTTCATCAATAAATATCAGCACCAAACACCAATAACAATGAATGAATAATTTTCTTATGACTTGCTGACACAAAATGAATGCCAAATCATTATTTTAGACTAGAAAGATGAGGAAAACTTCCTTTGTCTAGGTTTGATGTTGATTTTATTTAAATTTTATAATTTTCTCTTCAAAATTAATGTTCTTTTTTTCCAATAGTTTTAAGGACATATGACTGACTGACACAACACTGATCTGAAGTCATTATACCAGACTAATCAGATCATACAGTCCTGTTTTATCTCCTTTTAATGCATTTTCTATTTTTATTTACCTTTAAAATGAAGAGAATCATGGATTATTTTAATTTCGTATTAGAACATAATAATTTCATTTATTGTCAGTCCCTAATCGAACCTCAGCTGCCAAAGGTAGAGCTGCTGATGACAGTTTTCCTAAATTACATCACATCCCCAGTTTAGCGATCGAAAATCAGATGCAATAACCCTATTTTAACCTGAGGAGGGCGCCAAACATATTGCTTTACGACACAAAAACAGGATTTCATCAAATGTGCAGGAAATTGTCAAAACTGTGCACAGGACACATAGATGACACTTTAAGAAACATGATTAAAGTTTATGAGCGAAAAAAGAAAGTGATCTAGGGAAGAGTCGTCCTTTAATAGAAAACCTGCTGGAGGCGGCGATATAATTAAATAATCTGTGTTTTCTGTTCATTCCAGACAGTTTACTCATTGTGTGCAAGTTAAAAACAAAACACTCAAGCAGGATGAGACATGTTAAGAGGTTCTCTCTGAAGCTAACTCTTTTTCTGCAAATGTTTTGGATCAATGCGTTGGTTCTGGTGGTTCAGATACAGTGGAATGAGAAAAAAAATGTCGAGGCTAATCGAGCTGGAGGCGTCTCTGCAGAGGTCAGAGCAGACCTGCGGCAGCCACTCTCTGTCGGGTCTTAACCCTGAAAGTGTTCACTTCAGCTGCTCTGTCAGCTCCGGGAAATGTCACTGCATTTCAGCAGAAAGCCAGAACCGACGCCGCGCTCACACACTTTCACACTCTGTGCTCTGAGTTTTCATTAGAATATGCAAGATTGCATGCAGCTCAGGAGGAGCTGGAAATAAACCATAAATATGAGAAAATCTGTGTAATCTGCATGTGAGTGGAAGATTCCTGCCCAAAGGTGGAAACTAGCCCTGATCCGTGAAAGTCTTCAAATTCAGCAAACATGTTAGCAAATGTAGGAGGTAAAAAACATCCGGCATTGGTGGACAATCAAGGTTTTGTGTAGTGACACAAAGAACTGATAAAAATGCATTTACCTATTTATTTATTTATCTGATAAATTATCTGAAATTTAAATCTAACATGAATTACAAAATGGACTGGCGCCTTGTCCAGGGTGTACCCCACCTCTCAACAGTAGACAGCTGCACCAGCACCCCATCTCCACCCCAACTGAGATAAGGAAAATGGATGGATGGATGAATTACAAAATGCACAAATAAGTCATTAAATATATAAAAAAGATCAAAATCAAATAATAAAAAGTACATTTATTTATTCTACTTAAATTATAATAAATGAAGAGTATTTTTAGGGGGTCACCAGTCTTTCTCACCGTCATTTTTTGGTTCACAAGTATGGGGCCATTGCTCCAAGGATGGTTAGTTTTATTCAGTCTATTTATTTATGTTTCCTATATAATACTTCCTAAGGCAGATGTTTTAACAAAATTCCATCATGGTCGTATAATCACAACAGAGATTCTTGATTCTTAATCTTATTTTTTTACATTTTAATTGCTTTTTCCTTAATCTTCTAACAGGTAGCTTCCTATAAATTCTTTTAATCTTAAATCAAACGGTGTTGGATTGGGATAAAGCAGGCCAACATTAAGCTGCTTCTGTCTTCCTCAAACTGTTTCAATTCAATTCAATTCAAAAATACTTTATTAATCCCAAAGGGTAATTAAATGTTTCAGTAACTCATAGTTTTTTGGGTATTTTAATAGCTTTAAAGTTTAATTCTTTTGTTTAAATCTTTAAATGTATGTCTTATGAGCCTAGTTTATAAGACTAATCCTGGTTCAGACTTGAATCTTAGATCTTTAGATATGCTGTTGAACCACACCTCTTAATTGGCTTCATTTGTGGCCACGCCTCTACCACATAGGAGCACCAATGAGAAGAGGAGGCCTCTTGAGAGGGTTCCTGGGAGCATGGTTGTTTAACAGACCATCTAGGGCCGGGCATACAGTGTACGACATTTTCAATCGTTGTACTGTGCTACAGCTCAAACTGTATGACGAAATGTCAGGGTTTAAAAGTTCACAGCCCACAATGGAGCTGGATGTTCTTCCACTGTATCTCCTCCGATGTGATCTACCTGCTCACACTGTATGTCCAGAAACCACACGTTTGGACTCAGCGCAGAGAGATGGCGCTGGACAGACTGGTCAATCTGGAAGAAGACGAAGAAGAAGAACTTTGCACATGCTCAGTGGGAAAGGTTCTGGTAAATCTTCAACAGCTGGATTTGCCCACGAACGACGACCGCCATTCAAACATGTTTGATTTTCTCCCAGCTCAATAACGGTTTAAGTCTGAGATTTTAGCAGTGGTGGCCGAAGTACTCATCTTTTGTACTTAAGTAAAATAGTGATACTAAAGGTCAAATCTTACTCAACTACAAATAAAAGTTGCTACTGAACTACTTACTTTTAAAACTACTTTAGTATTCAAAAGTACAAATTAAATGTTCTGATATCAGAACATTTCTGTTTAATTTTAAGTCATTTTGCAGAACCCACCTGATGACTGACCCATTGAAACACTCTGATACCAATTTTACACCACCTGTGAAAAACTTCAGCATAAAAATGCCTCAAAAAATATCTAGATGGCTATTTTGATTTCTATTTAAAAACAAACCCAAAAAAAAGAAGATTCTTGATTCCCCTCAATCTTTCACTATGGAATAGAGGTTTATGGATTAATCTATTACCACAAAGAAACTATAACTCTTCTTTGAGACTCATCCTACTGAACAACTTGGCCACATGGCAACAACTAACACCTTAATAAAATTATAAATTACTAATAATATCTGTCGTGAGTTTCTCATATCCGTGGAACGTCATTAAATCTCTAGAACAGCGGCGTCCAGATTCAGTCCTAAGGGCTGCTATCTTTAGTTACTATCTGCTCAGTGTGTCAAAGTTCTGCATATGCCTGCTAATGAGCTTCCATTTGACTCAGGTGTGTTGAAAAAGAGAGATGGCTAAAACATCCAGGTTATCTGTTCTAGAGGATGTACTTTGAACTTTATGAAAAAAGTAGTATGGGAAATTGTATTTTAAGACTGAAAAAAAAACAACAGCGTAATGTAAAGCCAAGCTGAGCCAAAAGTAATGAGTGACTTTAGCTCCTAGAAATGGAGTTGAGTAAAATTAAAGCTTCCACCCCAAAATATTTACTCAACTAAAATAAAGAGGCAAGAAAATTAACTTGAAGGGGAACACTGTTTTTTTTTTTTACATTGGGCCCTTGATTTTACATTATAACATCATGTTCTACTCACCCATATTAGTTTTGTGTCATTTGGAGCTGTTCCCAAAATATTTGGTCTTGTTATATCCAAGTAACGTCATCCTTTGGGCAATGAGTTGGAGGCACAAACTAAACTGTTCATAATTATATTTTTTTTATTATAATTATAATTGGTTTTTTTATATTATATTTTTTATATTTATATTTTCTTAAAACAAAGCGGAGTGTGTATGACGTCATTTGCGCCATACTGGAGTTGTGACAGGCAGCCCGGGCCACAGGCGGCTACGCCCTACCCATTCTATTCATTCGGCTAGTTAATCTGAATCATTCATTTCTATTTGGAGAGCGAGATCATCTGTGATAGCAGCACTAGACATCTTCCAGGCATGTGAGTAAAACTAGCAGCAGTTTAGCAGACAGGAAGAATGAACGGTAGCCGGCTCACGCGGATTATGTCATACACACTCAGCTTTGAGGACCCTACTGTTTGGTAGTAATTAAATCTTTTTTTTTTCCTGAATAGGATACAGCAGACCAGTGGAACTTGCATTTTAATGCATGTCTCTCCTCTGCCAAGTTATTTTTTAATTTATTTTACCTTTATTTTACCAGGAAGTCCCTTGAGATTAAATCTCTTTTTCGAGGGAGACCTGGCCAAGTTAGAGCGATCCTGCAACAATGCAGACTTCTTATTTAAGGGCCTAATGGTCCATTCACCCTATCCACTATGGTCTGAGACTGCCTTTAATGTGGAGGACCCTCCATGGGTTAGTGCTCAGGGTTAGTTTTTAGGCCGGTTTGGGATTCAGCCAGAATTCGGTGCAGCAGCTGTCTGCTGAGGTTTGGCCTGAAAACAGGAAGTTTAAACATAAGGTTTACCGTTTTAAAGCCTTCAAACTGTCATTCAGATCACTGAGTAGTTTCTTCATATCTTCAACTTAAAAAATTTGCAATAAAACCCCAGATGTGCAGTAATAATTAATCTAAAACATGATTCAAATATTAGATATACCATAAATATATAACATGCACAACTAAATAATGCCATGTCAAATTAAAATAATTAAAAATAATAGATAAATAAATTAGAAAACTGATATTATAGAAACACAATTTTATTTATTTATTTATGTAACATGTGAATTGAATATTAGATTTGCCATAAACATATAAAATGCATAATTAAATCAAATTAAGATATGAATTTATAATTACAAATTAAATAATTATATTGTATTTAAAAACGCATTTATCTATTTATCTAATATATGATCTAAAATTTAAATATACCATGAAATTACAAAATGCCCAAATAAATCATTAAATTATTAAAAGTGCATTTTTTTATCTATTTAAATTATATTAAATGAAGAGGATTTTTTTAGGTTTTTGGCAGCGTTATTTTTGGAGTCTCAAATTTGGGGCCTTTCTTTTTATTTTTTGTTTCCATTTCTTTCGTTTCCTCTATAATGCTTCCTGAGGCAGATGTTTTAACAGCATTCCATCATATAATCTCAGCAAAGATTCTTGATTCTTATTTTTTTTTACCTTTTAGTTGCTTTCCCTTATCTTCTAACAGGTCGCTTCCCCTAAATTCTTTAACTCGATCTTAAATCAAATGGTGTTGGACCAAGCAGGTCAACGTTAAGCTTCTGCAGTAAGCTTCCAAAAGCCCCGAGCACCGAGGTTAAAAAAGGGGTATCTGTGATTAAAAACTGGGTTTTGCCAAAGAAGCACCAGTTTAACCAGTGACACTGGTTAGATGTCCAGTGGGAATCCATCCAGGGATGTCTGGAGAAAGATACCCTCAAATCAGCATATGATACTAAAACAGCTGCATAAGTAGATAATTAGCAGCTATAAAATATTACATCTACTTCCAAGAGAAGTGGATTTAAAACTTTGACCCAAACTGTAAGCAACTCTTTATGGAGTCTTTTGTTAGAACCAATTTATTCCTTTTACTGGTATATTCTATGACTTTCCTGTGGTGTCTAGTATAGCTCAGACAAAACGGCAACCCCCGAGATTTCGCTGCATACTTTTAATTAATTTTCATCTCTGAGTTCTGTTGACGATAGCTGCGTTCTTGTGAATCCCTCTTAGTACTGGAGGCTTCAGTGACCATAAAAAATTCCTCTAGTAATTAAGAAAAACTTGGAAATAAATGTTTCTGATTCTTATCTTTTTCCGTTTCTCTGCTGCATTCTGCTGATGTGTCTCAAACAAGATTTAAAATTCTTTTTTTAATTCTTTCTTTAATAAAGTCAACAGAACAGCAGGTCACTGCCTTCCGTTTTCGCCAGCAGCAGCATCCTGCAGACAAATCTGCATTTACACAAACGGCTCTGGTCTTTAACATTAACAAGCAATTTGAATTGAAAGACATTTTCATAATGATGTGTTGGTGTAGTGGGAAGAAAGTATTCAACTATTCACCCTAGTTAAATAAACGGAGATCAAAGGATTTCACTCAATCTGCATTTTATTCATAATATCTTTGCAAAGAGATAACACATTGCAAAAATGCAGATCTTAATAAGTAATTTTTTCCTAAAATAAGTGCATTTTTTCTTGGCTTCAGTAGGTAAGAGAGACACTTTGCCAATGGAACAAGGCAATTTACATTTATAATAAGAAAAAACAATTGCATTGTCTTATTTTAAGTGCTTTTTATCTAATTATCTTATTTTAAGAGTAAAAATACTCGTTCCATTGGCAAATCCTCTTACTTGCCTACTCAAATTAAGGGTAAATACACTTAATTTAAGATACCTTCACTCATTTCTAGACTGTTTTTACAGTGCAGTTAATCATACGGCGCTCACGCAGGATAGTTATGTGGCCTTGCAGGTGAAACAGACTGAGTGAAAACTTTTAAAGTGAGTAAATAGGACAAATTAATATATGAAATAAGACAAATCTAAATGTTCAGACTGTGATGGTCACATGGTCAGTAACCCCACACACAACCACTTTTTCATAAGTTTAATACACAGTAGCATAAATGTATTGGTTTGTTTATTTTGACAATATTGAAGACATTAGTTCCAATTGTGGCGCGCACATTTGGTTAAATTTTGTATTTTTAATTTTGGCAAATGCTTAATATATTTTCTGCTTCCTTTTCTGGTGTTGTGAGAGTGCCGTCAACTGGGAGAATGTGGCTGACATGATCATGGACTGATTGGGTGGTACCATCTCGAGTTCCACTATGGGGGAAGATCATGGACTCAACATTTTAAATATGTTGCATAATTTCTTCTTCTTGCTTTTGTGATTTGCTCATTTTGTTAATTTGTTTAATGATTATCATTTAAGTTTAATCCTTAAGCTAACTGTTTAGTTATTTTTGTTGAATTGGTGTAGATGTTCTCCCTACCCCTTCCTCAGTGTGTCAGTCTGGTCTGATCAGCCAGTATTTAAGTCCCCTTTATTTTTTGTGTGTCAGGTCAGTTGTGTTTGTTCAGTTAGTTTGAGGTTTGATATGTTTGAGCTTGATATTTTTTGCCCTTAGTTAGTCTCTTCATTTGACCTCTTTTAAGGGCCCTGGAATCTTTGTTTGAATTATTTTTACTTTGGGGAAATAAAACCAGTTTTCTTGACAATCACCACTGTGTCCTCAAGCTTAGCTGGCTCGGTCCCTCACACAGACAACAGTTGGTTTTCCCTAAATAAATGCATAGAGTTGCATTTAGAGGATTTTGAACTTATTATAGCCAAGGGCCCATCAAGGAAAGTGGGGAAATTCTTAAATGCTACAACTGCAACCATGGTTTGTTTACCATTGTTCCCTGTTTACGACAAGTAAACATTTACACAAACGGCGACAGTAACCTGCCTGCAAGTGATTCTGTGATTGGTGAAGGAGCTAGCTGGCTAATGTTAGCATCCTTCCAAGAAAGCCAATAATACAGAAGCCCAGAAGCTTCCTGGAGATTCTAGTCTTGAGCGCTTAGCGTTAGCATCTTGCAGGGTTAAACAGAGGCTCTGGTGACCAGACTTGCTCTTTTTGGCTTTCTGGTTTAAAAGATGAGCTAATGCAAAACAAAACTAAAAAAAAACAGGCAACACACATTTCAGATTTTCCAGCAGGTTTTAATTGAAACCCAAAACCAACACAAACATTTAAAAAGTCAGATTTCTGATTAAGGAGTCCTTTGGAAAGTGAAAGTTATCCGTTCAAAGAAAGCAAACTCTTAGAGTTCCTCTCATTTTCCATCCATTTCATGCATTGAACTTGGCTAAAATCTGCTGGGACGTTTGCAGCTGGTAGCTTTCTAACTTATTTTCTGCTCATTAATCCTTAGAAAGTTTTCCCAGGCTGCAGGGCAGCAGCAGCAATTCTTTAGCATCTCTGCTGATGGATTTTCACCATTGTTTGAGCACATTACTGGACAGCCAACCAGACAAAAAAACATTTAAATGGTGACTCTGGTGAGTGTAATTTTCATCCCTGTTGTCTGTTTTTTTTTCCTGAAATAGATTGAGGACCAATGGTCATAAATAAAAGGTTTGAAGCAGGTGAGTCAGAGAAGATCAATGCATTTGAAGACTGAGGAATTTAGTTGGTGCCGGTTCGAGACACAATATGCAAGAAGTGTCAGGATGAGATCATCCATTACATTATATTTAAATATTCTATATCCTGAGAAGAGCAGATCAGTTTCATTCTCCATATTTGATAAAAGAAGTTATATTTTATTTGTCCTTTTTCATATCAAACACCTAAGTATTCCTTCTTTCCTGAAAAGCCTCAGCAGTTCTGCTCTATCTGTTATAGTTTGCTTAATTTTAGGGGTTTTTTCACTAATAGAAAATCTAATTTCATATTTGGCCGTGTCCCTCCGGAGACGCCGTCCCATGCATGCATAAATAAGCTTGACTCTATTGCACAGACCAAACTGGGAGCAGTAAAAGCTCAGCTCCCCACACAGCACACTGCAGTGGCCTATATAGGAAAATCACCGCCGATGGGCAGGCCCAGTTTCCCTGTTTATGTGGGTCTTCATATTTTCGGTGCAGAATGCCTCCTGGTTGTAAACTGTAGCTCAAAGATGAGTCGGGTGAGTCAGAAGTTAACTTGAGGAATTTTATAACTTGTTAATGAGCCTTTGGGGGGATTTTTTTTTTGGATTAAAATTAATAATCTGATGTGATTTTAGGAGAGGAAGGCCAGTGTATCCTAAAAATGTCAAGAACTTAACTGTGGATTTTTAGGGGAGTGTGGGACTAGTGGTTAGAGCAGTGCGCTTGTGCTCTGAGAAGGTTGCAAATATCCGGTTCAATCCCCACAGCCTTCACTCTTGGTCCGTGAGCAAACACCTTTAACCCCCGACTGCTCCTCAAGGGGATGGGTTAAATGCAGAGAGTGGATTTATCCAATGTGATATCAATAAAGTTCAGTTATTATTATTATTATAAGGCCAGAAAACTAATATTATAAACCGGGACTAATGAGATCCGAATCAGTATCTAACTTCTATTCAATTATTGGTGCATGAATTAACATTTACTTTTCTCCTTTGAAAAGTTTCATCCGTCAGAAAGATGCCATCCTGGAAATGTTGCAGCTTGAACATTCTAGATGGTACAGAATAATCAGATGGTTTTATGCTATTAAGGTTAAAGGTTAGTTTTGTCTATCTAGAAAAGAATAGCAATAGAAAAATAATAAATATTTTAAAAAGGATATAGGAAAGAATTCAACTTTATGTGCAACAATGGGAAAACGAGCATTTAGAATAAAAAACATGTATTATTGCTATGTCACATTTAGAGGGGCTATAGATCTAGACTTCACAGAACCTTTGTTAATCTCACTCCTTTATTGCCCTGGATGGTGCTCTATGTTGTGAATCAGTCTGCAGTTATAATCAGAACAGGTGGAGCTGAGAAAGAGTTCCTCTTAAATCATCCCATCGCTCCATGAAGCAGAATGATTACTTCTGTTCCTGATGGTCATCCACAAAGAAAAGCTCCAGCCATCAACCATCTTTTTATGTTAGTTGCTCACATAAAGGAAACTGCCAAAGAGAACATTGCAGCTGGAAAAAAATCCTTCTAGATAATCAGAAGAATGATTTTAACCAACATTTTGCTGCGCGAAAGGTCGACCATTTGGTTGCCACCGGTGCAGAGCTTGCTCAATATCGGCAGCTGATTGTGAGGGAATCTAACCAAACATGAATTAACAAAGAAAGAGAAATATGTGGATTTCTTGTTGACTCTTTCAGCACACCTCAGACAGGGTGTCTGAGGAAACTTTCAGACATCCTTTCAGAAGAGGCCAACATTTGATGACAGTTGCTGATCTCATGTGTGTTTCATGAATTATTGATGCTGCGTCTGGGTCTCGACGTTTGCCTGCTTTTTGAGTCGACTTCTTTGATCGTAGGAATCCACCACCCACCCACACACACACACCCATCTGTGTTTTAAATCCTTACTGAGGACCTTCCATTCATTTTCAGCCCTTTCATGGCTTAACCGTCACAGAACGAACCAAACCCTGACCTAAACCTAGATCACAATTTATTCATAAACATAAACTAAAACAAAACTCAAGACCAAAAAACATTCCTTATCCTACCCAAACATACACACACAGTGATATTCAGGACTTCTCTCCCTAAAGACAGTTATAAGATGCTCTGCAGCACCATCTGGAAGCTTATCAAATATTGAGGGTGTGACCGTCTGCTTCAGCTTCTTTACACACAGGTAGGCAGCGTGATCATGCATGTGTTCCTGCTGCATGCGGCGACTCATTCCTGCAGTCATGCAAAACATCCAGTTAGTGGAGGAGTCGTGAGGGTTTAGTTAAGACTGATCAAGACTAAAAACACAAATCAGACTTTTAAATTAAAGCTGAGAGAACAAAAAAGAGAAAAAAACATATTGGTTTAACATGAATTAGTTTAGATTCAATTACTCACTACAGTCTAAATGACTAAAGTGGTGAAAGAAAAAACAGATTTTAACAGCCGATCCAAGAATCCAACCCTGAGTTAGAGACTAAAGAACCTCGGTGAGGAAGCAGATATCAATTATAATCATTTAACTAATAATATTAATGAGGTTTTTACCTTTGATTTGAATGGTCTATTAATCAACTATAACTCCCAGGGCTAGTTATATAGTATATTCATAATCTGCTGGTAAAATTGAACGACACTGCATATGAGTTACATTACCTGTCCAACATCTTAAGATTACCAATATTTTACATGCACTACTGTCAATATCTGCGATTTGGTAAAACCCAGATGGTGATGTCATGGCTTTGTAAGCTTCTGATGGGTTAATTTGCATCATTTGACCAAATATATGAATCAACAACAGAATTAAGGCTGAGGATTTTATGAAGATGCTGCAGATGTATGTAAATGATGGAGTTATGATCCTGTAAAGCAACTCCTGAACCTACAGTATACGTGCTAAAAGGCCGCCTGGAGATGAAGAAGCAATTACATAAAAAGTAGTGATGGGCCGTTATCGCCGTTAAAACAGCGCGTTAACGCCAGACTCTTATTGGACGATTAAAAAATATCGCTGGTAATCTATTCTCACAGTTGGTTTGGGTCCATAGCTATGACTTAATGCAGATGTATATCTGGGGGTGTGAACGAATCAGTCTTGTGTTTAGGCCTACTGTTAACACATCACAACACACAACCTGTTCAAAGACTTACTTTTACTTATTTAGGTTGTACAGACATATCATTATCTTCTTTTATTCTTATCCTTATTATATATTATTCTTATATCTTACTTGTAGTTAAAATCTTAATTTTCCCTCTCCTGTAAACACTTGCACTGCAAAAAAAAAATTGAATCCCTTTGGCAGATTAATCTAGATTAATTCCAAGATTACAATAAGATTAATCTAGTTTTAAAAAATGAATCTATGCACATCTGTTATAAAAGGTCAGATTACAGTTAGGACAGTCACTCAGGGACAGAAACATTCAAAGGGATTAGAATGAAAGGGTTTGGAGATAATCTCAAATGCTATTTTTTTTAGAAAAAAGGGAGAAAGATTAACTTGTTTATCTGAGGTAACCAATCAAACTGTGATGCACGGGGGTGAAAGTATAATGATATGGGGCTGATTTAATGCAGAGAAGAGGAGCATAATAAATGGTTACATGAGGAAAGCACAATACGTAGAAATGTTTCTACGTAGAGCTTTTAGATGGAAAGCCCAAACTTTTGTCCTTCAATACTTATGGAGGAATTTTTGTAGCAGAAACTGTAAAAGAATATGCAATCCAGAGAGAAAACTGTTTTAATTATAAAAAATTATTATAATTCTCATCACTTTAAGGCCGTTTGAAAATAATGCATTTGAAAATACTCTATCTGAAAAACTGAAATTAAAAAAAAAAAAGCTAAAAATGTAAGATAAGTGAATAATATATTTTTTATTAAACTGGAAAAAATTAGACAACTAAATATAAGAAAACAAAAAAATTACCCTTGCAACCTTTTCGATTTCGTTTTTTTCATAATTTTATAATATTTTATAATTTCTGAATTGCATTTTTTTTTTATTTCAATTCACAAAAGGTGTTGTTTGTTTCCAACAATAATGATCCTTCCATAAATACAGAGGAGATGTTCGAAACCTCACAGAATTATTCTGATGTAAGGTCAGTAGTGAGGAGAAAACAGTGACGTGTTTTTATAACCAGTAAAAGTAAATCGATGGTTTTAGCTGGATTCAGACCAATAAGTCATTCAGTCAGTTTGTTTTCTTCTTTAAGTATCTGATTGTCTAAAAAACGAGCAGCAGGAACAGACACACAGTAAGGAGGTCTAACACCAGTTCCAAGGGAGGAAGGGGAGGCTCAAACCAGCAGGTCATAAATTATTCAGAGACAAGATAGTTTTGTAGGTGCCTGAAAAAAAGACAACTTTTAGCAAGTTTCCGCTCAGCTTTGACGGGCACTTTCACCAGACAGGCTCTGCTCCACATGGTTCCTTAAAAAGCATGCGCTGATCTTCAAGGTGAGGAAGCCTTAGAAGCTCCTATGCAAATACCCCATATGTGCATCCTGTCACTCTGAAGGGGTTCAGGAGACACACACAGGGTGAGAGTGGCTAACATCTGGGATTATCTCATTGATGGGGTCAGCATGATCTTTCTTTGGGTTTCTCTTTGTTTCCAGTTGAATTTTTTTCTTCACTTGGATTTTTTCTGTCATATTTAACTCTAATGAAGCCAGTTTCTTAAGAACAGATAAATAAAAGCAGGTTAGGCATTGATACATGAGATGTGTCTTTGAAAGAACAACACATTTAATGCGGTGTCTTGTATGAATAACTCGAGGTAGTTTGACAGTTTTTCTCAGGGCAGTAAGTTTTTCGCATCAGTTTGCAGGAACACATATAATGTCTGGGTTAGTTTTTGTGAAGAACGTGGCCAATGCTGTAGGTTAGAAACTATGATTGAGAGGAATTTCGGTCTGCGGTCAGACAGTAATCACAACTTCCTCTAATGGACAGACTCTTGGACTGAGCTTTAATGCTTATTATTCTAATGCAGAGAAATGGTACAGAGATCAGCACTGAGGCTCACGCCAGACAAAAACTGAGTCAAATATGAAAAATGAGCTTTGAATAATGAAAACAATGATTAAAACATTTCTCGTATGACAGTAGAGCATTTTGCTACTGAACTGGGCATTGTCTAATAGGATGGGTTTTGTAATTGCAGTAATGCAAACCTCAATCTATGTGGGCTGTAGCATTCTAATGGACCTGGTTACAGCATATTCCACCTTCAAACCCCATTCCAGGAGGAATTAATCTCAGACATTAGCTGTGTTTCCAATTCCAAATGTGCATAAAACTGTGACGATATTCTAATTTTCAAAATGCAAAGTTTCACAGTTAGGCCACTTTCCATTAAATTAGTGAACTAAAAAATTCTGCAGAATAGGAGAATAGAGAAAGAATGAAGCAAAATACTGAAATAGGTCCTTATGTCCTCCAGCAGTCCAAGCCTATAGCAGCATAGCTATAGAGATAGCTCAGGATAACCGTAGCCACTCTAACTATAAGCTTTATAAAAAAGCAAAGTTTTAAGCCTGCTCTTAAATGTAGACAGGGTGTCTGCCTCACGGACTAAAACTGGTAGTTGGTTCCACAGAAGAGGAGCTTGATAACTAAAAGATCTGCCTCCCATTCTATACTTTTAGACATTCTAGGAACCACTAGTAAACCTGCAGATTGAGAGCGAAGTGCTCTGTTAGGAACATAAGGAACAATCAGATCTCTGATATCAGATGGAGCTTGGCCATTTAAGGCTTTATATGTGAGAAGGAGGATTTTAAATTCTATTCTTGATTTAACAGGAAGCCAATGTAGAGAAGCCAGGATAGGAGAGATATGATCGTTCTTATTAATGGTCCAAAGACTATAACTTCTGTTTTGTCTAAATTCAGGAGCAGAAGGTTAAGAGTCATCCACGATTTGATGTCTTCAAGACATGCCTTTAATTTATGTAAAGGGTTAGCTTCATTTGGATTTATAGACAGATACAGCTGTGTATCATTAGCATAACAGTGGAAATTAATCTCACGCTGTCTAATAATTCTACCAATTGGGAGCATATATATATAGTAAAAAGAATTGGTCCTAGCACTGATCCCTGTGGTACTCCACAGGTAACCCTGGAGCATGTAACCCATCACATATAATATAAAAATTCCAGGTGAATACATTTGCTTACGTCATAAGTCTGAAAAGAGCATAGGGGGTATAAACATATGAGATTTATCCATGTTTCAGCCACGTCTCTAGTGGGTGCCATTCTCCTTCAAATACCTTCTGTCTTCTTCTTTGTGTTGCGTTTAGAGAGTAAGGACCCAGAGTTCAGCCAGAAAAAGCAGGTGATGTTTAAATACAGGTTACTAAAGGGTAAACTGCAGCAGGATGAGGGGTTATCATCAGCGTCTCTGGAAGGAACCTCGGGAAGCAGAGACAGCAGGTGAGTGACCAAACCAAATGTACAGGGCGGATAGATAGTAGTGACGGTCACTAACCTTCTCATAGTCCTGAGGTCTGGTGTGAGCAGTGAGCTGGTTGATAGGCCCGCTAAAGATACCCACTCTTATCGGGGGAACTCTGAGATGGCATCTAGCTGGTACTCTGTAGACATACAGGGGATCAGAACCGCACACACAATGACTGGCAAGAGGTCCAGGAGGAATTTCCAGAAACAGTAGTCAGAGATGAGGTCCAGAGAGAATCCAAGGCAGAGTCATGGCACAGATCTAGGTCTGGTAACAGGCAGGCTTACAGATCAGACAGGGGCGGGCTAGCTCAGATAATCTGAGGACAGAACAGGTCAGACAAACAGGCAGGCAATCAGATCAGGCAATCAGGTATCGAGAGACAGAGCAGTCAGGCAAACAGGCAAACAGGCAGCCAGGAAGTCAGGAACAGAACGCTGGAATAAATCTCACCAATGGCTCTATATAATCTGGCACTGATGGCTGGTCTGAAGGCTGGTTAAATACTGATAGCAGCAAGGGGATAAGATGAGTGACAATGAGAATGTGCAGGTACATCTTGTAAGGAATCAGATCAGCATCAGTGCCGAGATCATGACACCTCATCTTTTTGCAAGACAATGAGGTCCAGCTGGAGATCATGTGACTTATGTGGTGTGAGAAAAAGTTTTTCCATTGCAGTTATGCGATCTATGTGCATTTCCATTCAACTGAAAAAGCTGGTTATAGAAGCAGAAAGATTTCATCCCGAAACATATTGTTTTTTTGGGGGGGGAAATTGCAGCATTTCCATCCATCCATCCATCCATTATCTGAAACGCTTGTCCCGAGTGGGGT
The DNA here is from genome assembly GCA_030533445.1 of Cyprinodon diabolis. Taxonomy (NCBI): domain Eukaryota; kingdom Metazoa; phylum Chordata; class Actinopteri; order Cyprinodontiformes; family Cyprinodontidae; genus Cyprinodon; species Cyprinodon diabolis. The sequence goes on along the minus strand of CM060065.1, from coordinate 46,741,922 downwards.
TGCGAGGGGTGCTGGTGCCTATCTCCAGCAGTCAATGGGCGAGAGGCGGGGTACACCCTGGACAGGTTGCCAGTCCATCGAAGGCAGCATTTCCATTTAGCTAATTAAATTTCTATTAAATCATACTGGGTTAACATTGATTATGTCACAATTCGGACAGAAATAAGGAAAAAAACAGTGGAGAGCAATATGAAAGGAAGCCAGGGTATAGTTAGTGTGTTTTATTGTTTCGTTCTTTTGTCTGTCCGAATCTCACTTGAGTTGTTTTGACTTGCTGGATCAGACACGATGGACGATGTGTGTTGGTGTCTGTACGGTGCGTTCAATTGTATCATGTAAATTAGTTGGCCAACCTGCGTTTAATGTTCCCTCTGTATGTCGATCAGAGCCAAGCAGTTTCAAGGCTTATTTGATCCATGTCGCTTGCCAGGTCATTTGACCTGGGTCGACACGGATCATTGAGCTGATCTTACTGCCACTGAACCTGATTGTTCGCAGGTTTGAATTGGTTTTTTCGGCGAGCGGGAAAGGAGTATAAGGCTACTTTCAACCTGCAGGTCTTAATACTCAATTCTGTATTTTTTGGTGTCAGATCAATTCTATTGTGTGGTTTTTCAAATTGTGTTGCTGAAGGGACCTGCATGCAAAAAACAAAACAATAATATGTAACATCAAACCCCTCTTGGAGCAGAAGGGACCCACATGCACTGAAGAAAAAAACAAGATGTGTCAGAAGTCTGTGTATATGGACGGATTTAAAACCGTCAACCAGTGGAAGAGAGCCTAACTATCTAATTGTGGTCTTTAGTAGAACAGTGGCAACAACATCTCTGAGGAGAAATGCATGGATGCAGCGTCGTTGTCAACTGACTGGTTACAGTATGACCCCTCAATTATCTTTTGGATTGTTCTATTCACCCACATAGTTATTAATTCCAAAATGTGGTTGTCCCCCCCACTGAACACCTCTGTCTACGCTGTCCACCATGTTTGTCTTAGGTTTTGTTTCGCCCTGTCAGTACAGAGTGACATCATCGTCATACTGATTCCGATATGGGACACTTGACTGTTCAGAGTGCAGTCAGATTCTGAAGATCTGACCTTTATTGGATTTATAGCCACATACAAATGTGGTTCAGGCAGGATTTGATCAATTCAGATTCCAAGTGTCTTGGCTTGAGTCATGTCATGGCAAAATATTCTGATTTGTATCACATTTATCTCCAGTGTGAATAGAGCCTGAAAGCTGCACAGTATCTCTTGATGTTACACACTTCCCTCCAGCTCTAATCAACCTTAGTGTTAGGATCCTGAGGCTTGCCCACCAGAGGGCGCCGAGGATCCTCTTCTGTTTTTATCTGTTTTTTTTTTTTATCAGTATGGATTCCTCCAACAGCCTACTGTGCCACACGATTTCGAGTGATGATTCTGCTTAGCAGTGTGATGAACATAAAAAATGTCATTGTTTCCTGCATCTGTAAGCCCTGATTAGACAATCAATTGTCATATCCACTTCCAACAAGCTGACTCTGTCAAGTACTGTAAATTCACCAAAGGCTGCCTTCTTCAGCTAACTCTCCGCAAAGAACGAAATATCACAATTACAACGAAATTTCCTGAATATTACAGGCACCGCCATGCTTTGCTAGTTTCCCTCTAGAGAGCAGTAGTACCGTAGATCGCCACTAAGAGGCGAGGAACCGTGCTAGCGTGGTGTGTAAACTGTACCGCACAGTTAACTGATCTGAGCTGGGTCCAAACTCGGCACTCTGTTTTCACAGGGTAGCGTAAATGGGGCTAAGCACTGAAAAACATGCCAAGCTCTATCCTCTATAGTCAAAGGTGATGATAGCAGCAGCCAGAGAAAGCATGATGTTAGAGGATGAACTAACAAATACTGCCGAATGAGGGAATAGAGATAGAATGAAACAGAATGATGAAAACACGTCCCTATGTCCTCCAGCAGTCTAAGTGTATAGCAGCATAACTATAGAGATATGTCAGGATAACCTGAGTCACTCTAACTATAAATTTTCTCAAAAAGGAAATGTTTAAGCCAGGTTTTAAAAGTTGACAGGGTGTCTGCCTGTTCACCAGCCATGGCTTCCTCAACTACTCTGTGTGTTCTGCAAGCAGACTGCAGAGGATCCAGACCATTCATCTCACAAGTTTTCCCTTTTGGCTTTTGTAAAAGGTTTCTCATTGTTTTAGATCTACGGGAATGGGATGTGGTTCACTCAAACTCAATCTTTTTTTATTACAAAGAACACTTGTGGGTGAACTTTTGGGTAAAAGTCACTTGATAGCAAAAGCTTTAGCTATTCAAAGACCAATAACTTTTCTTGTAACTAACTTTTTCTGTTTTAAGTTGTCATTAATTGTTTTGCCCTAATTAAAGATTAGAATATTTCCTTTGGCTTGAAAAAAATATAGAATAAAAAGTTGGATAGGATTCTGGTCCGAACTTCAGACACCCCTGGGTTAACAGAAGAAATTGTAACTTTTTTATTTTGGCCTTGTTGGGATCCCGAGGCTTTGCCCACCAGAGGGCGCCGAGGATCCTCTTCTGTTTTATGTTTTCTGCTAGGGACTGGGGTTACTGTTGGGATCTGGAGATTTACCATCTGTCTCCAGCAGAGAGCGCTGTGGGTCTCCTGGGCTGGAGCCTCAAGCACACCTGAAGCTCATCAGCCCACCAGGAGACCTTCCTACATAAGCAGCAGTCAGACCTTCCTTCGACGCCGCAGTGTTGACCAAGTTTGGTTAGCGAAACCTGAGCCTCTGTTAATTTATAGAATCCTAGTAGACTCTAGAGAGAAACTAGATTCTAACCTGTCTCTGTCTTCTCTGCCTCATAGGAAACCTGATCGAAGTCTGAAGCTCTGGATGAGCTTAGTCTGGAAACCTGCCTGCCTGCCCAAGGAAGCCAAACCAGAAGACATCGGTATGGATTCCTCCAACAGCTCTCAAGGAAGAGCTAGGAAACCAAGTAAAAGTCTGAAACTCACGAGTCAGAAGCTAGACGCTGCTGCCGCTGAGCTCCCTGCTGAATCTACAGTCTCTGGACCCAACCGGTTCCCCCTCTCTCAAAGGATCTGCCAGAACCTATCTAGGTACATTCTGAATTTACACACTCGACAAGCCATCTCGCTGCCTGGCTAATCAAACTATCCATCTCTATAGATGTCAGTGATCCCAGTCCCGAACCTGTACCAGAACCAGTTCATAATTACTCTGTGTTTTTTCAATAAACTCTGTTAAACTTTTACTCAGCTTCCTGTGGTGTTCTGCATGTGGGTTCAGCCTCTTAAGCCTATCATGACACTTAGGTCATTTAACTTTGTAACGTTTTTAATGAAGAGGATTATCATTTCCTGTATCCTACCAAAGTATTCTTTGCATCAACTGTTCTGACGTTTAAGGGGAGGTTAAGTAAAACATCAGAACTGATACCATACAGTACTTTAGTATCAGTTTGAAAAACTTTCTATAATTAATGGAGAATCATGCATGCCTATTATATTTAACAACCTCGGGTTCTTTAAGTTTTAAGAAGTCTTTTTCTGAATAATATAGATCACTCTTAGCAACACCATCCTCATCCCCTGTCTGTCTACTGAAAATGTTTGATCAAAAGTGACTTTTGTAGTTCATAAAGATGAGTTTTATTTGATGTATTCAGAGTGTCTTTTTTTTCTCTTCCTCAACCTTTTCATGGGGGAAAAAACATTCATTAACTCCAGAGACTCTGATAGGTTTCTCTGTGCCACTCTTTCAGAACCTTTTCCTCTCTAAACTTTCTGTCTGAGCTTTATTGGACTCCTTTAAACTTTTAAAATGGTAAACCTGGATGTTGTATTACAGGGAAGACCATGTGTTTGACTCAGAGTTGTGAAGGGGAGCTTGAAATATAAATTCTCTTCACGTCTCCCTGTGGATCCAAGCTGTAAGGTTAAATTCTGACGCAAGAGCGAACACTTGCTTACAACTGAAAGAAAGAAATACTTTAGCTTCCATTTATGCGCGGTACCCACTGTAACTCCTCTGTGGGGAAAAATGCCTTTTTGCTGTAAAATGGCATGAGAGCAAATTAAATATGAGATTAAAAGAAGAATGGATCCTCGAGGACAGGATTCCTCCATGTTTTAAATGTGTCAAACTCTAAGTTACTTGAAGGAGATTGAACTCCTCAGTCTGTAAACATTTCTGCATGTGCTTTCGAATAAGAATCTTGCAGGAAAAACATGTAGAACAGGTAGAATAGGCCCCAGACCGAGAAGTTATCATGTGGATGGTGAGACTTGCAGTTTAAAATTTATCCAGATGTCCCCTGTTGCATCTCATCTATTTGCTAATAGGGCTGATTATTGTTTATTTCAGGCAGTTCTTTGGTTTTTGCAAAGAGAAGGATGGCCAAACCTGGACACTAAGTAAAATTATTTGAAACTGTTTTAATAAAAGCCCAACAAAACAGTCAAAAAAGCAGATTTTTTTAGTCAAAGACAGGAGCTTTCATCTATTTTCTCTAATAAAGGGGCTCACCGTTTCCTTTAAATAAATAACTGTACATTTATAAACAGATTGCAACTTAAAAAAAAGCATTTCCCATCCCATAGGACTTATAATCAATGTCCTTGTCGTTTTTAAGATATTCATATGTAGAAGAATTATTAAAACCCCTGCACAAAGGCTTGACCCACAGGGCTACGCCATGTTTCTGTCACATTAAAAAGGATAACAATCAATGAGTCATCTGCACACTTTAGAAGAAGGCTGCCACCCCTGCTGCTATGGCACATGTTGATGTAGAGGATGAAAGAGGGAGGTGACAGTACCCATCGCTGTGGGGAGCCGGTGGAGGTACAGGCCTCATCAGACAGAAAGCCATTCTCTCCCACGCTCTCAATCCTGTTTTTAAAAAGTCTAAAATTCAGTCTACAAGATTAAAAGACTATGGTAAATCTTCTACAAAGGTTTCAAATGAAATAAGAGGTTGAAGAGTATTTTGAGTAGATGTTAAATCAATAAACTCAAGCTGTGTTTCTTAACCCACCAGATGTCTTAGTACCAGATTCATTCAATTCAATTCATACAGAAGCAGAGTTACAAAATTCAATTCATTTTATTTTTACATCGCCAATTCACAACACATGTCATCTCAATGCACTTTACAGTTCAACCAGATCATACAGTCAAATTGATTCAAAGTTTTCCATCTAAGGAAAACCAGTTGATTGCATCGACTCATTGACTCAAATGCAATCCCTCACACTAAGCATGCTTGTTGTGACAGTGGAGAGGAAAAACTCCTATTTAACAGGAAGAAACCTCTAGCAGAACCTACGCTCCAGGCTGCGGCCATGAGCGGCCATCTGCCGAGGCCGACTGGGGTTCAAGGAGACAGAAGCAGAGATACAAAAAGAAACTGTGAAAGGCGGCCAGGAAACACACAGCCAGGCAGAAGAGCTCCAAGCCAACTACCACGTCAGAGGATGAAGAGAGCACATTCAGCCAGTCAAAGTCAGAGAAACAGGACTACACTAAAAAACAGGCAGATCTTGAAACATCTATATACAAACGGGATATAGAAGGACTGATCCATGAATACCTTCTATGTTAGAAGTGGTAGTGGATAACTAGCTCCACAGTGGGCTCATTTTAGGAAATAAATAGTTAAGCATGCATGCTCTGAGCTGTTTTCATCTCAAAGGGATCAAAATCAGGAGCTTTATAGCCACATTGGACAGATGTCCGGACAATTTCTAAAGGGTGGTGTAAATGGGGCTGGTGTATAGGAGAGAATAAAGCCCCAATTACACTACCTTTTGAAACCGTGCCAAGATCGGTCCGAGCAGAGATAACTGTTGTGTGTAAATGGTACGCAAAACTGAAGCAGACTGTGCCAGACACAACTGAACTGAGGTGCTAAACTGTTACTAGTTCATCAGTAGGGCTCGGCGCGGCTCAGTGGCACGATTCTCAGATGACGAAGAGCACATGAGCAGACTGCGTCATCTCCTTACAGTCCGCCTCTGTAATCATGAAATTCCAGACATTCAGAAAACAGTAGCTTCCCTACTGTGCCACACTCTCATTGTTTTAGATCTACGGGAATGGGATGTGGTTCACTCAAACTCAATCTTTTTTTATTACAAAGAACACTTGTGGGTGAACTTTTGAGTAAAAGTCACTTGATAGCAAAAGCTTTAGCTATTCAAAGACCAATAACTTTTCTTGTAACTAACTTTTTCTGTTTTAAGTTGTCATTAATTGTTTTGCCCTAATTAAAGATTAGAATATTTCCTTTGGCTTGAAAAAAATATAAAATAAAAAGTTGGATAGGATACTGGTCCGAACTTCAGACACCCCTGGGTTAACAGAAGAAATTGTAACTTTTTTATTTTGGCCTTGTTGGGATCCCGAGGCTTTGCCCACCAGAGGGCGCCGAGGATCCTCTTCTGTTTTATGTTTTCTGTTAGGGACTGGGGTTACTGTTGGGATCTGGAGATTTACCATCTGTCTCCAGCAGAGAGCGCTGTGGGTCTCCTGGGCTGGAGCCTCCAGCACACCTGAAGCTCATCAGCCCATCAGGAGACCTTCCTTCATAAGCAGCAGCCAGACCTTCCTTCAACGTTGCAGTGTTGACCAAGTTTGGTTAGCAAAACCTAAGCCTCTGTTAATTTATAGAATCCGAGTAGACTCTGGAGAGAAACTAGATTCTAACCTGCCTCTGTCTCCTCTGCCTTATAGGAAACCTGATCAAAGTCTGAAGCTCTGGATGAGCTTGTCTGGAAACCTGCCTGCCTGCCCAAGGAAGCCAAACCCGGAGGCATCAGTCTGGATTCCCCCAACAGCTCTCAAAGAAGAGCTAGGAAACCAAGTCAAGGTCTGAAACTCACGAGTCAGATGCTAGACGCTGCTGCCGCTGAGCTCCCTGCTGAATCTACTGTCTCTGGACCCAACCGGTTCCCCCTCTCTCAAAGGATCTGCTAGAACCTCATCTAGGTACATTCAGAAACTACCCACTCAACAATCCATCTAACTTCCTGGCTAACCAAACTCTCCATCTCTCCAGATATCAGTAATCCCAGATCCGGACCTGTACCAGAACCAGTCCATGTTTCTCTGTGTATCTCCTGTTAATAAACATTGTTAACTTTTCCTCTGTCTCCAGTCTGGTGTTCTGCATATGGGTTCATTCTTTTAGCCATTCATGACAGGCCTCTTTTAAATCTTGTTCTGGATTTTCCCTTTTGTTATTGAACCAGAGTTGTAGCTGTAATGGTTTTGGTTCTGTTTAAGTTTTGTATTTCAGTTTTCATTGGTTTTATTTCCATTTTGTATTATTCTATTTATGTTTTATTGCATTTGAATTCTTAGGTTTTTCTTCTTTGCCCTCTTATGCCAGTCTCCTTTTCCCTACCTCCCTTCTAGACACCTTTGTTCACACCTGCTCCCATTCTGCTGATTAGCCTGGTCTTTGTTTCTCTCTTGTATATACACCTCCTCTTCAGTCACTGTTGCTGGTTTGTCGTCATTTATTCCGCTTAAAAAATTTTCCGGTTTTATGTATTTTTGTGGATCCCAAGGATTTATGGTTTTGGATTTTTGCCTCTGTCTTGTTTTTTATAAATAAATCAGCAAGAAACAACCTTCAGCTTCAGTGTCTGCATTTGGGTCCTCCTCTCAAACCTCCACCCAAGCTGACAATAGCATGGTGTTATCTTAAAAATAAAGCCTAAAATCAATAGAAGCATAGAATAATAAACAAACTTAATAACACTTCATTCAACATTGTTTAATCCAATTTAAGAAAGATTCCCCATCAGCCTGAGCAGAGTTAAATCCAACTAAGAAACAAACCTGAGGATTGGGTAGAAACATGTGGGGTCTGGAAATGAAATAAAACTGATAAAACACTGATGAATGACCAAAAACCAAAAAACCAGCAGATTGACTTATTAAGTTTCTCTCAAAACCGGGATTGTGTTTGTTTAATAGGTTTTTATTGATCTAAGCTTTCACAGGCACCGTGTCTAACAAGATTCAACAAGTTTTAATTTCGTTTCTAAAGGCTCTTGTCAGTAAAAGTACATTTGTTTGTTTCAGCTGATACTTTGTGGGTGGTTCCTTTCAGCATCACATCCTTCGGTCCATTTTGGCCTTGGGAGACGATGTCTCGGAGTCACGTCATCCTACGCACCGTTTATGTCTTCAAACATGTCAAATGTAATCAATTCAAATGTTTATTGTGCAAAAAAAGTCTTTGTTCCTTTAAAAGTTCTGTTTAGAGTGAGGGAGGTAGTGAGGGAACCCGACCACACAGTATGAATTAGTACGGCTGATTTCCAACCTCAAATCATTACACCCAGCTGACCTGAACCACTTAGAGCAGGCATCCCCAAGGTCGGTACTCAAGGGCTGCTTTAATGCAGGTTTTAGAGGTTTACTTGCTCCAGCACAGCTGATTTTAATTGAAAGCGGATTAACAAACTTTTGCTCAACTACAATCATCATAATCAGCTGTCCTAAAGCAGGAAAACCTCTAAAAACTGCCAGATAGGGGCACTCGAGTACCGATTTTTGGGGATGCCTGACTTAGAGGATCAGTTGGAACCAAAAGGACATCTGGTCACATGGACAAGGAGGAGGACGAGGAGGAGGATAGTCAGCAGAGACAGATATGAAGCTGCTGGGCCACATGCAAAACAAGCAAATCCAGAGGTAAGTCTTTTTATCAGATGGCTATAAAGCAGGTGTTGGAGGTTTCATGCTATGTGCAAGACCAGAAATCTGCCTGTTTGTGCCTCATTGGCTGTTCCAACCAATCATAATCGACAACAGCAGAATAGAGAAGCTCTTCAGGAAACCTTTGTATCTGCAGCAAATGGCATCAAATAACAGCTGGAACTTAATGTCATTTGTTGAGTTATAAGCACTACTAATTTAGTTGAGTTAGCCAATTAACACTAGAATATAGCTTAATGGTAGGTTTGTGGAGATATGTCTATTTGACATCTAGGATTTATTCAATCTTACTTTAAATGGCTTCTGATAATTATGCTGTTCCCTAGTTGATGAAAGAAGTCATATCGATCATTTGACAGATATCGTAATTAGTGAACTTTCTTTTACTTTGGAGAACCAAATGCAAAGGAAATTTAATATCAGTGATCTAATTTACATAAAGAGAGATGAAGCGTCATCTTTAACCAGATGCCTCTAGCTTTCTACCAGCCTTCAGTTCAGAGGAGCTGCTTAAAAGTGGCTGAAATAAGGAAGTACTAAAAAATCCACTCTAAGGTGGTTTTAATGGTTATACCTCAAATGTAAATGATTTTACCAACAGCATAAACAAAACCCAGAGCAGCACTACAATATTCAGTTAGAATAATGTAAATAAAGCTCATTCTATTGTCAGCTTGTTAGTAGATAGGGGTCATAAAAGAGAAAACAAAACACCTAAAACAATAGTAGAACTCATTTTAGAATAATTAAGAAAGAGTATTTATAAACAATCCAACTAGCTCTATGACTTCATGTCCAGCTGGATGAAATGCCAACACCTTCTGAACATCTGTCATTGCCACCATGCAATATCCATAAATACAAATATTGTACTGCAAGAAGTGAGCTAAATATATGATTTTTGCCTTGGATTTAGGCAGGTTATTAAATGAAAATACTACATTAAGAATAAGCAACAAAAAAAAGTCTATCATCTTATTTTAACAGCCTGAATATTTATTCTATTGGCATAATCTTACTTATTGACTAAAATGAAAGCTAATTACACCTATTGCAATAATACTTTTTATTTTTCTATATTGCAGTTTAAAAAACAGTACCTGGCTTTCAGAAAAAACACAACCATCATTAAATAAGTGTCATATTTAATATCCTATTTCCAGCTTGTATAGTATATTGCAATAAATATTTTTTTTATAATTGTCATCTTGCAAGAGTAAAATAAATGAGTAAAATTATTTTGCCAAGTAAATGTAAACTTTGACCTTACTTGATAACAAAATGGATAATCTTCGATTCAAACTCTTCAAAAAAAGCACGCACCACATTCCAATGCTCATCAACAGCTCAGCTGCAGAGGCGGCCAGAAGCAACTAAATAAATGTTGCAGAAGAAGGGTTGGATTAATAAACAATTTTCACCGCTGCACACTCCTTTAAATGTTTGGAATACAGTATATATGTTACTCCTCTAGAGGTAATCAAGGCTACTATTATGTATTAACTCTCATTTTTAACTAAATATTAGAATATTTAAATGAGTTGACTGATGGCAGCTACATAATATGTAGTGCTATATCAAGATTACAATCCTTATAGCTTCTCTATAGAAGCACCATAGAGAGCGTTCTGACCAGCTGTCTCACTGTGGGGTGTGGAGGCTGCAGCGCCGCAGACTGGAAGAAGGTGAGGAGAGTGATGAGAACAGCAGAGCGGATCATCAGGGCTCGTCTTCCTTCCATAAAAGACATTTCATTCCAGCGCTGTGTGTCCCGAGCCCGTGACATCATCGATGACCCCTCACACCCCCACCATGGACTGTTCTCCCTGCTGCCCTCTGGGAAGAGGCTTTGCAGCATTCGATGCAAGTAAAGCAGATTCCAAAACAGCTTCTTCTCCACCACCATTAGACTTTAGAAGTGTTGTGAAAACATATTTGCACCATATTTCACCATTTTTAATGCTCTGATCTTCCACACTGTTTACATTTGATCCCTGCAAAATGAAATTTTGTTTTGTATACACTCTGTGTATACAAACTGACAATGAAGTTGTCTAAGTGTCCTTAAGGCATACCTGAAGGACATTAAACATTAAGAGGCCTCTGCAGGCCTTGATGGCTGCTGAGGAGAGAATGCAATCATTTCACTCAGGTAAGGTGGAACAGAGACACAACTTACACAAGACAGTGAGTCCTCTTTATCCCCCGTAGACAACAAAGTGTTTTCTGTTTACAACAAAAGGCCATCACAGGCTACACTAGTCATCACTTTGTGTCCGCCCCTTCAGATTTCTTTCATAGAGAAAAGCTTGTTTAAAAAATCTGTCTTTGGAAACAATGAAGAGGCTGAGAGTAATTTCTCTGCAGGTTCTCTGGTGCCACAACATGATAAAATGTTGCCTTTAAAGACGTCGCCTCTGCAGCTTTCATTAACTCCCTATGCTAAATCTCCATGATAGTGATATCAGTTCTGTGTTTCTTTCAATGCACATTCACATTCCTTGAATAATGCTTCATACATCCAACTAAAGGTGTAGGCCTGTGTGAAGGACCGAGCCAGCCAAGCATGAGGACACAGTGGTGATTGTCAAAAAAACTGGGTTTTATTTCCCCAAAGTAACAATAATCCAAACAAAAATTTCAGGGTCCTTAAAAGAGGTCAAATGAAGAAATTAACTAAGGGCAAAGCATTTTAAGTTCAAACATTGAGTGAAACCTCAAACTAACTGAACAAACAAAAAACTGACCTGACACACAGCAAACAAAGGGGACTTAAATACTGGCTGATCAGACCAGACTGACACACTGAGGAAGAGGTAGGGAGAACATCTACAACAAATTAACAAAAAAAAAAAAATAACTAAACAGTTAGCTTAACGATTAAACTTAAACACTCAATATATAAATTAACAAAATGAGCAAATCACAAAAGTAAGAAGAAGAAATTATGCAACATATTTTAAAATGTGGAGTCCATGGTCTTCCCCCATAGTGGAACTCTAGATGGTACCACCCAATCAGTCCATGATCATGTCAGCCACATTCTCCCAGTTGATTGCACTCCCACAGCACCAGAAAAGAAAGCAGAAAATATATTAAGCATTTGACAAAATTAAATAAACAAAAGTTAACCAAATGTGCGCGCTACAATTGGAACTAATGTCTTCAAAATTGTCAAAAACAAACCAATATATTTATGCTACTGTGATTAAAAAAACTTATGAAAAAGTGGTGTTGTGTGGGGTTACTGACCATGTGACCATCACAGCCTGAAAGACTGAATAAAGTCGGTTAACTGGATGAATTTAACCTCTAAATTAATATAATTCGCATGAAATAAGCAAGTGGCACAATCTTACTATGTTAAATAAGTTTAGTATTAGTTAATGTCCATCATATGTTCTCTTTTGTTGAGAATCACTTGGGTAATTAGCAGCAAACGCAGGTCTAATGCCTCTAGCAGGAGCAATTACTATTTGAAATATGCTTTGATTTAATATCAGCGTCGCCTCAGGGTTTACCAGCAGCCAATCAGAGCAGCAGATCATTGAGGATGCAGGCTAAAGGTGAACACGTTTGACTTTTTCCACAAAGGGTGACAGAAATGACAGCAAGCATTCGCTCATCCATCATCTTCTGCTGTTATACGTCGGACGCAATCTCATATTTCTCTCCTCCTCAACAACATTCAACAGACGTCTCAGATCTTCAATGGTTGGAAGACAATGGAAACTTCACTGAGTTTATGGTATTCAGAACTGCCTTTATTCGTTAAATAAATTAACAAGCTAACAATTTACATCCCAAAGAATTTGCTGCAGATACACTATATTGCCAAAAGTATTTGCTCACCCATCCAAATTATTGGAATCAGGTGTTCCAATCACTTCCATGGCCACAGGTGTATAAATTCAAGCACCTAGGCATGCAGACTGTTTTTACAAACATTTGTGAAAGAATGGGTCGCTCTCAGGAGCTCAGTGAATTCCAGCGTGGAACTGTGATAGGATGCCACCTGTGCAACAAATCCAGTCGTGAAATTTCCTCGCTCCTAAATATTCCACAGTCAACTGTCAGCTGTATTATAAGAAAATGGAAGTGTTTGGGAACGACAGCAACTCAGCCACGAAGTGGTAGGCCACGTAAACTGACGGAGCGGGGTCAGCGGATGCTGAAGCGCATAGTGCGAAGAGGTCGCCAACTTTCTGCAGAGTCAATCACTACAGACCTCCAAACTTCATGTGGCCTTCAGATTAGCTCAAGAACAGTGCGCAGAGAGCTTCATGGAATGGGTTTCCATGGTCGAGCAGCTGCATCCAAGCCATACATAACCAAGTGCAATGCAAAGCGTCGGATGCGGTGGTGTAAAGCACGCCGCCACTGGACTCTAGAGCAGTGGAGACGCGTTCTCTGGAGTGACGAATCGCGCTTCTCCATCTGGCAATCTGATGGACGGGTCTGGGTTTGGCGGTTGCCAGGAGAACGGTACTTGTCTGACTGCATTGTGCCAAGTGTAAAGTTTGGTGGAGGGGGGATTATGGTGTGGGGTTGTTTTTCAGGAGCTGGGCTTGGCCCCTTAGTTCCAGTGAAAGGAACTCTGAATGCTTCAGCATACCAAGACATTTTGGACAATTCCATGCTCCCAACTTTGTGGGAACAGTTTGGAGCTGGCCCCTTCCTCTTCCAACATGACTGTGCACCAGTGCACAAAGCAAGGTCCATAAAGACATGGATGACAGAGTCTGGTGTGGATGAACTTGACTGGCCTGCACAGAGTCCTGACCTCAACCCGATAGAACACCTTTGGGATGAATTAGAGCGGAGACTGAGAGCCAGGCCTTCTCGTCCAACATCAGTGTGCGACCTCACAAATGCGCTTCTGGAAGAATGGTCAAAAATTCCCATAAACACACTCCTAAACCTTGTGGACAGCCTTCCCAGAAGAGTTGAAGCTGTTCTAGCTGCAAAGGGTGGACCGACGTCATATTGAACCCTATGGATTAGGAACGGGATGTCACTTAAGCTCATATGTGAGTCAAGGCAGGTGAGCAAATACTTTTGGCAATATAGTGTATGTATAGAAATATATTTATAGTGTTATTTAAGATTGTAAGACTTGCATCAATGGATGAGTTTTAAAGTGCTGCACCTGATTTCATCTTATACCCTACAAATGACGATGCATGTCTTCAAGCAATTTAAATTTTTTGAAGCTATGTAGAAATTGTCTCCATTAATTTTTTTCTCAAAGGTATTTAGGTATTTAAAATGTGTTTAATTATACTGCAGCATTGTCGTCCGTTTCCTCAGTAGAATAGATATCTTTCTGACACCAAGCTTGGGATTGGAAAAAACAGCTGTGACATCTGTCATTAGGGTGGAGGATGCAGAACCAGAGCCGTCCAGGATACGTTGGACCTATAAGCAGGCTTGTAAATTTAAAAAAAACTTGTGAGTCCTAAAAAAAAGACCTTGCATTTAATTTTGACAGATTCCAGACAATGTTGATGGATCTTGATATCATAGTAGCTTCATCTGGTCTGTTCCTGTTTGGCTGTGACTCCATCTGAAGAGATATCAGCTGTGCCGCTGCCATCAACACCTTTGTTTATAGAAGTTGGAGTGTGGCCTGTTTTTCAGTGTAGTCCTGTTTCTCTGACTGTGACTGGCTGGATGTGGTCTCTTCATCCTCTAAAATGGGAGCTGCCTCAGAGCTCGTCTGCCTGGCTGTGTTCTTCCTGGATGGGGTCGCCTGTGGAGCTGGTTGACAGTTGTGTTTGTATCTCTGCTTCTGTCTCCTTGAACCCCAGTCGGCCTCAGCAGATGGCTGCTCACACTGAGCCTGGTTCTGCTGGAGGTTTCCTCCAGTTTAAAGGGAGTTTTCCTCTCCACTGTCGCTACAAACATGCTTGATGTGAGGGATTGCTGAACAGTCAATGGCTACATTCATACTACAGCCTGAAGTGACCCAAATCCGATTTTTTTTGGCCCATATGCGATCTGGATCTGATCTTTTCATGGCAGTCTGAACGACACAGATCAGATTTTTTCCAATCCGACCCAGACCACTTGGCTATGTGGTCCTGAATCTGATACGAATCTGATCTTTTCAAATGCGACCTGTGTCTGAACGGCCAGGTCGCATTCATCCGACCTGAACATCATTAATACCTGACAAAGGTCACTATTCTGCGTCTTGCTACGCAGAAGAAGCAAGAAAAACAACAACCATGGCAGATGATGATGTGGAGAGCAGTATTTATGTTTAATCAAGATTGTGTTTTTATGGTTGGAAAAGACCGCTAGATGCGCGCTGGCGCTACCATCCATGTTTACTTCCGGAAAAAAAGAGCACGCTGGTCTGTGACGTCCATGCATCCTCTACTGCGCATGCGGTACACTTGCATTGTATGACTGCAGTTCACCCAGAAGATCACATAGAAGTCGCATATATTTGGAAATATGAACGGCAACGTAAAAAAATTTCGCAAAAAAAGCGGAATTGAGCATCAAGTCCTGCAGTGTGAACGCAGCCAATGAGTCGATGCGATCAGCTGGTTTCCTTACATAGAAAACTTTAAACCAGGCATCCCCAAACTCGGTCCTCGAGGGCCCCTGTCCTGCAGGTTTTAGAGGTTTCCTTGCTCCAGCACAGCTGATTTTAATTGAAAGCTGATTAACAGGCTTTTGCTCTACTGCAATCATGATAATCAGCTGTGCTGAAGCAGAGAAACCTCTAAAACCTGCAGGACAGCGGCCCTCGAGGACCGAGTTTGGGGATGCCTGCTTTAAACCAAGCTGACTGGATGATGTGGTTGAATTGTCTCTTTAAAGTGACCTTAGATGACGTGTGTTGTGAATTAGAGCTATAGAAATAAACTGAATTGAATTGTTTGTGATGGAGATTTCTAAAATTCCCCTTGTTTATTAAAATAAAAGAAAAAGAACTGTGTAAATCAATTGTTATTACTACTGATTCCTTGCAACAAGAAGGTTCTGGGTTCGATTCCTGGCCCAGGGTTTTTCTGCATGGAGTTTGAATGCTCTCCCTGAGCTTTCATGGGTTCTGTACAGGTACTCATGCACTCCAAATAAAACATGAGGGGGGGGTGTGTGTGTGTGCACTGAATACCAATGCTGTGTTGGTATTCAGTGCACACATTCGTCGGCTGATTACATTATAGCATGGCCTGTTCGGATTGGAAGACTCCTCATTATGCAGCCGACAGATGCAGCCTTCTTTTTGACGGTTTTGAAGTAAGAGTCGCTATGTTCCACATAGCCTTGGGTATCGCACAATTCACTGCTTCTCCAAGCAAGCCGGCTGCTCCATGCTCAGAGGAAAAAGTGAAATGCCGCCGCACAGTGGTGAATATTGGAAGTGCAATTTAATATAATACGAGGGTCATGGTTTTGGTTATGTTGTGCTTTACTTTGCTCCTTGTTTTCTAGATTTATTGGTTTAATTCCTATTTTGTTGTAGTTTCTAGATTTGTGTGAGTTCTCAGGTTTTTCTGGTGTTTTCCTCTGTTGTCCTCTTGTGTGTGTTCCTTCCCACTTGGCTCCCTCGTTGTCTCCTCACACCTGCTCCTTGTCAGCTCGTTAGCCCTGTCTTTGTCTCAGTCAGCTACATATACTTTCCCTCTGCAGTCACTCCTTGTTGGTTCCTTGTTGTTGCTGGTCCTGTCATCGCTGTTGTCGTCTCACCTCGTCTCTCCCCGGATCCTTGTACGCGTTTTCCTTTGATGTCTCCATGGTTCTGGTCTGTTATATTTTTAGTTGGATTTTTGGATTCCTGCCTTTGTCATTTTCATCACCTCTGCCTCTGCATTTCGGTCCTCCAAACCACAACCAAAACGTGACGAGTATGTGAATAGTTCTGCCGGAAATGAATACATAGTTGTCGAAATTAAAAAAAGCTGTTTAACTGAGGCAGAATAGATGTGTTGGTGAGGGAGGTGGAGAATGGGATAAAGAGTAATGTGACAAATCAAATGAATTATTAGGAATGGAAATGCATTATGTGTCTGATGTATGGATTAATCTTTTAGCAATAACAACCAAGACATTCTGGCACAGTTTTGCTTTGCTCTGGCTGTGATATTTCAGCTTTATGCATAAACTCACAGAGTTGTTTTATTCCTAAAATCTGTTTCAGGCAGTGAATTCATTATTTGTTTGTTAACCGTAACAATTTTGAGGGAATTCATAACGGTAAGGGCCAATTGTCAGGAACCAAAGAGAATTAAAATCACAAAAGAAATATTTTAAAGAGCCCATAATCTAGATATAAAGCCCACCAAGCTATTTAAAAGATTTGATCTAGGCAAAAAATGATTGACTACAAATATTTATAATTATAAGTGGATAAATGGATCTTTTAGTAAACTGTGGTGTGAAGTCAAATCCGTTTTTTGGGTTGGGTTTTTCCGATACTGGGACTAGTTCTCCATATAAATCCAAAAACAATGCTTCGTTTAGTCTGATCGACTTATAAACCAGCCATCATGATGGGCCAGGAAATCATATTGGTTCCATCTTAACTCTCTCATTTTTCGGTTTCCTGCAGAATAAAGCATCTATTTTGGGAAGTGGTTTGAAGTGTTTGCAGCAAACAGTGTTAATGCATCACAGCTTTTTATATTTATGTGCTGATCAGTGGTACGCCTCACCTGTTGATCATCATGGAGAGGAAAATGATGGTGAGAAAAGGTTTACACACAATTTGATTTAGGGCTTGAGCTACTCATAGGCCTTTTTTTAGTTGGTAATTCCTCATGTACACAAATTAAACTAGATCCTTATAATGATATTGATCTATGATTAATATTTTATATAAAGTAGATCTGAACATCTAAGAGAGCTTAATCTGGCTTTAATTGTCCACCACACCATCTGTGTGTATGTTTTCCTTTTTCCTCCAAAATGTGAGTTTATGGGTCATAGTTGGTTTAACGAACTTCTTATTTCCACTCTTGAAAAATCAAAACCTGTATGTGGAAAGTAACATATGCACATATTCAGGTGCATGGGTGAATTTAATAAAAGAGACACAGGGCCACAGGGACCTCTCTTGATTGTTTTCTGCTCTTTAAAAGGGCACAAGCGGAGAAGAAAGACAAAACAAAAGGAGCAAATGGTGACATATAATCGAAATAAAAGGCTACTACCAATAATAGTGTACAATAAAGTTATACCATGGATTAAGACTATGGGGGAAAAAATTCACACATGAAAGATAACATTTGATATATTTTCTATATCTTTCTACTTTTGTATTTGCTATGAAATAAAAAAAATGGTTTAAGATCATTTTAAATCTATGGATCATTTTGGTCCCAATAGTATAACTGGAGTCCCCTGCTCCAAGCTAATAAGCAATAAAAAATGTTGACGGTGACCCCAGACACCTTGCCGCCCTGGACACAGAGCCATTTAGGTCACAGTGACCATGATAACAGGTCAGCTGGTTAAAGTCTCTACTGTATAACAGAAGAAGGTAGAAGTTTAAGTTGTACAGGTGAAAATGTTTTGCTCTGAGATGAGCTTCAGGCGGTGACTCGGGTCTAGGCTGTGAAATGTCCTAATGTGTTCCAGTCAGGTGTGAACAGAAGTGTCTGTGTGGCTGAGCGGGTTTGGCTGTTCGAGCTGGAGGCTGAATGTGTTTTATTGGTCCTGTGGAGAAGCTCAGCGATGCCAAACTCTCCGAGAGAGAGGAGGAGGGGCGGGGCTACCAGGCAAGGAGCGCCTCCGCTATTGGCTGTTTTGAAGGGGGCGGGGCTTTATCCTGAGACAGGCGGTGCTTCTTGGATTTGTCTCATTTTTCCAGAAGGAGCTCAGAGGATGGTCCAGGGAGGCGAGACCGACCGACTCACCGCGGACCGTTAGACCGGCTCAGTCCGTGGCTACAGCGGGGCCAGCTGGCACCACAAACACCCAGTAACCGGCAGAAACCGCATTTGACAGCTGCAGCTGTACGTGCTCCGCTCACCCGGCTTGGAGGCGACAGTCCTGGGGTGAACTCCTGACGGAGGCGGCCTCTCCCGACCTCCCGCTCCCCGGAGCTCCGCAGCATTTGGCGGGGGTTTGTTTTCCATCAGCCGGCTCTGCTCGCTCTGTCTCCGCTGGATGTGCTAGCATGAGCGCATGAGGGCGGTCCTGCTGGAGTGGAGCCGCATCCTGTGGATCGGGAGCAGCGCTTTCTCTATCTTCTTTTCATTATTTTCTGATGCGTTTCCTTTCAATCGGGTGGATAATCTGAACGTTTTACCGACCTTCTGGGATTAGCTCATGGATATTCTGCCTTCAGGACACAAGTGGAAGGAACAACCTTGAGATTTCCAGGTGAGTCGGGATTTCTTTATTTATTTTCCTCTCATCTGAGCGAGCAGAAGCTGTTTAAAGCTCTCATCATCCCGCTGATGTGAGCCTGAAACTCTGCTGCTGCTTGTGTTTGTTAAGGTCGAACTGATCCAGAACTGCTCCTACACTTGAAAAAACACTAGAAATAAGGAAAAACTTCCTTATTTCCTTAATTTGAGTTGGTAAATGCGATAGTTTGCCAGTGGCATTAGTATTTTACTCTAAAAATAAGATAATTACATAATATAATGCAATTGTGTTTCCTTATTTTGAGTGTAAATTGTGTTGTTCCTTTGGTAAAATGTGTCCTTTACCTCCTCAATCCAAGAACAAATGCATTTATTTTAAGAAAAAAATCTAAATTTTGATTTTATTCCAGTGTAAACCCCAATATGAAGCTCTACTTTCTCTGGCTTTTATTCGTTTTATCATAATTTTTACTCCAAACCTGCTCTGTTTGGGTTCATGACCAAATCCAGGAATGATCATCCTGCAAGACCAGCTCCTAAAAACGATCTGCTCCAGATTTCTGGCTAATGATTCCCTCCACCGGTTTGTTCCTTTTTAATAAATGAATAAAACATTTAATTTTTTTATTCAGATTTAAATTCTACATGGAACAGAAGCACAAATTAACCCTGAATTGTTATGTTGCCGGTCATATGATGATCTATCCTCTCTGGAGATAAAATCAGATTTTATTTGATTTAATGGTTATATATGTATATTGGATTTCAACAGAAACGGTAGTAAGATGCAGTCTTATCATTAGGGTTGATTCTTTATGAGAGGGGTTTGATCTTTAAACTTCAGCAGTTATCTTCCTCCCTAAATGTCACAGATATATTTATGCTTATTGTTATTTATTTCATTCACAACATGAGAACTTGGATTTCCTCTAATCCATGTGTTTTACGGTTTGCTTCATCCAGATTCTCAATATCCCCCATCCTCGGGTCAGGAAACCGTCTCATTTTGTACTAAATCATGCTTTTTTTTATATATAAAGTTGCTTCAATTGAGGAAACCTGAAAGAGTGTGATTTAGTTTAGCCACAGAAAACAAGATGCCATCACCTTGGGAAGATTTCATGTTTCTGGGCTATTTGTTTTAGCCGGTGGTGAAACCTTAATGTTTCTTTTATTAAGTTGACTAATTTTAAACACTGTTAGTGTTTATTTTTAATGCAGTTCTGTTGCTGGTTACCACTACTGGTTTAGTTTGTCTCAGGACTTTTGTTTATGGATTTACAGTAGGTAGAATTTTCCTCTCCAGGCCCGTAGGTGGCAGTAACGTGCTGGTTTGACAATAGGCCATACATAAGAAAAGAGATTTTTTTAACCTGCATGTTTCTTTTGCTGTGTTTAATTCAGTGGTTTCTTCCCTAAGAAGTGGATTCTGCTTTCCTTTAGATTTAAAGGACAGGTTTGGTCTGTTTTCTGCAGCTCTTACTTTTCCCTCGGCGCCACCTGTTGACTGGGAGTATTATTACTCTGCATAGTTGTGTTTCCTTCTAATCAGGCCATGTTAATGGCTAAAAATCCACTGACAAAGAGGCTGTATATTAAAATAAATAACATTAACACCTAACCTCTCAGCAGCACATTTGATCATTTAATTTTTTTTTCATCGTTTTATGACCATATAAGATAGTTTGATTCTTTCAATTATCAACCCTGGTGCTTCAGGGGAAGAATAATGATGTTTTCCAACAGTTCAGCTTCATGTTTGGGTGAAAAACAGTCCTTAAAACTCGTTTAGAGCCCACCCTTCAGGAATCGCTCCATCTTGTTTTGTCAGAAAAAACCAGACTGTTCTGGGCATCTGAGGCTGAAACTACTGCAGCTCAGTGTTGCCGTTTTCTCTCCTGAAAGCTGTTTGGTGGCTGGGATCAAACCTGGCTGTTTTGGTCTCTTTTCCCCCTCCTTGCTTCACTTCTTGTAATACCACTGCTGAATGTTCACCTCTGCGCCCACCAGAGTGCAGTTTAAATATTTATCACTTGTTGGGAGGTGTGCCGAAGTGCTGCCTCAGCCGACTTCTTACTTAACTCGCCCAGGAAGCGTGAAAAAACCCGAGTCGGGAAATGGAAAACGTCCTCTACATTTACTCAAATCCTTCCAAGTGTGAGGCCGAAACTCCTGATGAGTCCCCAGAGTTTGGCCTCCAGCTGCAGCAGAACCATTTCACACTTCACCTCCAACGCTTCATGTCGATGCTGCGGCTGGCGAGGTGAGCCGAGCGAACCCGGCGATGCATGTCGGAGTGCTGGACCCCCAGCTGTCTCCGGGCCCCTTCTTCCAGGCTCTCTGTGACGACTGAGCGTGAGTTTGCATATTAAGATGATTTCATTTGCTGTGTGGAGACCTCATCAGCTTAAAGAGCTTTTATTTAATGTGTGCTGAGGCTCTGCCGGAGTAATGGGAGCATCTAAAGCTCCGACTGGATGGCTGCGGTTAATTTATCTCACAAAGCCTGAGTTAAAAACAGGAGACAGCGGGAAGAGTCTATATGATTCAAACCCATTTAAAGGCTTAAAGTAAGACCAGAGGTGCTGATTTATTCTAGTCTTTAAGTCGTGTGTTCTATAAAAATGGGTAAATGTAGGATTAAAGATGTGTCTAAACTAATAATGCAGCATTGATTTATGAGGGCGTTATTCATTAATTATTGATGTTTATTTTGCTAGCCTGCAGTCAGCTGCTTTACAGGCATGAAGAGCTGCTGTTTCCAATTGGCCTCTTTTCTTTGTTGACTGACACTGCACAGAAACAAGTAGGGGAGGGGTTGCACTGCCGAGGTGTTTCTTAGAGGAGAAATGGAGGGTTTTCCTCTCTTTTATTGCTCTGAAAATAAGAAAGTGGATCAAATGCAGCCTGTCTGAACTGCAGCTATTTAATTATGAATTTCATTTCCAATAATAAATCAATTTGTCCTTTAATGTTTAATCATTATTTTCACTTGAGTTTTATCATATGAAAAATATTTAAAAAAAAATTTTGTCTTAGAACTTTTACTAAGCATAAACATTGTAGTCTATTTCAAAGTAGCTTTAGTATTGGATATCAATGGGATTAGCACAGCTAGCGTCACATAAACAGCTTTCGAGTCTTAAACTCAGGCCTGTTACAGAACAGGCTGGATTTGAAAATGTTGGCAGCTTTAAAAAATCTGAGAATGAATAGATTAAACTGTAAACGATGACTTTCCTCCTCTGCAGTCCACCTTCCTGTTTTCTCCTGATGTCTGTTTCTCTCTCACTCCACTGCAGCTTGAACAAACTGCAGACATGTTGGGGGTTGAATCTAGAATGGTGCGTTGACTGAAAAAAGTCCCCTGTCATAGCATTCCAGTGCAAACCAGTGTTAGACACCAGTGGGTTTCCTGGTTTATCGTTCTATCTGCTCATATCCATCCTATGGTGCAGAACACCTGGTCTCACCTTATTGTAATACTTGATGCGCTTTGTAGAAGTATAGAAAGAGATGCACAGAAATTAAGTTTTAGGAAAATCAGTACTGACTGAGTCATTCTAGCACAGGAGTCAGTAACTCAAACTGTTTAAAGAGACAAATTAGACAAGACCACATCTGTGTGGAGTTGCAAAAATGTAAAAGTCTTCTATAAGCCTCATAGTACGACACAGGCAACAAGTGTATTAGCACACTGTAAAAAAGGACTATGTGGGCTTAAATATATAATAAGCATTCGTTATTAAAAGTTTAACCTTAAGCAAATGTCACATCATGTGGTTACTCTGTTGTACCATATTTGGTGCTTTAAGTTTAAATTCCATTAAAATATGAATATATTGTATTGTGTATATATAATATATCACTGAGATTATAGAAACCAAAAAAAGAAATCTGATTTTTGGTTTGGTTATTTTAAGAATTTGGGAAAAGAAAATGGAAGAAAGTTCTCATCCCTGCATCAGGGCGCTACCTGTTGGATAGTGGTTGCAATCCACTTCTTAAATCTTCCTCTTTTTCCCTTTGGGATCCAAGGACTGAGACACAGCCACCTGCCTGGCACGGCGCCGTGCTGAAAGGTGTGTTGCAGGCTATGATGGGAAACTTTCTGGACAGAAATGTTTACATTTATTGTTTAAATTAATTTGTTATATACATTTTTACAGCAAAGGAAACATAATGAATATTTGTTTGACCTCCTGCACATCATATTAAAACAAACAAAAAAATTCTGTGGTTCTGTGCACAATAAACTGAGACACTAAAATCAGAAGGTTTGTAAATTAATAAATGACTTAAGATAGATTTGAGATAAATTTTAGAGTAATTAATGTTTATTTCATCCAGTTAACTGATAAAGTACCTAAATTTCGTTCCTTGTTATCTTACTGCTGCCCACTACAGGGCCCAACTATTAATTTTTAAGCAGAGCCTCACTGGTATCTTTTCCACTGTTTTTTGTTGACAACGATGCAGGAAGAACTTTCTGTGATTATTATAAACACTGGATAAACTCCTTAAATTGGCATCTAAATAGTCTAATTAAGCTACGCTTTGTAAGTTTAATGCTGTGCTCGGAAAGTGAGGATGCAATGTAAGAGCTGTGGAAAGTAAGCGAAACGCTTGTAACATGATAGAAGAAAATATGCTAGCAAGTAGCACAGTAGATGGGGAAGACATTTGTAAGTTAACACACTTAATTGAGTTCCAGCTGTTAAAAACGTTCATTTGATTTATGGTAATCTGACTGTGTTGATCATTATTCCCCCACTGAAAAAAAGTCACAATTTATTATCATCTAGAGACTATTAAAGTCGTGGGGAAGCTGCTGTTCCAACCGTTGCATTTTCCCGAGTGGTGTCCGACTTTACACGAGTGAATAAAGTGAATGTGATTGGTCGATTATCAAGGGGGCGGGATTGTTGTGGCGGTAGCTTTGCAAGCAAGTTTGATTGTAGCCGATTTGTCGGAAGCATCTTGCTAACTAGTTAGCAAATTAGTGCTAGTAGGTTCCCAATGAGAAATTACATTGGTCGAAGTAGCACTAAATTGGTGACTTATAAACGATACTGTCAAGGAACGCTATGGACAGCGGAAACATGCAAGAGGAGAGTTTTGTGTCGGAGGTCGTGGATGAGTCTCCTCCACCATACATTTTTTATTTAGAAAAGGAAAGCGGGGACTAAGATGATGTGGAAGAGGACGCCAGGGCAGCAGGGGGATTCAGGGGGAGGCCCCGGGAAAAGACCCAGGACACGCTGGAGAGACTATGTTTCTCGGCTGGCCTGGGCAGCAGAAGCTTGGTTTGGTGTAGAAGGCTTCCAGCCGTACATGTTTGAGCCCTTGCCTCACAACGCTGCCAGTTCTGTTAGCTCTACGCCTGCTGAAGACACAGACGTCCATCCCTGTGAACACTGGGACGGAACTCAATGGGAAAGGAAATAATGATACTGATTTCTTTTTTCAACCGTTGCGTATATTAGCAGCGACATATGAATCAAGATGCTATGACCGAAAAAAATTGATTGACAGATGACCGTTGATATATGATTGGCCGAATTTAGGTGTACAAGCTGACGTATAACTAACTGGCCTGCATAAGATAATGAAAAAAACCCTCAGATGATAAGAAAGGATTTTTTTTTTTAATAGAAATTTTCTAAATTTTGGGACAATATGGTCTAATAAAGAGCACATTTATATACATGTTTAAGCCAAAATGATTTGATATTTAAACATGACTTCCCTACGACTTTAAGAGCAGGAGGTGAAATGCAGTTCTAGACGAGCTTTGAATGTGGTGATGTCTAGAGTACGCTACTGTCCTAACTGACCCCCATTTATTCTGCGTACTCCCGTTCTCCCTGAGTCCATACCTTCCTGTGTTCTTGTCAAGAACATACTTGGAGAGAAAACAAGTCCATACAAACAGCCTCAGTCTGACAGTTATCAGAGCAACATACCCTATCTGTTAATGATAGATCTACATCTGTGTTCATTAGAAATAAGAAGTTATCCAATATCCAATCTTTTTTTATTTAGTCACCCAATCGATTCAATTTTATAAGTTTAATAATGTTTGAGAAAACACGTTTTTTTCTTTTATTTAACAGTTATTTAATACAGCTGGAACAATACATTTTATGAATACTTTTTTAAGTTCAGTATAATGTTAAAAATATTTAGCCCTTCATGTTGTGGAAAGATCCTCTTCATACAAAAGAAAACTCAGGTTTACATTTGATCTTAAAAACTTATCAATTAGGTTCAGCATTAAAACCAAAAGATGAACCGCTAAGTAAATATTAAACTTCTGGTTTTAGTGTCATCAGTTTATGCGGATGGAAGACAGCCTGCTGTTAAAGTCCCAGCTTTATGAGCCCCAGCGAGTGGATCGTTTCTGCCCTCTGAGGCGGTTCCTCTGCGGGGGTTCATTAGATGACACATGGTGGGAGGATTGTTGTGGAGATAACAGAGAGAAATAAATGAAGCAAAGCAAACATCCTGGGTGACGCTGTGGCTTTTACTTCCTGGTGAAATATTCCAACACCAGATTACCGTTTCATCACATGAACGCGTGACAAAGTCGGCAACAGAGGAGGGGGTTACTGATGGATCTCTGTGGCATCCCGTCACATCGAGGCGGATCGCTCTGGGTGTGTTCTGATCCGACTGCCGCTGTTAGACGGACAGAGGCGTCAGCTTTGCTCATTCAGGTTACATTCAGCTCTCCTTATCAGAACTCATGCTGCATGCAGGTGTGCTCCAAACAGTGGGATGTGATATAATCCGCCTCAGCTCCGTTCGGCACGTTTGAGATTAACGGGAATACTGACAGCTGCAGGAGTTAATCCCTGCAGGTTGGATGGTTCCCTGATGGGATGAGAGTCGGCCGTCCGCGTCTTCCAGCACACGTTCAGGTGTTGGTGTGCCTTTCTGTGCACGTCAAAAGGAAGTCAATATTTAGAGATCCCAGCCGAGGTGGTCATGGTCCTGGTGGTGCGATGACTCACTCAACATGTGATCAGCGGTGACCTGTTACAGAAACAGGAGACAGTGCAGCTGGGATGTTCTGGAAGCTTCTCATTTAAGCAGCAGTGAGGTGATCTTTTATTTTCTAAGCAGGTTTTTAAAATCCTTAAAAAGCCAGATAGCGACAGTGAACCAGGAGTGGGAGCTTCATCCTGGCATGGAGTTAAAGCCCCCTCAGATGTTTGGGATCAGCCTTACAAACAGTCACGGTGTGTTTATCATGTTGATGCGATGGCTGACTTCCATCCTGCATCTTTAAACCTTTAAACCGGGTTTATAGGTTAATAATCAAGCTAACCCTCTTATTTGATTTTTTTATATAAAACAGCTGTTATCCTATATGGTTTGTTGAGTAGATGGTCATCAGACAGAACATCAAGCTTCACATCATATAGGGCGGATGTCTTTAACAGGGGGTCCGTGTAGGCACTGCATGGGGGGTCGACTTTTTTTTATTTTTTATATTCCCCCCTGCAAATGTCTTTAAATATGCATTAACATGAATTCAACACACTGTAGTAAACAGATAAATGGAGGCAGAAGATGTCATTCAGTCATCAATGCACACATTCAGCGACACACAAGAGCTCTTTCAAGCTGGGCACCATTTCATTCACAACACCTGTTCCATCAACCAGGAATCAGAAATACTTTAATAATCCCAGGGAGACTTTACTTTGGTTACATGACTCCATCTGTAATAGAGTGACTATTAGACCAGTTTGATATAACACAATTTCATACCATATATATAATTAGGGGGTCCCTGCTCATTCTCATCATCAGTTTGCGGATCCTTGTTCTGGAAAACGTTGAAGACATTATATTGTGATTTTTGGCTCCCTGATATGATATAAATCTTTTAGTTCCTAGTAGGAGTGTAAATCACATCCATCATAGCGATTCGTTTCAGTATCGATTTCCTGACCCAACGATTCGATTATTTTCGATACTCTAGAATACACCATGATTCGATTCAAAATGTTTTTTTTACACCTTACAGCCTAGACAATGTTTTAAATTTGAAATAAATCAATAAAAGCTGTAATATCGTTATGCATTTTTTATTGAGAAACAACAGCAAATAACAGAAGTAGAAAAGTTGTACTCCAACTATTCCTATTAAAACCTCATTCACTGAAAAATAATAATACCCCTGCGTTATAGATTCTGAAAGGCCTTGCATCAAAAAAATACTGCACTTAATCAGTGCAATGAGTGCAATTCAATAATAGGCTCCAGATGTTCCCGCCCCTTCCACAGACCCTCCGCTGCTCCTCTCCCAAATTGTAGCTGACCGCAGACAGGAGGCCGGCTTGTTTTGTTTTTATGACCGAAATTGCGGAAAACAACTCGTGAAGTTTGACCCGCTAGAAGAGTGAGGTGCGTGAGAACGCTGGGAACCTTTTTCCACCTGGATCTCCACTCTTTTTGGCCCTCATGTCCCTCCGTCGTCGGACTAAACTCGCCCCCACTTCCTCTCCGCCTCGGCCGTATCTAGACCCACAGCGTGTAGCACAGACCACGCTTCAATACTGAGCATAAATCAAAAATGTCTGTGTCAAGCTCACTGCAACACACTGCTGTAAGAGGATAACCAGGAAGCGAGGTAGGAGGTGAAAATAGGTTTAGCGCCACCGCAGCACGGGAGGGAGAATTACGCCCAGGAGCAAATGGATAAAAATAGACCGGAGGGAAAAAAAACATGAATCTATTCTCTTGCGGACGTATCGTTGCATCAAATCGTCGGCTGTTGGATCGATGCATCGATACAAAACTATTATTCACACCCCTAGTTCCTAGTATTGATTTTTTCTGAAACAAAACACTTTTACCTAAAATGGAGAGAAAATTGCTACATTTGTACTGCCTGCTTTGTACGCATTGGTGTATCACATCTTTAGACTCTGTCAGCTAAAGGCATGTTTTAGAGTCTCTATACACCAGTTTACGATTAATCGATTACGAAATTAGTTGATAATTATTTATATAATCGATTAATCTGATTAATTGTTTAAGCCCTACTTCAGTTATATAAATTCTTATTTTGTGTCACTGTTTGTATTCTCATAAATATTTCTCCTTATGTATCCTTGTGGATACATTAGTGAGTTTTCCACTCCCAGTTCTCCAAAATATGATCTATTACCAGAACTTTCTTCCAGTTTCTCTCACTTGTCTGGAAGAAACTCAACCCTGATGAGAGGTTAGGACATGTTGTCTTTATGCAAAATAAGTCAGTATTTGTCTTTAAAGCCTTGCAGCTGTGAACCTGCTCCTCTATAAGATGAAGCCGCTACTTTTAGCCGTTTATATCATATCCTGGCCTGCATCATCGGCATGCTGGTGGTGCTCCCAGATGGAGTAGGAGAGGCAGCTTTTACAACCAGAGGAGAGATTATATAACTGCCATTTGGCTGCAGTATCACTTCATTGATCAGGGGAGATAATAGTTTGAATCACATTTGGAGTCTTTAAGGCTTTTAAGGGTTTAAAGTCTCTGCCTTAAGAGCCTGTCTGACCTTTGCAGGTGTTTCATTGGAGAATTTCCTTTCAATCTATTAGAACTTTTTAGAAATGAGAATTTTAAGACCAGACGTTTGTTTTAAGACATCCTCATAACTGCTGACGGTTTTCTGATGAAGTTGTTTCCTTGAAGCCTTCTGGCTCCTTTCCCTGGTTTTTAGCACAAACTTATCATTCAGATCAGCTCTTCTTTGTCTTTTCATTCTGTATCTATTCGTCTTTTCCATGTCAGCCGTCTTTCACTCCTTTAACCCGGCCTGTGGATCCCTGTAATGACTTCTTCCTGCTCTATTGTGTGCTAAACTGAAAATGAACCATTAAAAAAGCCTAATCGATATTCCAAAAGTATATCCAGTACAGTAATGCAGCAGGCCTTTGTTTAATGGGGCCTAATGTAATCTCTGGCTAATGCATCTAATGGCCTCTTAATACTCTTTATTCTGCCTCCTAACGGTAAAAACTTTTCTTTTTTTTTTTTTTTTTTGCATCACATTCCTTCTTTTTGTAAATTATTTATAAGTTATTCTGCCTGTAACATCTGACGGATTTTTGCTTTGCAGTCGATCTAATAAAAGGACTAATTTAAAGTTGAAATGTTGGTGTCTATTTTTCATTTAAAATGAGCTGAAATGGTTCTAAAACCAGTTAATATTAAAAAATGTTTTTGGGACGGCTTACACAACATTTTAAATTAGACTCTTTTAAGTTTGACTCTTTTTTTTTTTTTTTTTTTTTCTTTAAAATGCAGAGGACCTAAGTGTGTTTAGAAGTAACCTGAATTGGTCTCATCTAGCGGCAGCCGTTCTGTGAAGGCCTCTGAGGTTCTTCAGAGAACATTAGAGAACCACTAGCCTCTTGCAGACCATGGGGCTCAGCTGATGGGTAGAGTAAATTCTGTACAAGTTTTTGCCCTATTTGGGCTGATTCTCCAATCAGCTAGAATTGTTTGGATTGGGCCGAGTGTCAGCCTCATGGTACAGTCTGAGCTGTAGCTGAGAACAACGATTGATAATATCGTACAGTGTATGCCCGGCCTTAGAGAGGGCCAGTTTCAGGCAGGGTTAGGTTCTACAACAATCTCCCAGAACTCTGTTCAGTCCATTATCTGGACACGGAGACCAGATGGACCAACTACTGAGACGAGGAGTGCCTTAATCTAAAAGGCAGCCAATAGAAGCTACCAATCTGAGCCTAATAGCAGAGAGGATGGATTTGCCGTGGAACCAGCAGAACCTTTTTTTGGCCTTCATGCAAAATCCGATTGGTTTTAAAAGACTATTGCAATATGAAAACTAAAAGTGACTGAATAGAGAATCGAATCGAGAACTGAAGAGATTTGTTTTCTTGAAACTGTTGGTATTAACAGGTACTTCTTTTGGTACATTCTAGAGCCAATGTATGGAATGGAATTGGGGTATTAGATTTTGTTTAATTTATAGATGATTTGCTTTTTAAAAATGATATATGACAGGAACCCTGGTGAAAGGATAAGGGCGTCAGCTGACCCAATACCATACAGGGGCACAATAGGGCACACAAAAAAATGCACGCACAAGCAAAAACATTTTGGGGCAATTAATTATTTAAAAAAAAGCATGGGCACAGATAATTAATGCAAGCACATGAGCAAATATTTTACAGCACTTATTTATTATTCTATGGCATCATAAATGAATTCTACAATCACATTGTTATTTTCTGCATCATTAAATATCTACCTGAACCAAACTGAATTTGATTGGCCCACTTGTGAACTTAACTGTTTATCTCTAATTCACTACTGATGAAAGCACTATTCATCTTCATTAAATTTCTATCAGCAAATATGAACTTGAAAACTTGAAATGTGAAAAACAAAAAACCCTCCACATACATACATGTCTGCCTTTATCATTTCTATTTGTGTGTGTATCATGGCCAGAAAGATGGGAGAGCTGGATGTTCATTTTTTTGACAGTAAACGGTAATTTATATAAGTTATCACACCAGTATGTTGATATGAATGCCAACAACAAAAATATTGTAAAAACAAAACATAATTTAATGAACAGCTTTACTTTTTGTACATAAATCTTATGTTTTTCATGGTCCAACATTGTTTCACAAACCTATAAAAATAACGTACCAGTTTAATAATGGAGAAGCTATTTGTCAGCTTTATATAAATTTTTAATATATAAAAACTATTTCTTTTTTGACAATGTATAAGCAACTATGCAAATTAACAAACATCTAAAAAAAGTACACTATATTCTATTATTTTCCACGTGAATCCCAGATTGTTCATTCTTCTTTGCCGTTTCTACAAAGTGCTTTAAATCAGTCCTAGCTGTATTTATCCATGCTGCCTCAGATCCTGACATTTAAAAAAAGAGGATGGAAAAGCAGAATAAAGTTACATGCAGTTAGCCAAGCCTTCTTGCTAAACCAGATCCTGAAAAAGGACATTTCTTGCACCATTTTGCTCCTTCTCTCTCCAATGCGTCTCGACCCCCTGAGACTCGACCTGTCAATCACCCACAAAACGTCTGCACACTTCCTGTCAGCTCGGGGGGCACCAGAGCTGCGCTCCGAGCTCTCCTTTACCTTTAGCTTCTGCGAATGTACAACTTTTAACGAAAGTCAATGGATAAAGATTTTTGCGCCCTAGGGAGGAAATACGTCACCAATCTGACGAAAAATGGAACGACCCTTTACAAGTCATTAAAGATTAAATATTTATGTTGCACTTATAAAAAAAATATGTAGAGATATTTCGAAATGTTTAACGTTTTAATTTAAAATTAAATAAAAAAATCAGGGTCTTAATCAGGGTCATTGGGTTTGGGGCGGCGCGCTTGCGCCCTCTATTGGCCAGCCGCCACTGGCTCGGCTTAATTTTTGCGAAGCTGTTGATCAATTGTGACTGGCTTATTTTGGAGAGTTCATCTCTCTCAACTCCGCTGTGAGGGTGGAGCACTGCAGATCTACAACGGGGAACGTTTCCCTGTGAAAAGTGTCTGCCGATGATCAAGCCTTACGCTGATGACACCGATGTATATGTAGATGGTGAAAACGTTACTGGTCCTGGTGATCGAGACTATTTGACCAAAGCCAGAGGCCCCTATCAGACTTTTACTGAACGTTAAGCTCTGACCTTTGTGAAGCTAGGAGCCAGTCTTCAGCATGAATTCAGCAATAAAACGAACCGATCATGAAGGACAATGTGTTGCCTTCCTGATAAAGGAAAGTAAATTTTTTTTTTTGCTTTGCAAGTACATGTTTTGTTAATGGATTTTAAACATAAGCAATTTATTATTTTTTTTTTTCAGATTTTGTTTATTTTTTTTATTTCTATTTTTCAGATTGTGTTTAATAATTTGCATTCTTCACTTTTAGGGGCGGCCTGTTCAGAAGAACATCCATTTCTATTCGTTTGCTTGATGTAGGCAACAATATTTTTGAACGGTCAATGGCGAGTGTTTATTTAGGCTTGAAGTGAAGAGAATGTGGGGGAAAAAGAATGAAAAAGTGGAAATGTGAAATCTATAAAAAGATAGTTAATGAAAATATATAACCTATAAAAGATTCAACAAATAAAATATGAAAAAAAAAAGAATTATTTCAAAAGTTAAATCCGAGAAAAGAACAAAGTTACTTTCAAAACCTGTTTTTAATTAAGTTTTTAATAGCTTAATTCTGTATTGGATTTTTTTCTATTACAATGTTTCTTGTACCAATGATGGAACAAACTTCGCTCCATTTATGCTCTGTTTGATCCAGAGATCCAAACTGAAAATAATTGCTGGTTTTATTTCAATCTTCTCTGCATATATCTGCTGTGCTGATTGCCTTTGGTTTATGGTGAAACTTCATCTGGTCCAAACATTAAGCCGCCTTAAAGTGATAAACATCTAGTGGTCTATGCGGGTCATGGACCATTGGACCATTAAGGAGCAGAGCTGTTGCTGTGAATAGACCTGGCCTGTTAATCACTGGCTAATTACTCCACCTTTCCTGGAAATTGCATGTTTTTCTTCAGTGATGTTCACACACAGACGGTAAAGTTAGAAAGGAAAAGTATGTTGATATTTATAGCATGACTTCTGCCTCTTTTAACGACTATATTCCGGTTTTAATTCAGCGTGACTGGGTTTTAATTGCTGACCCGGTCCAGGAGGAGGCAAGTGTTGCAGGTGAATGCATAAATGGTAGAATTAATGACTAATATTTGCTGATTATGCCGGCCTCTCCTTCCACAGCCTCTCTAATGTAGTTTCCCTTCCGCAGCGTCATCCATCCACTTTCTATCTGTGCTAATGGCTTCTCCATTAACCCCACCTGATGGCCGTGTGGGTAATTACAAACATATTTACGGCCTGTGGACACACACAATGAGAAATAAATAACGTGTTTGACCAAGCAGAAGGAGACATTAGGCAGCTGGGCCTCTCAGATTTACCTCGGCGCGCTGAAATCACTCATCCACCCCGACTTCTCTCTTTAATGGAAACTGTTGCCAGAAGGTGGAACTGTCAACTCCTGAACACTGTGTTCTCTGTAGCTTCTCATCTTCTCTACGTTGGGTTCATTTTTTTAACAGCCTCGGCTGTGCTGTGCTACCGAAAATTTAAAACTAAAATGTGATGCGAGAGGCGTGGCGATTTGTTTGTTTCTGTACACTAAGAGCTTTAGGGGGGTGTTTTGATTCAATCATGTTGCTTTCTCTTTATTTTTTGCCTTGAATATAATTAAATATGAACCTTTAAGGAGACTGAAGTAGGTGTTCTGAAAGTTCAGGCTTCAAAGAGCCCAAAGCATCAGCCCTCAGCCACCGTGCTTTACAGTAGTGCTGAGCTCTGATGTTGAAAATAGTAAAACAAGCAGCAAACACACTCCACAAAACAAAATCTCTCCTGACCACTAGGGGGAGACCAAATATTTTTTTAAGAGCAAATATAATTTTTTTTGTTTCTTTTTTTGACCTTATAGTTAAGACGCAGCCCACGACAGCAAAAGACAACAACAAAAAAACAACGGAACTGATACAAACCAGACACGAGCTGCTTAAACAAAAAAAAAAAAAGTACTTTTTTTTTTATTATGGTTGAACCAGAGAGGGGCGTTTTTTTAAAGTGTTTTACAGGTTTGATTTTAACACAGCAGATACAAACTTAAAAAACAAAAGAAAATTCTGTTCTCCAGTTAAGGTGTGCGTTTTCCATCCATCCATTCATTTTCCGTCACGCTTATCCCAAGCGGGGTCGCTGGGGGTGCCGGTGCCCATCTCCAACTGTCTACGGGCGAGAGGCGGGGTCAACCCTCGACAGGTCCCCAGAGCAACACAGAGACAAACAACAATTCACGCATGCACTCACACCTAAGGAGAATCTAGAGAAGCCAATTACCCATCAGTCATGTTTCTGGACTGTAGGAGGAAGCCGGAGTACCCAGAGAGAACCCACACATGCTCATGGAGAACATGCAAACTCCATGCAGAAAACTGGAATCGAACCCAGAACGTTCTTGATGCAAGGCAGCGGTGCGTTGTCTGTCGCCATTTCTTTTACTGACAAATATCAGTTGAAAAATTGTTACATGTCGCCCAGCCTTGATAAGAACAAACCATATCAGAGCAAACCCTCCATAAAAACAGGAAGTTAAACTTTAATGCAGGATTTTATTATTTTTTTTAAAGTTGGAGGAAGAAAGCAGAGGTTTGTTATCTTTCATTGCATCTTCAAAAACAGCATAGTTATAGTAACATGTATATTAGTAGCACCTTGGTTCGATATGGTTTGCTTTTTTTTTTCCCCCACTCCCTCTAGTGGTCTGGAGCCCTTCCCTTCCTTTGCAGTGAGTTTGCTGTTGGTTTTACTACTTGCATCATCTACTGATGCTATGAAATATGTTTGTCAAAGTGATGAATTTATCTTTATTTAAAAGTCTTAAGCTCCCCTGAAAATGAGAAAATCTTCATTTTTTGATGCTGCAGCGCACGTATTGTTTACATTGCGACCAGTCTAAAGGCTGATTTATACTCAGAAACCAGGTCATCTGCGTGTGTTTCCAAGTGAACGCAAATGTGCCCCCGCCCCTTACGCAGAAACTGCGCTGCACCTCTCCAAAATTGTAGGAGACCGCAGACAGGAGGCCTCTGATTGGTCAAATCTACATCCACTCTACTTTATGCGTATTTCCTGTTTGGTACATTACCGGCTTGTTTTGTGGAAAACGACTCGTGAAGGTGGACCAGCTAGAAGAGCGAGGTGCGCGAGAACGCTGAGAATAAACGTGTGGAATAACATAGCGCAGACCACGCTTCAATATTGGGCATAAATCAAACATATCTGCGACAAGCTCGCTGCGACACACTGCTGCAGGAGGATAACCTGCCTGTAACTAGGGAGTACCAATGTGGCGACAGGTGGCTTCACAGAACGGTGTACTACCAACGACTCTCAGCAATCCACTGACTAAATGGAGATCAGTGACCATCAAACCCATCCTGCTATCAAACAGCTCTGTTTCGCACCTCAAAATGCACCGGTTTTATTCTTACTTCCTGTTTAGTTCATGTGCGCCACTACAGGCGCTGCCTGCCTCCGAGGGACGGCAGAGGACGGCAGTTTGTTTTCCATTTGTTTGTAAAGTGTGGTCATCATCTCCATATGTGTTGTTTTCAGTAATCAGAAGGCAGAAACAGTTGTTTGATTGTTGGGGTTTTGTGCCGCCTGCCGTGTCAGAATTAAAGGCTGTATGTAGAAATAAGCACAGGTTGGTGTTTTCCTGTTCGGCTGCAGGTGAATAAACACTCCTTTTTTCTGCTTGATGGTTTTTTTCCTTCCTGTCTGTTTGAGAATCGTTTTCCAGTTTTATTTTAGCAACAATGAGGATTAAATGTTAACAAGTGGGAGTCAAGTGCTGCTGTTGGAAGCTGTTTATCATGGCTTTAGCAGCGCATTGATGCATTTGATTCGCTGCCAGTCATGAATGCATCTGAATCATGATCGTACAATCGTCGGGAGTTTGTGTCCAAGCCTTTTACACACCTCTCCGACTTCTCCTTGGAGTCAAAAGACATTTTAAGATTTTTTTCTTAATTTAAATAATGAACCACTGAGGCTAACTGTCTGTTATACAGTTAACACCATTTGGAGTTCATGAGCTGAACCTGATCATAATGTTGGATAGAAAATAAACATCCAGGATGTAAACTTAAGAAATATCATTTCCTCCAAGCTTAGACAAATAACTTTGATCATTCATTTTCTAGATTATATTGAGCAGTAAACGTTTACCCAGTCCTGCTTCTCTCTGACCTGCATTGACCTCTACTTTAAGACAGGAGAAAACTATTAGTTCAATAATTTATTATTCTGTCTGTCATTCCTCTGATTGAGTAATCGGATTAAAAAAAAGTCACATTAGGTAAATTCTTTACTCAATGACCTAAGCTAAATTTATGAGTTACAGGAATACTTGGAAGATTTTCTAATAATTGAATCCCAAGAAAATGAAAAGGATCTCATCAGCAGCTAAAAAAAAAATAATCAGAAAATATTAAAAGCTTGGTCCTTTCTGATAGTAATAAGCCATCAGCTGAGTCTGTAGCGAAATGGTCATGGAAGAAAGTGCTTCAAGTTTCACTTACATACTCTTCTTTTTATTTATTTATTTCTTTTTACAAAAAAACACCTTTCCTGCTTACTAAAGGGTTAAGTTCCACTGATTTGATTTTGCTGGAAAAACTATGAAGTCATAATAAAAACTGATAAAAACAGTTTTATTTTAAAAAATACATAAAAACTAGTGTCCACAAACATTTTGAACGTTTTATGCTTCCAAATGTAATACGGTGATGATCCCAATCTGTCACAACCATGAGATCATGCTCCTTCTCATCTTTTTATGCTCCTGTATAGGGCTGCAACTAGGGCTGAAAAAATGGGATTAATCAGATTAAACAATTATTGAATTAATCATTAATTGAGGTATAGAGACTGTAAAACATGCCTTTAGCTGACAGAGCAACCCAAAAATTGCCAAAAAAACAAAACATTTTGTATTTAATATAAAAATAAATTTTTTTTCATCTGTAAATATGCTCCATTCAGCATCCACAAGTGAAAAAGTTTTAGTTTTACCTGGTTTAATTCTGTAGAAAATCTTCCCTAAGGAAAATTCGGCTATCAGATTATTAATCAAAAAAATTATTGACAGATTGATCAATTTGCAAAATAATAGAAAATAATCAGCTGGAACTATCCATTATTTTGCAAATTGATTAATAATTGGACAGAAAAAGCTTCCTTAAAGAAGATATTTTACAGAATCAAACCAGGTGAAACTAAAAATCTTCCACTTGATGACTTCTGGATAGAGCAGATTGACAGACAAAAAAGTTTATTTGATCTCAAATGCTAAATATTAATTTCAATATTTTGGTATAATTGCTTCTCTAAGTGGGTCGCTCTTTAGACTCCAGTTAATATTAATCCCCCCTCACCCCTAAATAGTGGTGAGGGCATAGAGCTTGGAATCCAGAGGTTCTGAGTTCGCACTCCCACAGACTGCCACACTGGGTCCCTGAGCAAGACCCTTAACCCCGCACTGCTCCCTGGACGCCCAACTATGGCGTCTCCAAGTTAGATGCAACGGGTTATTTTCGTTGCTCTTTACTTGTGAAAGTGTAATAAAAATAAAAGCTAAAAAAAATCTAGATTAATATAACACTATCGGATTGTTTCAGCCCTATTGCTATAGATTCTTTCCTGTAACATCTGGACCAGTTTCTGTGTTCTCATGCCAACCTTTGTCACTTTGAGGGAGGAACCAAACTGAGAAAGCAAACTGCCTGTGATTGGCTGCTTTTCAGGAAATCCCGCGTTTTGGGCCTCTACTGTTTTCTTCCTGGTAGCTTGTAGTAGCGTTAGCAAAGCATCTTTTAGGATCATCTCTGTTGTTTTAAAGAGCTAATAAAGCTGACGTCATCATTAATAATGTAGTTTAACTCGGTAATAATTATTTTCTGAAAGCAGTTGAAATTCTGCTCTAAAATGATTTATGCTAAATTTGCAATCCTGTATTAGCTGAGCTACCGTTAGCTTTACTGTTTCTATGGAGGATAGTGAAGCTTAAATTCATCTGTGAAGCAGACATTTATATTTCTAATCATTTTGAAGCTACTGTTCAGCTTTTATCCTTTTATGTCCTTTTGTGTTGAGCCTTAAGTTGCTGACTGATTAATGTTGAACATGAAGTCAGGATTCAACCTGCAAAGAGAACAGCTGCTAGCATGAGTTTGCTTTGTGACTTACTGACCAATGAGAAATTAACTTTAGCGACCTTTTAACAGATCAACAAACAGATGAATTAAAAAGAAATAAACTTTTTTTTAATGGTTTCAGGTTAAGCTTGACTGGCACTCATTTATTTATGTATTATTTCTAAGGCTGATCTCCCGACTTTTTTGACATGATACTTAACTGACTCCCTAACCTGTAGTTTGGGACGATTCTTCAGGACTTTGTTGCTTTTTCTTCTGTTTACATAGGAAAGAAAATCACACAGGAATTAAACCATATGAATAAAAGTCTCAATTTAATCAGAAACATCTATTAAAAAAAATCACTAACAATAGAT
The DNA here is from genome assembly GCA_030533445.1 of Cyprinodon diabolis. NCBI lineage: Eukaryota > Metazoa > Chordata > Actinopteri > Cyprinodontiformes > Cyprinodontidae > Cyprinodon > Cyprinodon diabolis. The sequence goes on along the minus strand of CM060065.1, from coordinate 46,703,658 downwards.
CGTAAATGGAGGGAGCGGTAATGAATGAGCACCACATGAACTGAAAGCATGGCTTCTTAACAATCGGATCAATCGGCCAATGTTTGCATGTATGTATAGCTGATATTGACACAAGAAAAATGCTAATACTGGCCTTAAATATCGTCCAGCTGATGTATCGGTCTATCCAGGGGTTGACGTGAAGGATTTTTACCACTTGTCCTTCGGGCAAGTGACTTTCACATTTCATTTGCCCAGAAACAATTTTTATTTGCCCAGTGTAATGTTTGATAAATATAGTTCCTAATATTCATTTTTGGATATATATCAATGAAACATGTTTGTTTTTTAAATGTTTTTTGTAATTCAGTATTTTGTGTGGGTGGTGGGTGAAATGGGTGGAGGGTAAAATAGGTGGTGGGTGTGTAACTGTACTTAATTTTTTTTTGCCTTGTTGTTGTTTTCTTAGGCCCTGTCCACACGAAGCCGAACCCTGGCCTAAATGCACAAATTTTTCACCAAACCAGCCTCTCATCCACACGAAGCCGGCGTTTCGGGGGTCTGTAAACTATTTTTTTTTATTCAGTCTTCAGAGTGGGAAGATTTTGAAACGCCGTTTTCGCGTTTCCATCTTTAAGCTCTAACCGCATTTTTTTTTTTTTTACATGCATGCGTCATAGCGTCGCCTCTAAACACGCATGCGCGACACAGTATCACAACAACAATGGCGCCGTACTGTGTTGAATGGTTGCTGCTCATGCTACTCACCCTGCTGTCGGGCTTACAACAGAATCTTCTTCTTCTGGAATATCTCCAGGAAGAACAGAGCAATATCGACCACATAGTTCAGCACCTGAATTTGACTGAACCACGAAAATGGACCCGCAGGGCAACCATGTATAAATATTAGTGCGCATGCCCAACATTTCGTCGCCTATTTTTGCTTTGGCACCACAGCGCCACTTACAGGCCTGGCATACATTTTGCAGCGTTTTCATGCATTCGTGTGGTCGATCACATTTATTTTACGTCTCCGTCTTTACGACAAACGTTCTGGAAAATATTAGCGTTTCGTGTTCGTTTTGACTTCGTGTGGACGGGGCCTTAGCCTGCCAAGTCGAAAAAAATGTGACTGATTCGTGCCAGTTCCCGCACAAAAATAGCGCCATCTGGCGGAAAATCACGCAGCTTTTTCAAATCACGCGAGAATGTGTACAAAACAACAAAAATGGCGCCGACAATGCTTTTGGGTCGTTTTCTTCGAATGTAGGTGAGTTTTGAGTGATAATGCAAATAAAATGATACAGAATCACAGGTACAATAGCGCTTTCTAGCTTGTTTGTCGTTTTGGTAACTACATCAAAATTACCGATATGTGGACAAAAATCACCCGTTTTTTTTCAAATCATGCGAGAATGTGTACAAAACAACAAAAATGGAGCCAGCAACGCTTCTGGGTCGTTTTCATCGAATGTCTGTGATTTAAAAGTAATTTTGAGTGATAAATATATTTTTTTTGCGAAATTTGTACTCAACAATAAAAACTACTTGCCCCGGGAGATCGGGCGATAGTTAACATCGAGCCCTGCTATCCCTTATTAAAGTGGAGAAATTACGATTATATCTCAGTTTTTCTTTGCTCAGCTTAATAAATGTTTTGCTTCAGGGCTCTGACAATTTGCCAAATCTAAATTTCTAATTTTTATTCTGACCCAAATTGTGCTTTGATGACTTTTTTTCCTATGCAGGTTTTCCTGGCTCTGATGCTCTTTGCAGATGCCGTTAATTCAAAGTAAGAAAAACACCTTCAGACCAGAATAGTCGGAAACATCAATGTTTTTATTCCAGTTGTAACTTTAGACAAGCAAACCTATCAGATGGATCTTTGGACTCAGAGATTCTGACCCCTCTGTGGTTCTCAGTGATGGTTAGAGCGGGCTGTTGCGGGATGGGGTCCGGTTGTTTCTTTGAACTCCAATAAAAGCGCTGACCCGGATAAAAGTGCGGACTGAACTCCCCACCTGTCCTCTGGTTTCAGACTAATTCTCAGGGACATTTCCTTTGTCCAAATGGGCCCACTGAGCCGCTTTCAGCTGATTGGATCAGACGTCTTACTCCGTCCCTCATGGGTAAACTGTCCAAATGCACCAGAGCAGTGATTCATGTGGTACTTCAAGAAGAAATATCGGGCTAACTTTGTCCTCACCTGAAAACAGAACCTTGAACCTTTCTTTTAGTCCATCAAAACAATACTTTCTTCATTTGTCCTCCCACAGCTTCTGTCCTGAAGTCCACTTCAAAAATATCCTCTGTTACTGGATGTGTGACAGAGATGGCTCGACGGCTCAATCAGAAAGTTGTCTATATACCAAACTGAGATTGCTGTTCTCTACTTCAAAAAACACTTTAGATTTTTTTTTTTTTATTTAAAATTCTATGTATAACATGGATGCATAAAAACCTAATTTTATTTTCAGTGTTAAATTCTGTTTAAAGTAACAGATCATCCGACCTTTACTGGTTGATGATTTTCTTTATTCGAACCCCAATGATTTTTAATTGGTTACCCCTGGTTTAATGTTTCTAAATATTTATTTCACGTCATGTGCTCCATCCACATCTAGTGAAAGCTAGTGTAATTGTATGAGTCATATAACGTAAACACTCATTGGGTAGCTAAAGGATATCATCAGAAGCAAGCAGGTGTTCTTCAAACTGTTATGTTATGAAAGGACTGGCACATCTATTTTGACCTTTGGGAAATTAGAACATCTGAAATATGATCCATTAGTTGAATATAAAGCAGTGAAACAAGCAGGGAGTTTGTTTTCTTTACTTTATTAACTTAGCTGAATTTCATTTTAAAAGATTTTTTATTTGTTTTTCTTAAAAGCACTGTACTTCTCCCAGATTTCCAGCAACTTTAACCAGGAATCAGCCTCCAGGTTAATTAAAAACTGGGTTCATTTAGATCAGAACATCTGATCTGGGTTTTTCTGATCAGTTTGGGTTTTTCATCCGGTGCTGCTGGCTTTGGTCCTTTCCATGATTTGTTTGAGAGGCGGGGGGTGGGTTTCTGAGTGGACCCCTGCAGGGTGTTGTGATTCAGTGTGAGACTGGAGGGGTCAGTGAGGTGGGCTTTGCACTGCCAGGGTCTTTTGTCAGAGTTTCAGCCTCTTCATATTCAGATCGTTGCTGGAGGAGAACTTTAACTCTGGCAGCTCTGCTGGACCGACCTCCTGATTCTGCTCCTCTGCTGGTAAGACTAGCTCCTTCTAAGGGGATTGAATTCACTCAGTTTGAGCTTTATTTCGGTCAGAAATGAAGGCAGGAAGCTGACTGCATCTTTAGCTTCATTCTGTTTGTTCCTCAGATCTGCTAAGAGTTTATTTTAGATCTACAGGCTCAGCTTTGTAGAGCAGAGAGGTTTATAAGGTGCCTGTTTACTGGTGGAGCTGCTCCATGCTGCAGGCCAGTTACGTCAGGGCAGGTGGGGGGGTTGAATGTTTCGGAAAGTTACTGGTAACTTCCCTGATAGGATTTGGAGGCCGTGGATCGTAATCTGCACATTGTCAGGCTGCCTGAGCTCTGTGTTCTGGCCTCTGTGTTCTCATTAAAACTGGGTCAAAATGACCAACATCAAACACATTTGAGAAACATTTCCCTTTATTTACAGTCTTTGGTTTCTGAAGGTTTAATTTTTAAACATATCTAACTGCTCTCTGCCAGGTTCTTACACTGATCTGGTCCCGGATCATATAGGTTCAGATCAGGCATTTAGCCAGGAATATTTCATAGGGTGTAACCCTTGGTGTATCAGATCTTTAGGCTTTGCTCGGCGTAGGGGGCCCAGGGGTATTCTACCCTGGAAAATTCAGAAATTTAGACACTGAAATGCAGCTAATGTTTTGTCTTTGTTCCAACATTCCTTTTGTCCTGATTATGGGAAGTATGTGTGCTTGACTAGAGGTGGAAATTTGATAATTTTGACAGGCCTGCCAACTTTTCACCAACTTTTTCCCCCTTGGAGTGAGATTTTGTAATATTTTGGATAGGCAACCCTTGTCACGGTTAGATTAAAAGAAAATTCACACAATTTACATAGTTTTCTGTATTCTGATGATTTTCAGAGAATTGAATTAAAGAAGAATTTGCCCTACTAAAATACTTGCATCTTAAATATACTGTAAACTAAGAATTTCAAAACTTAGTTAATTAATTATTCTCTGCAGTTGAAGTAAAATAAACAATGGGAGACTAATAAGTTATTACTGGATTATTGGCACTAAAGCAGGAACCAGAGCATCGAATCCCATGCAAACTTCACCGTGTATGAATATTTGATAATGGGCTAAGGATTTAAAAATCTTAACTCATTATCTAATTAGTGTTTTTTACAACTCAGAAAACAGCTAAGAAACTCTTTTTTTTAAATTAATCAATTAATTATCGGAGACCCAAAGGTTTCTTCAAGAAGATTTTTCACCAAATTAAACCAGGTGAAGCTAAAACTTTTCCACCTCAGGAGTTCTGAATAGAGCAGATGGGCAGATGTAAATGATTTTTTATTTCAAATGCAAAATGTTTTCATATTTTTTTTTACAGTTTTGGTGTAATTCCTGCTCTAAATGTGTCGCTCTGTCAGCTTAAAAAATGTTTTAGAGTCTCTATATTCCAGTTAATGATTAATCAATTGCTAAATTAGTTGACGATTATTTCAATAATTGATTAATCACGATTAATTGTTTCAGCCCGGGTAGATTCTATAAAAACTCACCATGACACAATACAGCATTCCTCTGTATGTTTCATTTTACAAAATGTGATGTTAATTACATTTTTAAACATATTAAATGGACCAAAATATGGATAAATGAATAAGATAAGTAATAATAAAGTGAGAACATCGCTGTGGTTCTCCCTCTATGAATCCTGGATAACAGAGTTGTTGTGCACATCCTCTTTGTTTCTTATGCTGTTTGCCTTTTCTTAGATGACTGATCTTTTGAAAAATAAAATACAATGATTTGGTTTTTTTTGTTGATCTGTTTGTGAGGCATAGAAGAAAGTTTTAAGAATATGAAGATTTGGGTTTGTTTAATAAGTCCTAAATTCCAATGGTAGGTTATTCAACTAGACTGAGCAATAATTTGTTTGTGATTAAAACATGGACTAAAACTGGGACTAAATCAAGTGGCTAAATTAGAGCAAACAATGAGTAAAGCTCACTAAAAAAAGCACTAAATGTCGAGAAAAAACAAACTATTGTCATTTTGGTGTCATCCTACATTCAGTTTCCACATTGATGATTTAAGTAGCTGCTGCATTTTTTATTCATATTTACTCAAGTGCTACATTGCTTCAAATCTTTATTAATTTAGTCAATTATCTTAGTTCAGATAAGAAAAGGATAAGATAAAGAAATCCAATTTTATACCTTGTAATAACTGCTCAGAAATCCCCGGTCTTTTTACAATATGTGGCGCAGGTCCTTCAGCTTTGCTCGTCAGCACAGTGAATATAATAGGTGGTCTGGTGCAAAACTATGGACCGCATATAAACCTGGCATGTCCTCCTGTGTGAGCACTAAGGTTGTGTTGAAAACGTGGACTGTATTTTTATCAGCATGGTATTTTTACATATAAAAATGTACGTGTACATGTACGGCAGCCCCGCTTCTGTCAGTGAGCCCCAGGGCAGCTGTGGCTACAATGTAGCTTGCCACCATCAGTGTGTGAGTGTGTGCGTGAATGGGTGAATGAATATAGTGTAAAGCGCTTTGGTCAAGTCTCCTGACTTGAATAAAGGCGCTATATAAGTACAGGCCATTTACAATTTACCATTTATAAATAAGCGGTATTGAGTTGAGTTTTAATGTCCGTTATGTTTTTAGCGTGAAAAATTGGGGATACGGATTGTGAGCGTGTGAATACAGGCCCCAATTGGTGAGAATTGACAGCCCTGGGTGGGCACTGGGCATGAGATCATAGTTAGGTGCAATATTATGTTTCAGAGTTTAATTTAAACAATCAGAGAGTCTAAAGCTACGTTGACAATGTGATTTGAGCAATAAAAAAATGCCATCTTTGACGCTTGTCCAGATTAAGGTCAGGCACTTTAAAAAATCGTGGCAATGTGTAGCTATTAATGTGGATGTTTTCGGGTTTTGACGAAGAACATCTCAGCTAATCATTGGTGCACGTTCCTCTTTTCTTTTTTCTTCTTCTCTTATGCTACATTCACACTGGATGCACTTTGGGCAGGAAAAGTGTTTCCTGCTTCATTTTTTAAGCTTGTACACATTAATACTACGTTCAAACTGCATGTTGCTGAAGCAGCAGAAGCAGCCGGTTTACATGCAAAATCAGTTGTTGACACGCATCAGCAGCACTGTGTCTGTGTTCCTCCTTTCTGGGGGTATGTTTTTTTTTTCATTTTATTTAGCTCCTTTATGGAGAATCCTTAGTGTAAATATTGATATTCATGTTCAAATATCCCATCTTTGGCTGCCTATATTTCACATATCTGCAGGTTTTCACCAGGTGCATCTTTAATTGAATACATTTATTCCAGATGGTTGTAGTTTATGTCGTTGTGTCTCTAAAAAGAAACAACAGTGGCAGTGGATCTTCAGATGGGTCTAAAGTCATCTGAGGGGCTCCCATCTGTCTCCATCTCCCATGTGCTTGTCAGTCCTGCTGGATATGACCTTTGCCCCCAGCATGCCTTTACTGACCCGGACGGCTCAGTCGAGTCCAGACTGACAGTTTCTGACGAATCTGCTTGAATCAGACGTTCTTTGAGGGCGACGAGTGACAGCCGGCTGATACAATGACCTGACCCTGGATCTGGCTCCAGGAGCCGGTTCTTCTGTTTCTTCAGACATAAGGAGAAACTAAAACCTCCAGGCACTGAAACAGATAACTACAAGATCCCAGGCTTGTTTAAAATGCCTTTAACAGCAGATGTAGATGCTAATATGAACAGACTGTAGATGTTAAACCAGAGAAGAACTTTTTTTTCCCCTCCAGGGCAGAAAGTTTAATGTGGCTGAAAATTACTTTTTCTTCTGATCATATTTAATGTTTCTCACAAAGTGTTTTAAACTGTGAATATTTGAATGCAAAAAAAAAAAAAAAAACACAGTTCCTGTGATAAATAGATAAATCTTTGTGAATGTCACCTAAAACCTGCTCATTTGGTTTGTTCAGTTTGATTCAAAGTCATTTTCTGCGTCACTATTCCAAACATGGAACAAGCAGCTTAGTTAATAAACACTTTCCAGAGTTAACTTCAGGTTGGGAGATGATAGATAATGTTTGCTAACCATGAGGTTCACACCGAGTCGCAAACTTCATCATCCTCACATCCATCAGCAGGGGTGGAAAGTAACGAACTACATTTACTCACGTTACTGTAATTGAGTAATTTGTAATTCTCTGAGTAGTTTTTGAAATATGTAATTTTTACTTTTACTCAAGTAACTTTTAACCTAAGTAGTTTTACTTCGCTACATTTAAAACCCCCTCACCTTACTGAGTAAAAAAAAAAATAAAAATTACTGATGGTGAAAAAATTAAATGCGGCCGAAAATTTAAACCCTTGTGTCACGGAACCAACACTTAATCGCCATTAAAAAATAGAAGAAGACTTTTGACTTTTAACAGCACTTTATTTACACAATTCAAACATATAAACAATTGATGTAAAAACAAGTGTCAGTTAAAAATCACTAATAAAGTGAAACAAGTGTCAGTTAAAATCTTTAAATGAGGAGCTTGTTAATAACAGTGGGATCCTGTTGTGTTTTAGTTTGATTTCTGGTATCTTTTGGGCATTTAATTTTGTGTGCATTTTTAAAACTTTAAAACGTAGTTTAAATTTCTTTATTCCTATCATGGTGTCTGTTGGACAGTAGGATTGAAAATTGTTTGCACTTTATGGTGCAGGTTGTGACTGTCCTTGTGCTGTGAGGAAGTATGTTCTTTAGCCCAGCTGATCGTTTGCAAGTGTGGATGTTCACTGAAATACGCCCTGAAATCGATTAAAATACGTTGTGGTCAATTCGATTCATGACTCATCCTTTTTTGCATTAAATAACTCAAAGTAACTAAGTAACTTTTACTCAAATTACATTTTAAATGAAGTAATTTTGTACTTTTAATTGAGTAAATTTTGAGATGGGTAATTTTACTTTTACTCTGAGTAAAATTTATGCAAAGTAAAGATACTTTTACTCAATTACAATTTTTTAGTACTCTTTCCACCTCTGTCCATCAGTGAGACCTGAATCCTACTTTCAAGGACGAACTATTAACATCTCTTGACATCGTATAAATTGGCCAATAAATATCACTTCGATCAATAGATTGTGCAAAACTCTTTGAAAGACAGTACTGTTACTCTTGGACACCATCAGGTTTTGAAAATGTAGGAAACAGCTGTGTTTCCTACATGTAGTACCACGTAGTATGGAGTTATGAGCTTCAGTCTATGCCGTCTGCCATTGAAAGCTTTCAGTCGATGTGTATCAAGCGTAGGACATGGCAGAAAACGATCACAATATGATCCTGTAATTCAGTTATCAATATCAACTTGATATCCATAACTAGTGATTTGTGCTTTGTTTACTCTGGAAAAAAAATTATGCAACCGCTTTTGGCATTTTTAGTTACTTTAACACAACTGTTTTATGACCTATCCTGCTAATATGAAACAATTGTGTTAAAGCAACTAAATATGATTAACTTAATGCCAAAAACATTAACATCAGCGGTTAAAAATACAGACTAGGAGGAAAAAGCTGTAACCTTAAGGCCAATTTATGCTTCTGATGCATAGCCTCTGCAAATCTGGTTCGGTCGCGCACCTAAAACAAAAAAATCTTGACTTTGCGTCGGATGGTCGCAGAACGGCGCAGACCTGAAATGGAAGTGCGCAAACAAAAAGCAGCTGTGATTGGTCCTTGGTGTGCCTTTCCAGCTGTCTGTGTGGTCGTCCTTCCCTATTCGGTGCCGGGGCGCGCCATTTTTAAAAACGGAGGAACAACTACAACGGACAAATACGACGAAAGGTTAATCTGTCTTTTTGCCAACTTTATCAACCCGTTTCTCTTTGATGTCTAGCAACTCTAGATCCATCTCCGTGACCGTGATATCTTGCAGATGCGCCACTTTTGTTTTGGAAGATAAACACTCCTGCCGGCGCTGCCAAAGTTCTCGTGACCATCCACCGAAGTTCTTGCGAGTTCTGCAATAGGCTTCCCCTTGCGCTTTGGCTTGAAACTGCTGTGCGTCCCTTGAAATTCCAGACCCACGGTGCAGAAGGATACCATCCAAACTGGTTCACGGCCAGACCCAAGCAACATTGCAATGTGTGTGGTTGCAGAAGTATAATCCCCCCTTTAACTGCAGGACTATCTATTGTGCTGTAGATATTAGAACCCACCCCCCAGACCCCAAAGGCCTCTGGTCAGGGAATGGAAGAACACTGTTGGCATATAGCAGAGAACTAACAAATCCTAGCACATGAACTAATACATTAGTTCTATTCTAGTACTCAGATTTTATCACCTCCAGCTGCCGTGAATCACTGAAGGTTAAAGTCTGCAGGAGTCAGAACAACTACAGACTATTTCAAAGTAGGATCAAAATCCTGATGAGCTTATGGCACAACAAAACTTTTTCCTGTTGTAGCTTCTTGCTTTAACATCTTAAGACAATTATTTCCTGCTCATGACAGCAAATAAAGCCGAGCTAATCTCTCCATTCCATCTGCCGTTGCAGTGGCAGACGGTCGATATGCGTCAGATGCATCTGCACACAATACTAATAAATACCAGTCATTTCAGAACTACAGTATTTACAGCTAAAGGCTAAGCTGTTGTACAATCCTCTCTCCTGATTTACAAAAGGCAGATCAAAGAATGTTTCTTTACTTGAGAACAACTTAAAATTAGAAAATGTATGAATATAAAATAAATAAATTAAATTTAAGGCATCCTTGGTGCTGAGGAATCTGCTGCCTGCAATTATAATTCTTCTTGCCTTATGAGGAATTTGAACTGCTATAGAAGATGTGGTGTTGCTATGGTGATTTTCTGCTTTCTGGGATGAAGACAGAACAACATTTTAAGCAAAAATAAAAAATCAGTCAACATGAGAAAAACGTAGGTTAGATTGAACAGGGCTATGAGTGGAGAGCCTTCTAATGGCCTCTCGTGGAAATGTTTGGGTGTTTTTATGGGAGATCTGACAGTTAGAAAGCCTCCTCTGTTCCCGTAGACAGAGAGGACCAGCAATTATGGGTGATGACCAGGTTAGATAGAAATGTGGGCTAAAATTGGTTTGGATTCATACTTTCATCACACTTCTATTAAAATATTGAAAACAATCAAACTAAAGACCCAACAGGTCAGCGCTCCTGCTTCCTGTCAGACATTTTAACTTTAAATGGTCCTACTCTAAAAGTTCAGGCCCATCCCAATGTTGTCCTCGGCGATGGGTTTTCTCTCTCTCTCTCTCTCTCTCTCTCTCTCTCTCTCCCCCTCCCTCCCTCCATTTTCATCTCTTACTTTGATGTATGGCTGATTAATCGGATTCTTTGTTTCTAAAGATGTCATTTTATGGAAATTCTGGATTCTTTTTTAAAGCCAATCCATGACTCAGACTGACCTCAGTTCATCATGGTTTGTTCTAGGGCTGGGCGATAATTCAATAACGATATATATCGATCGATAGACGTGTGGCGCAATAGAAAAAAAGAGGGTCGATAAAGAAACGCAGTTTTCCTTCCTTCTCATTGTAGCCTAGCATGTAGGTTTATGCTAGTCACTGCTTCCTCCCAACCAATCACAATCGTGGACCCAGGCACGCCGTCACCAAGCGCCGCCCTCTCAAACCACAACACAGAGCACATGAAGATGTCGCAGCAAGGAGAGGCGGAGGAAATTGTTCCAAAGAAGGGTTTTTGTAGTTCGGCAGTCTGGCAGTATTTCGGTCATGGCAAGTCGGACAAAAAACAAACCAGTCATCTGTAAAATGTGTCGGGAATCAGTGAAAACCAAGTCTGATAACACAACCAACTTTTTTTTTATCATCTCAGCCGCTCACACCTGCATGGGTACGAGCTGTGTAGGCCCCGGCGCGGCTCTCCTCCGAAGAATCTTCGGGAATTTCGGGAAAATATATATATATTTTCAGTTCTGGGCAGTTTCCCACGTAGTTCTAACAATTGAGAGAAAAATGCTGAGGGGCCAGAAACTTCAAAGTAATAACTCAGGTTAAAGCAGGAAACAGGGGCAGTGGGGGGGCATTTATTTATTTGTTATATTTATTTTGGTCACTTTTCTGGTCACTTTAGTTTATTCTTTGTCAGTATTTAATAACATAAATCAGGTCTCTTAAGTTATTTTTCTTTAAAACAATTCTGTTATGGTTAAAAAAGTTGGTTAAATAAAGATTTAATTCGACGTCTGTGTTTGTGTTTTTTATTAAAATTAAATCATTTAGCAATATTATAAAAAGTCCAGGCAGAGCTGCACATCAAATATGGTTTCAAATCTTTTCAATAATTATCGATATCGATCAATATGCATTTTTTTTATCGATAAGCTTTTTTTCTATATCGCCCAGCCCTAGTTTGTTCTTAGATGTCTCCTCATAACTGATAAATAGCTCTCTGTTAAAGTTTAAACAAACCTGAAGCTTGGTGTGATAATAATGGGTTTTTGACTAGAAAAGGCACCAAAGGACAGAATGATGGGTTCCTCTTGTGTTCTTTTTGGTTCTGATCCGAACCTAACCAAACCGTGTGGGTTAGGCTCTATACAGTCATTCCCTCCAGAGGCTGTGGGTGTGTTTTTGATTTCCAACGGTGAAGATGCTGCTGCTCAGCTGATGCTCAGAGGCTGAGAACAGTACGGATTGATAAGCTGCTGCAGCAGGGAGGCGAAAACACTATATAGACTATAGGGTCCACATCCGTCCGTTAGGGATAGCCGGCTATCGCACCACTTGATCTCTCATCGCAATGAATTAAAAAATCCCCAGTGAGATTTTTGTAAACCCCAAACATGTAGGGATTCGAACCCGTAGGTCTGCATCTTTAGAGATTTAATCTAATGCAGAGAACTCCAATGAAAACAGAACTCCTAAATTATGATTTTATATCTTATAATTTTAACATTAATGGCTTAAAAACATCTGGTCTAATTATCTTGGTATGCAAAGTATTTTATTTTTGTTTCTTTCTTGCTGAGCAAAGACAATAGCTGGACCTCCAGGGTCTACATTTCAAAAGTTTAAAGATGAGATATTCCTAGATAAAAGCCTGCTGAGGGGACAAGATAGTCATTGGGTTCAGGTTTTCCTTTCAACATGATCTGATCTAAGCTGGATAGTCTAGATGGAAAAAGTCTAAATTCGTTCCCATGGTCAGAGAGATTATTATTAGGAATAAAACTGCTCAACCTTTCATTGCGGATCATTTTTCCTTAACATTAAAACTCCCACAAAACAGCTTTATTTGTGGAAGTCTCCTCCCGTAACCTTGAGCCGTTTCTGTCATACTCTGTTATTGCATCCCTCTCTATGTGGGATGTCAGCTCTTCGGTGAACGAATACGCCGCTCCCACCTCTGCTCCCACTCGCTCTGCAGCTCAGGTTGATGATGAGAGCTGCAGAGGAAGCAGCAGATAGGATTTGTACCTGTTTATCTCACCGTGCAGCCATTGAAGCCCCCACATCGTTTCCCTCGAGCCGATAAAAGGCGTCGGCTTGTCGTGGGGAAAGAGGCGTGCGGCTAATGAACCGGATGATACGAGATGGCGCCGAGTCTGATCATTAGGCGGAGTCGAAAACAAAGAGGAATGAAAGGAAGTCAGAGAGCGGGATCATTGTTTAGAGCGTGGAAATGTGTTCAGTTGATCTTATTGATAAATAATTCAGGACCCATTAAGTCCTGAACTGGTTGAACCAGGCTTACTGGTGAGATCTCAGGATCATCAAACTTTTTCCATCTTCACAATCTGTCTCAGACCTGGAGGGATGAAAGCTCCGCTAGGTCAAAGAAAATAGTTTTAATGAGCAAACTCAGCCTGTTTGTTGATGCGTTTTATTCCCTGCCACTGTTCCTTCTTAAAATTCAGTGTTTCTCAAACTATCGTTAGATTTAAGATCTAGAAGTAAGTCACTTTTTTCTCTCCTTATTACAAAGACTCAAACTTTAAGCTTTTTAAACCACAGATTAACCCCTTAAGCCCGGTGGGCCCGGTACAGTGCCCAACTGACACCTGCTCATGTTTATCTATTTATTTAAAATAGATAAACATGAGCTGAAATTCCATTCAGCTCGGCAAAGAACTCATGCTCTTCCTCAACACTGAAGTCCTCAGACATTTTTCTTTCGTTGTTTCTTTCTTTGCACAGGTAAACAGCACATTTCTTCTTCTACGCTTGCATTATCGGCAGAGCAGACGCTGAATGCGCGCTTTCATCTGGTTTGGTCTGCCGCGGTTTCTGTAGACTCGTGAACGCGCTTTTAGGAAATCCTATACACTACTTTTTATGCTCTAAAAACATTCTAAATGGCTTCGTTTCGAGTAAATTATGGACCCTACCCACTCAGGACACTTGGAATACATTGGACGAGCAGTATGGAGGAATATTGACACGTTTTTTGTGGACTTTTATGGACCTTTCTGCCTCGGGCACCATAGATCTCCATTATTTGCATGTCAGCAGACAGCAAGAAGCCTCCCAGATCTCCAGATGCATTTGAGATATCAAAAAAGTACTCCAGAGTGTTGTTCAGCATGGGGGTGAGTAGAAAATGAAGGCTAATCATGTTTTGGGTGTACTATTCCTTTAAGCACAAGCTAGCACTTCTACCTAAACTTACCATTGGACTGTTGGAGGAAGCCCACTCTGGGTCACTGAGCAAAGATCCTTAACCCCACACTGCTCCCCGGGTGCCCAATGATGGCAGCCCACTGCTCGCCAGGTGGATGGGATAAATGCAGAGGGAAATTTCTCCAATGTGAGATCAATTAAGTTCAATTATTATTATTATAATGATTATATTATGATTATATAACCAGTAGCTGTGGTAGGAACTGCAAAATATAGGCTGAAATCCTGTGAGAAGTTTGACAGAGGAACTGAGATGATGATCCTGCCTCAGTTTGACTTATTTCCTCTGACAGGTCGGCTCACAGCCTTGGGCCTCAGAACAGCATCTGTCCATTTTCATTTTAGGCCCCAGTCGCATCTGGAGCCGCAGCTTAGACCAGGTCAGACATGATAAACTGGGTTTGAGCTGCCAGCTCTGAGACAAACTCACTGAAGAGAGAGGGTCTCAGATACTGGAACTCACCAGCTAATCTTTCCATAAAAACAACTCTCTTCCAAACTCAAGACTTTACTTGTTTTATTTTGACTGATGCACCAAAAATCTGACTCAATATTCACATCAGTTGATGTTTGTTCTTCTAAAACCTTCATCATTCTGCTTCATTCTCTCTCTATTCTCTCTCTCTGCAGAATCTCTTAGTTAAATCTCTAACGTTCTGCTCTCTCTGCTTTTCTCATGACACCAGCTTCATCTGGTCTGTTCCTGTTTGGCTGTGACTCCATCCTGGAGAGAAATATCAGCTGTGCTGCTGCCATCAACACCTTTGTTTATGGATGTACCAGATCGGCCTGTTTTCCAGTGTAGTCCTGTATCTCTGACTGGGACTGGCTGTATGTGCTCTCTTCGTCCTCTGGCATGGGAGTTGGCTCGGAGCTCATTTGCCTGGCTGTGTGTTTCCTGGACGGGGCCGCCTTTTACAGCTGCTTTTTGTGTCTCTGCTTCCGTCTCCTTGAACCCCAGTCGGCCTCAGCAGATGGCCGCTCACACTGAGCCTGGTTCTGCTGGAGGTTTCTTCCTGTTAAAAGGGAGTTTTTTCTTTCCACTGTCTCTACAAGCATGCTTAGTGTGAGGGATTGCATTTGAGTCGATGCAATAAACAGGTTTTCCTTAGATAGAAAACATTGAATCAATTTGACTGAAAATAAATCAATTTGAAATCAAAATGATGTGTTGTGAATTGGCGTTAAAAAATAAACTGAATTGAACTAAAAATAATTGATTTAAGAAGTTTTTGGTAAACTTTAAAATACAGCAAAGTTACTTTCAAAATTTTTTTCTTGATTTCAGATGGAACAAACCTCCCTTAATGTTTGCTTGTATCTGTAGCTCATACTTAGCACTTCTTGACAATGGAGGTTTTCTGATTCTATTCTATTGATTTTCAACCATAGCAAATATCTATTGATCACATATCTACACAGATATTCTTATCTGAGCACCCCTCTGTATCTGTTTGGTCATTAGAACTGAATCAAACTTTAATGACTCTTCCTGGCTGTGCGTGTTTGCATAGTTGGTGTTTGCCCTGCTCTGTTTGTCTCTGACTTCCTGTCCTGTGGATCTACCTGTTTGCACCTGAGCGGGAAGTCAAAGGGCTGATCGACGAGGTTAATCTTTGTTTAAATGTCAGAGGTTGTTGATGTGTGTGTGTGGTGTGTGCAAACATTGAGCCTGTGTGTCAGATTTCACCTCCAACTCCTCTTGTGTTACTAAACCACTCCTGTGTGATGTAACACTTCAACTTCCCGCCGCCCTGCCTTTAATCATTGCTGGGCTCTTTGAGAAAAGCTCTGGAGTTTTCCATACATTAGTTTTCTTGGATGTAGAGAGCGTAAGGTTCTGGGTTCCCTGTGGAGGAAGGGGCTTAGCTGAGCCTTCATGTTGCTAAAGAAAAAAAAACACATTTAGTGCATGATCGTTTTTGCATGGATCCTTAGGAAATATATTAGAAAAGAAGTTACGTTACATTAGCAGCAAAGTGAAAGGCAAATGAAAACATGCAGACCAACAGAAAGGTAAAAATATGACATCAAAATGGAAAGGAGACTGTGCAGTAATGAAAAGTTTTTATCAGAAACAAACCAAGAAATAAAGAGATGAGTTCCTGAGTAGGATTATTTTACCAGATGTGCAAAAGTAGTCAGCATAGTAATTCATCAAAAACTCCAACACATCATTTACAGCAATGATAAAGACAGAAACACTCAAGCGTGTTCAAGGCAATGACGGTTATAAAGAATAGCAGAAACTGAGAGGAAGGATCTGCGATAACGCCCCT
Source organism: Cyprinodon diabolis (assembly GCA_030533445.1). NCBI lineage: Eukaryota > Metazoa > Chordata > Actinopteri > Cyprinodontiformes > Cyprinodontidae > Cyprinodon > Cyprinodon diabolis. Next base: position 46,687,490 of record CM060065.1, on the reverse strand, counting down.
CGGTGCACTCTGGGTACAGCAGTCTGTCACTGAACGAGCTCTGCAGCTCAGCAACAGCTTCATTCATGGGGTGGGAAACGGTGAGGTTATTTTGACGACAGACCTTTTGCCTCCCACCACTTACACTGGGTGAGAGGGCCTCCTAGAACAGCCTCTTATATCCCTTACTAGGGGTGGAACGGTTCACAAAATCCACGGTTCGGTTCGGTTCACGGTTTCATGGTCACGGTTTTCGGTTCGGTATATGTTTATTGTTACACCGAAAAATAAAAAAAATAATAAAAATTATAAAAAGTTAATGAAAAAATAAAATGTATGAAATTAATGAAAAAATTAAAAATTTTTTATGAATTGTAATTTTTTTTAATGATCCGCGGAAACCATGGATAATTTCTACATGTTTTGCTGCTTTGAATTAAATCATCTGGCGCATGCCCTCTACGATCTCCAAGGAACTCAGAGCGGAGCGGACGGGAGCCACAGTGGAGGATGTAGGCTTTGCTTTGTGCAGGCGGTCTGGAGCGCAGCGGGGCGGACCAACACTGACATGTTGGTCATGTTGCTGTTAGCATAAACAAAACGTGTTGCACAATGCTTGCACACTGTTGCACTTTTATCCACCACTTTCTTTCCGCCGTCATCGTAGGTCACTCTAAATGCAAAGTGGTCCCATACAGCAGAACTATAAAGTGCTGCTGGCGCGTCTTCCAACTCCTGTTCTTTCCCACTCGCCATACCCACACAATTCTCCACAACAACTGATTTTTTCCTGCTACACCCGGCTACGCTGCTTCACTTCTTCTTCTTCTTGTTTACTACTGGTGGCTGGCTTTGGTCGGAGTACCGCCACCTTCTCCTCTGGAGTGTAAACGCTTCGCCTATGAGAAAAAGGAGCAGCGCATGAACCGAACGCAACACACGCGAACCGAGACAGTCGAACCGAACGGTTCGGATGGTTTTCATAAACCGTTCCATCCCTACCCCTTACCCACCTGTTATGTTTACAATAAAGTCAGAAGAAACAACAAAGTGGTGGCCATCTTTCATGTACCTCCTTCAGACTTTAGCTTTGAATTTAACTTTGAATTTCTAGACACTTTTATAGGTTCATGAAGGACCTGCAGACCAGGGGCTGCTCTCTTTAGCTGGGGTGAACTCGGGCTCTTCTAACGCTAAATGACAATGTGGACCGCACACGTTAATGGATCTGAAACCCTGCAGAACTGACCAAGGAGATGCATCATCTCTGCATTTCTAAGAATGTCAGCTGTTATTTTATTTTTTTTATCTCAAAACTCGATTCTGTCAGTTTTCTGCCATTAATTCTTGTTATTTTCATTGAAAAAGAAGCCCTCAGATCAGTTAATTAATGAAATCCAAGCGTGTTTGGGTTCCAATAAGTGTTGTTGCTTGGCGGTTAAAGGTAGGAGAGCGGATATAGAGCTGATATCTGAGTTAAATAGGGAGAAATGAAGCATGTAGAGAATCAGTGATGACCTAATTAATCTTCAGAGCTCGCTCCCAGCTGCTGCAGCGTCGGCGCTGGCACACACTGAGCGAACCGACGGGTTAATCATGCATGTATTCTGCGCACCTCGTATGAATACTTGTTTACGGAGTCATTTTAAGAGCTCCCTGATCTTCATCACTGAGATAAGAAGCAACACATTCAGAATTTTCCCTCTAAATGTCTCCGTCCTAAGAGGAGATCCTCAGAGGAGCCTTTTCACTAGAGGAAACGTGATCGCGATCGCTACGAGGATTTGTTAAAAATCTGCTTCAATTAATCAGAATAAAGTAAAAAACACCTCCTTTTTAACCTGGGAGAAAACAAGAACCGCATATCTAATGCTTCTCTCTTTTCTTTTAGGCAGCATAAGCCGAGGAGAACATGGAGTTGAAACTTTTAACCCTCCTCCCTTTCCTTTCCTGCCTCCAATGAAAACCACAATCTCTCCCAAAGTCCCCAAACTCATCAGAAAATCCGTCTTATCTCAGTTCCTCCCTGATTTTTTTTCTTTACTCCACAGCCATTTTCAGCTGGTTCAGCTGCTTTGAGAATTCAGAGATTAAATAAAAAATCATTGTGAGCAAAGTTTGACACCAAAATGCAACAGGAGTAGGAGAGCAGAGAGAAATCAATATGATGCAGCTCATGGAGGAGCTCACCAACTTCCCAAACAAGAGCAAACAAAGGGAACGACTTTAATCCCAGAAACTGAAACCCGCTCAGATGGATGCTAAAAAAATGAGAAAGAAAACCAAAAACTAATCTGATTCGGGTCCACCTGTCAGGAACCCCAAAGAAAGGAATGATGCTGTTGTATGGAAGTAAATCTTAGTCGCTGGGATTTGAATTAAAAATGCCACTGAAATTTAAATGTTGTATGTTTGTACTTGTCAGGTATCTGTTTCTGTTATGTTTTTCTTTTGAGTATTCAGTCTTACTTTACTCCTTGTTTTCTAGTGTTTAGTCTTCTTTTCTCCATGTTTTATAGTCCAAGTAATTTAATTATCATTTTCTTGTTATTTCCAGTCTTCCAGGTTTCTATTTGTTGCTCTCTGCTGCCCTCTTATGTTCTCCTTCTTCCCTAGCTCTTTCCCGCTCTTGTTCTGTGCACACCTGCTCCCAGTTTCCTCATTAGCCCCCTCTTTGTCTCAGTCTCCTTTAAACGCCCTCTCTCTTCAGTTCCCCTTTGCTAGGTCCTTGTCAAACACCGTCAAACATGCTCCAACTCCTTCTGTTTGTTTGGACTTTGTTTTCTTTTTGGATTTTTGGATAACCTGCCTTTGTTTTCTGTTAACTCATTATTAAATCCACAAAAGATTCACCTCTGCCTCCCTGTCTCTGCTTTTGGGTCAACTAACCATAGCCAAATCATAACAGTACTTACTGTTTCAGTGTTAAAATATTTTCAGAACACATTTTTGACGAAAGAATTCATTGTCATTATTTCTTCACAGTTGAAATCTCATTTGTTATTTTCCCTCCAAGCTAAATATTCACATTACTATTTCAAAGTGATTACATTTTCAATACTTATTTTTCAGTGTAAAAAAATCTGCATATAAAAAAATTCAACCTTTCAAAATTCAAACTCAATATTTTCAGCCTCCTGAGATTCAACTGGCTCTATTTCACTGTCTTAAATTCGGCGTCTAAATTCAGTGTAAAAAGGGAAGGGTTACTTCAGGTCACAGACATTAGCAATAGATTGTGGCGTCCAACACCCAGCCAATACTGTTACGTTTTCTTAGTCACGTGACGTGACGCTTGTGGCGCTCATACGGAAGGAAAACCAGCATGATGGAGCCGGTCATGCAAGCTAACGCTAACTCAACTACAGAAAGTAATAAACTCACCGTTAAGTTAGCGTTAGCTTGCATGACCGGCTCTGTCATAACAAAGAGAAAATAACAAATGAAATTTCAACTGTGTAGAAATAATGACAATAAACCTCTTTTTAGGTCAAAATGTGTTCTGAATATTTTTTAACACTGAAACAGTAAGTACAAACATACAACATTTAAATTTCAGTGGCATTTTTAATTCAAACCCCAGCGACACAGATTTACTTCCATACTGTTTCTAATCATTCAGTTGCTCTTCTAATGTCGGTTATAGATAAATCTTTCTTCCCTCAGCTGCTGCCAGATCAAACTCCAGCAAGGGAACGCTTGCAGCTTTCTTTGTATCATTGAGTTAAATGATCAGCTGAAGATATTGCCAGCAAGCAGTGCAGAAAATTAACAATAGAGCTGCTGAAGGCTCCCAGTCTGTGACTGGAAATCCCACCACCACTGCCGCTGCTGCTGCTGGAGCTATGTTTCCTCCTTAACCCCCCCCCCCGCTAAACGTCCAAATCCAGACCAACTCTAAGCTCCTGTTGCAGATCCTCCTTTATATGGAGGGAAGTTTGTTCCATTATAGTTGCAAGCAAAAAACATGTTTTGCAAATGGAAATATGGAAAAAAAAAATCAAACTATGACAAAAACGGTTTAATAAAAAAAATGTTTTGAAAATAACCTTTTTTTTTCCATATTTGTTTTTCAAATGCATTTTTTCAAATTTGACTGTTTTATTAGCCTAGTCAACTAGCCCCACCTGCAGCGGCCAAAATCATTTTTACCTGCGATTGGTCTAGCCTCGATCAATGCCCCAGGCCCTAGAAGTGACGGGCCAATCACAACGCAGAGATGACAAAGACAGCATGACGACAAAGCTGCGCGACGCTGGAGAAAGCACAACAAGGAAGATGGCAACAACTATTGAACAGTTCTCGTTTGACTCAGCTTTCATATCAGTTTTGGAAGGATTAGACTTGGGGGTTTTTCGTTGAAACGTGAGCAGGAAGAGGCTCTACGCTCATTCATTTTTAAGAAGGACGTATTCGCCATTTTACCGACAGCCTGTTTGTTTACACTCCCCCACCAGCTTTCTGTCGTGCTACGCCACAGTCATTTGCCCTCATTGGTCAGAGCGTTGGCTAATAGGCACAGACAGCGGTTTAAAAGACAACGGGTTGTTCTCATCAACAATCTTCCAATGTCTAAATCATCGGGGCCAGAATAAATTAGACATTTAATCTCACATTTAGTCTGGTTTATCAGGCTACTGTTTTATCACAAACCTCGCTCCATTGTTTGAGAGACCACTGACTGGTGGATAATTTAGTGGAAGGAAAACTGTACAGATCTGAAATGAGTATTTAGCTGCCTGGTTTGATCATTTGCAGAGCTGCAGGTCTTTAGGGCTCCATCTCTGCTCTGTAGAAATTAGGGCTGCATCTGATGATAATTTCACAAATCGATTAATCTGACGATTATTTTATTGATGAATTGTTTAATAATCGGATAGCCAAAGGTTCCTTAAAGAAGACTTTTTAAGAATTTAAACCAGGTGAAACTAAAGCTTTTCCACTTGGGGAGTTCTGGATATAGCATATTGACAGATGGAAATATTATTTTTATCTTAAATACAAAATGTAAACATATTTTTTTACAATCTTGGTGTAATTACAGCTCTAAGTTTGTCGCTCTGTCAACTAAAGGTATGTTTTAGAGTCTCTATACTCCAGTTAACGATTAATTGATTAATAAATTAGTAGATGATTGTTTCAATAATCAATTAATTTGATATATTGTTTCAGCCCTAGTAGAAATAGACTTATACATCAGCAGATTTTACCATGTCAATGTGTTTCTCTATTCCCAGGTCATTAGTGCATTCAGCAGCCACGTCCTGAGGTTATGGAACGCACAGGACGTTTAGTTAACGTTTGACTTGTTAATAAATGTTTTGTTGTTGTTTAAAATTATGTATTTCTAACTATTGTTGTAATTTTATCATGTAAATGATGGAAGAAGTGATTTCGGTTTGAGTAATCTGCCAAAAATGGGCAGCACATATCTTATATGAAAATAATTGGCATTGGAAAAAACATAAAACCTGTATGACCCAATCTATACTGCTTTGCACATGAAGAGGCTAAAATGTTTGCTTTGTTAAAGCTCAGGCAGACCAGACAGGGAATCTGTGAACCTCAGTGGGATTCAGGGCTGGACTTTGACTAGGCCGCTCTCACAGATGCATTTGCTTTGATCCAAACCCATCAACCATCTTTGACTGCGTGTTTCAGGTCGTTATTCTGCTGGAAGTAGAACCTCCACCCCTGCAGCGTCTCTTGAAGCTGCTGTTTCTCGCAGGGGTGGAAAGTAACGAATTACATTTACTCACGTTACTGTAATTGAGTACTTTTTATGAGTAATTTGTAATTTTCTGAGTAGTTTTTGAAATACGTAATTTTTACTTTTACTCGAGTAACTTTTAACCTAAGTAGTTTTACTTACATTTAAAACCCCCTCACCTTACTGAGTAAAAAAATAAAAAATACTGATGGTGAAAAAATTAAATGCGGCCCGGAAATTTAAACCCTTGTGTCACGGAACTGACACATAATCGCCATTAAAAAATAGAAGAAGACTTTTGACTTTTAACAGCACTTTATTTACACAATTCAAACATATAAACAATTGATGTAAAAAACAAGTGTCAGTTAAAAATCACTATTAAAGTGAAACAAGTGTCAGTTAAAATCTTTAAATGAGGAGCTTGTTAATAACAGTGGGATCCTGTTGCGTTTTAGTTTGATTTCTGGTATCTTTTGGGCATTTAATATTGTGTGCATTTTTAAAACTTTAAAACGTAGTTTAAATTTCTTTATTCCTATCATGGTGTCTGTTGGACAGTAGGATTGAAAATTGTTTGCACTTTATGGTGCAGGTTGTGGCTGTCCTTGTGCTGTGAGGAAGTATGTTCTTTAGCCCAGCTGATCGTTTGCAAGTGTGGATGTCCACTGAAATACGCCCTGAAATCGATTAAAACACCCTATGGTCAATTCGATTCATGACTCATCCCTTTTTCCATTAAATAACTCAAAGTAACTTTTACTCAAATTACATTTTAAATGAAGTAATTTTGTACTTTTACTTGAGTAAATTTTGAGATGGGTAATTTTACTTTTACTCTGAGTAGAATTTAGGCAAAGTAAAGATACTTTTACTCAATTACAATTTTCTAGTACTCTTTCCACCTCTGCTCTCTCGCTCCGTCCATCTTCCACTAAACTTTCTCCATTTTCCTGGTGTTTCTCCCTCTCTGCGGGACGTCCGTGTTTTAGTGGACCTAAATGGGTCCTTCCTGTCTCTGTGTCCAGATTTTGGATTAAACTTGGCTTTGGTTTAGAACTTTACTCAGTACTTCTGCTGTATCCCTTCTTTTTTATGATGTTCTCTGCATTTATGGTGAGAAACATTTACGGCTGGACTTCCTGGTTCTGTTGGGAGGAAATGGATCAGAACAATAACAATCACACAGATCGTCATGTACCTTCCATGGTGATAAACCCCCAGAATGGCAGCTATTCTGGTCATGTAGTCCTCTCTTCCTCTCTCTGTCTGCTGGGAGTTCAGCTTTTTCCTCCTCCTCCCCATCTTTACTTGCAAGATCAGTCTGCAGTGATTTTCTTTCACTTCTTTTTTATCAGCATTTTTATCTGCTTGGTCTCTAAGCCCAATTCTTTGTCTCAGCAGAACTTTAGTCCTCACCTATTCTCTGAATTCTGAATGGTTTTTAATGTTGGTTTGGATGGTAGGAACGTCCTAAAAGTGAACCTAGAAAGTGCTGAATTGCTCGCTGATTATAATATGATAAGATGCAAACAAAACCAACTTTTTCAGAGTTGAACTGAATGGTTGGATAAAGCAGAGACTTCCTGGAGAGATGAAAGGTGATTGATTACTCTTCAAAGCTCCTTTATCAGGACAGATACACTATATTGCCAAAAGTATTTGCTCACCCATCCAAATTATTGGAATCAGGTGTTCCAATCACTTCCATGGCCACAGGTGTATAAATTCAAGCACCTAGGCATGCAGACTGTTTTTACAAACATTTGTGAAAGAATGGGTCGCTCTCAGGAGCTCAGTGAATTCCAGCGTGGAACTGTGATAGGATGCCACCTGTGCAACAAATCCAGTCGTGAAATTTCCTCGCTCCTAAATATTCCACAGTCAACTGTCAGCTGTATTATAAGAAAATGGAAGTGTTTGGGAACGACAGCAACTCAGCCACGAAGTGGTAGGCCACGTAAACTGACGGAGCGGGGTCAGCGGATGCTGAAGCGCATAGTGCGAAGAGGTCGCCAACTTTCTGCAGAGTCAATCACTACAGACCTCCAAACTTCATGTGGCCTTCAGATTAGCTCAAGAACAGTGCGCAGAGAGCTTCATGGAATGGGTTTCCATGGTCGAGCAGCTGCATCCAAGCCATACATAACCAAGTGCAATGCAAAGCGTCGGATGCGGTGGTGTAAAGCATGCCGCCACTGGACTCTAGAGCAGTGGAGACGCGTTCTCTGGAGTGACGAATCGCGCTTCTCCATCTGGCAATCTGATGGACGGGTCTGGGTTTGGCGGTTGCCAGGAGAACGGTACTTGTCTGACTGCATTGTGCCAAGTGTAAAGTTTGGTGGAGGGGGGATTATGGTGTGGGGTTGTTTTTCAGGAGCTGGGCTTGGCCCCTTAGTTCCAGTGAAAGGAACTCTGAATGCTTCAGCATACCAAGACATTTTGGACAATTCCATGCTCCCAACTTTGTGGGAACAGTTTGGAGCTGGCCCCTTCCTCTTCCAACATGACTGTGCACCAGTGCACAAAGCAAGGTCCATAAAGACATGGATGACAGAGTCTGGTGTGGATGAACTTGACTGGCCTGCACAGAGTCCTGACCTCAACCCGATAGAACACCTTTGGGATGAATTAGAGCGGAGACTGAGAGCCAGGCCTTCTCGTCCAACATCAGTGTGCGACCTCACAAATGCGCTTCTGGAAGAATGGTCAAAAATTCCCATAAACACACTCCTAAACCTTGTGGACAGCCTTCCCAGAAGAGTTGAAGCTGTTCTAGCTGCAAAGGGTGGACCGACGTCATATTGAACCCTATGGATTAGGAACGGGATGTCACTTAAGCTCATATGTGAGTCAAGGCAGGTGAGCAAATACTTTTGGCAATATAGTGTATTTTTCTCTGCATCATTTTTTATTCAAACCAACCTTCACCTTCCTTACATGTTAAGATTAGCCTTAAATGTTACATTTTATAAGGCTGTGTTTTATTTTATAGGTGATATTTTCATTTAGTTGGTTCCTTTACTTCAAGTACCAAAGTTTACTACAACCCCTCATTTTGGGAAATCATGTGGTGACAGTGGAAAGGAACATTTTCCAGTTAACAGAAAGAAATCTATTGAACAACCAGAACGAGGCTCCGTCAAGCCGCCATGTGCTGCAGCCAATAGGAAAAGCTGCCTCAGCTACATCACCTCCTGACCTTTGACCCTGACTTCCCCTTCAGCCCAGCGGAGGCTGGACTCAGGGTTGCAAACCTTAATCCTCTTTACCTCTCAAAACCCAGCGGGTTGCCAGTGACCCGTTTTAAAGTTTTTACAAGTAATAACTCAGAGTGCATGAAATTTATCCTCGTGAAATGTTTACCAATATAGACACTTTAGACATCGTTGGAAAGCTTAAATTCTCTACAATTTAACCAACTAGATCATTTTATGGACATAACGAGCGCCAAAGCACAATTAACAGATATAGCAGCATGTCAAAATATATACCATGACAAAGCAGCCACAACAAGCAAAAATGTCTTTATTACTGCTGTTCAAAAAATACCGAGAATAAAAAAAAAACAAACTTGGGCTTGATGCAGCTTGGGTGTTTTACTCACCCAATTTTCATGTATATATTCAGAAACTAGAAGGTGTTTCAAATAATGTCTCACACATGTAATTTAGGCTTATGCTGCGTTCACACCGGACGCAGCAGAAGCAGCGAGTTTACATGCAAAGTCAATGGTTGACGCGCAGCAAAAGGTCCCGGAGCGCGTTTTGAGCAGCAGGCGCAGCATGTCGGGAGCGTTTAAGCATCTGATGCGCGTGACGCGATGGAAAATTTGAACTTTTGCTGCTCGACTTGCCGCGCATTACAGTTCCTAAAATGAGGTGGATATTAAGAGGTTAAACAACGTTTAATATGAAGCTAAAGTATGATCATGGTTTATGGCACCAGAGCAGATCTGTGTTCAGCCGATACACAGGAAAATCTCCTGCTCTAACCTTTGACTTCTATTTGATAGATAAGATTTGGGAAGTTTTATTTTTTTCAAAGGAAAGGTAAGATTGAAATCTTGAAGGTTGTTTTGTGATCTTATAACGACTGACTGTCCGCTGTAGAGAAGTCAGGATTGATGAAAATCGACGTCGGCATGTCAGACTTTTGAAATAACGGTGATCGGCCAGAAACCTGCAGTCGTTGCCCCCTGATGTTGAGAAAACACTAAAATATTAATCTACTAGTATCATGCCCCAGTTTCAGGAAACGGGTCTGCTCCTGTTTTTATCAGTTTATGTAAATTTTTACTTCCCAACAGGATGAGTCTCTGCATATCAGGCCTGTGATTCCTGCGGCCGGTAAGTCGTTTGGAATTAGCTGATTTTGTCAGCAGTTCGTTTGCTGATGGCTGCTGTTCATTAGGAGAACAAAGAAGGAGATGAAACGCTTAACATGGAGGAACTGACTCTGTTTTCATCAACCTCTAAATTCTCTGAAACAAACCTGCTTTTATTCCTTTTTTTATTTTTATTTCTTAAGAAAACCGAAATCTCCTGCAGTGGGATCACAGAAAACTCCTCGTTTGAGTTCTATGATGTTCCTGATGAAAGTCGAGCATCAAAGGTCGAACAGAATTTGCTATTTCAGTTCGATGGAGTTTCTGGCAGAAATCTCTCCTCATGTCTCCCTGTCTGCAAACAGTTTCTGATGGATCCAATATTTTTTTTCTTTACATCAGAACTTTTAAGTAAAATCATTTCATTTAAGAAAACTCTCCGTGCGATGGACCGATGACCTGATGGGTGTACCCTCACTGGTAAAACAATCTAGAAATAAGTAAAACTTTCTTAAATTAAGTGTATCTACCCTTAATTTGAGTAGGTAAATAAGGTAGTTTGTTAATAGAATGAGTATTTTTACTCCTAAAATAAGATAATTAGATAACATGCACTTGACATAAGACAATGCAATTGTGTTTTGTTATTTTAAATGTAAATAGTCTTGTTCCATTGGCAAAATGTCTTTTACCTCCTCAAACCAAGAACAAATGCACTTATTTTAAGAAACAATGACTTAGTAAGATTTAAATATTTCCAGTGCTGCCTCTCGCCCGCAGACAGCTCCCCTTGTGACCCGACTTGGGATCAGCGTGACAGAAAATGGATGGATGGATTACGGAAAAACTGATCACTTTAACATGAAGTAGTGTAAAAAATATTATTAAATAGTTTCACTAAAAGGATGAACATCAATAAAAGCCAACCAGAGCTAATGTCTTTAAAAGCTTCCTATTATCAATCATTATTCTTTAGATATGTTTTTTTGTCTTTTAGGAGTTTAAAATGAGTTCATGGTTTTATTTTACTTCTAATATGTGAGACTAATGATTAAAGGAGGTCAGAGTTTCTAATGTACTGTTAGAAGGTAATATCTTCACCATCTTTTCTGCTGAATGTGTTTATCTAGAGATGTTTTAACTTCAGTTTAATTCAAAAGACCTGTAAAAAATATTTAAAAAAAGAAGCAATCATTTTTTTTTGCTTCCTGGAAACATTAAAATCCTACGATGGCGGAAGAGAGCTTTATCCAGCGGCTGCTGCTGTTTATGAGTTAACGACGTTTGGAAGAGATGCAGTTAACATTTTAAAACTCGCTGTTTAGTTTACTGCCAGCTTAAACTTTAAGGCCCTGAAATGGGCGGGGCCCGGTTCGGTGTGACCCCCCTGCCCTGCCCCAGCCTCATTGCCTCAGGCCCTACAAAGCAGCTCTAATGGCTGCTGTTGTTTCACACGATGAGCCAATCTGGCATCATAGAGCTGTTAGTACACAACGGTACCAGGCTACCAGCTATCAGCAGCAGTAAAAACTCCTCCTGCGGTTCAGGATCATTACAGAACCCCCCCCCCCCCTTCCTCCATGGTTAATGAAGATTAGGAGCATCGGAGTGTGAGCCGTTTGTTTATCACAGGATGCGGATCGGATCGGGCTCCAGGGCAGAATTTCTCATGGTTTCTGACCGCTGCGGCATGGCCTGGCCTCCCTCTGCAGAGGAGAGAGGTCGCCATCTGGACCCGGAGCTGAGGCGGCGCCATAGAGGACAGAATCAGGACGAGGATCTCCTTTTAGGTTTAGCTTTTTGCTGCTTCTTTCACTCCTTCCATCTGCCCCTCTGTCCCCTCAAAGTCACACCAGAGTGTCTCTTCCTCGCCAGGAGTCGGCCATAATGAGCCCTGCCTGCAGACTCAGAATGACATCTGACACCACAGTCATTACTGTAATAACCAGCCGAGTTTTTATTATGGTGCATCTGTTCCAATATTACTGAATAACACAGCAGGAAAACTGCAGCTAAGTTTTCAATCAACACAACGGTGGAAAACCGTCTGAAAAACTGGAAATGAAGCACCACTGTGATCTGGATCAGCCGTGAACATTGGGAAATCTGCAGAGATTTGCTCTATTATGGAAAGAGGGAAGAATGATGAAGAAGTCTGAACCTAAACTCCTGTTCTGTACCAGTCCTCAGCTAACAACACAGCATTTAGTATTTCAGAACAAACCAAACCAGCTTGATTTCCACTGGTGTTCTTCATCCTGTGCAACATGACTTTAACAGAATGAGAAAACTTTTTACAGGTTTAGTCTCCTAACGTTCCCAGAGGTCAGAATCAGACAGACTTCCTTTTATTAGATGATTGGCCATCGCTAGGCGTGTTTCCCCTCCACCATTAAATTGTGCAGATTTTAATAACGGAAATAAATTCACTGAATGGAACCCCTGAATTAAAAACAAAGTTGTTTTTAGATAAAAAGTTTTCCCCTTTTTCACTTGTATCGAAAAGGTTATATTTTACAAAGGTTTTTTTTTTTTTTTGCCCTTTATGGAGCTAAATTGGTTCAATTTTCCCAAATACATGTGGTTCATACATGCACAGGACAAGATCTATACACACACAACACCATTCATGCAAGTATACAAGATTCACACATGCACAGCACAAGATTCGCCAAAGTATTTCTGTTCCATAAACAACCATAAATTAAATCTCAGAGTACCAGTGGTCTGTAAACTTCACTGCATTTGTGTGTGGATTGTTGAGACTCTGCTGATGTGTATTTGTGAAAATTGAGACTGATTTAGCGCCATAGTGACACGCTCCCTCCACTATTCGACACGCGTCTTGAAAAAATCATCTCACAACATCGCTAAAGAATGCTAATCCAGCTGTTAGCTGATCAGTGGAAACGAGCTCACCTCTGATTAGAAACTCATTGAAATGGATAAATTAAAAACAAATCCTATAATTCAGTCAGATTCATTTCGATCCATTAACCTCGGATCTTCGAATTTGGTGTTGTTTAAATGTGGCCCTATTACAACAATAAGGACTAAAGCACTTCTCTATGTGGCGTTTTGGTCATAATCAACACTGTCACAATGTTTAGTCTTCTAATCAGTGAAAACAGCTGATTGAATATCACATAAACTCAAACCAACGGCGAAAACCATCAAAGTAGAAACGTAGATCAGAGTCCTGCACGGGTCTGAATTTTCAGAACTGAATCCACCCGAACCCGTAGAGTTCAGAACAACCTGTGACCCGAAATTATCCTCATTTGAAACCTGGCTGGTACCGCACCCACCTGGCCCATGATCACAAAGTGTACACACAGCTATTTATGATGACAGAAGCAGTAAAGATCATCGCTTCATGCTCACATCCAGCGTGCGCTAAGCTCACAGATTAATAGCTGTTAATTGGCCAAATTTAGAAAGTTTGCTTTGCTGCTTAAAAAAATACTAATATCCGGATATTATTAAGTTAATAAATAAGAAAATAGAAATAAGTTTCATTACTACTATAACTCTATGATACCTGCATTTTGTTCATTTATATGCGTGAAATAATATTGGGTTTTTCTTTAGACCGTAGATATACGTTTTATACGGGTACCAGACCCGGTGCAGGACTCTGACATAGATGAGCAGCAGCCATTTTGGCCCGACTTGTCCGTGAGTTTGGACCTTCACGGCTGTTCTAGTTGATATTTCCTGCTCAGACGTTGGAACAAGAACCTGAAACACATTTTATTTCTTTGGGTTTATGGATGAAATCTCAAAGGCGACATGGAATAAGTCTCTGCTTGTAGAAGTCTGATCATCCTTATCTGGAGCGTTTGGTGACACGCTGTAAAGAGCGGCGATGCCTCCATGGCTGCGTGTTACAGAGAGCCATGATGGGCAGGAGAAGCCCGCTGACGGCATCACAAACAGAGCAGGGACGTCTGACGGATGTCGGCTGTGATAATGAGAGGAAGGAGCGGCTCAGTCTGCGTCTGGTTGTCAGTCGGGTTTGATCCTCTGAGGCCTTCACTCTTTGATATTCAGCACTTTCCTCTCTTTTTTCCACAGCTCAACATAAATCTCCACCTCCTTCTCTTGCTGCGTTCTTATTTTTCTGCTGCAGATTTTCTTTGTCTTGTCTGTTTTCAGCCATCATCTAATACTTTTGTTTCTCTGCTGACTGTCCTTCAGGCTGGATTTTCTCCATTGAAGTCATCGGAGGCGGAGGAGCCTTTTTGTCACCGCTCATCGGTTTTCTCACGCTGGGATTTACATTAGTGAATCTGGTAAGGCCTCTAAAAGCTTAAATTGCCTTTGAGCCTATTAAGGTGTGCTCCTCCTGGCTCTTAACATGTTGTGTTATTTGTTTGTGCTCCTTCGTTGCTTTTTTTTTTTTTTTTTTCCTATGTCAGGACTTAGAAAAGTTGCAGTGGAAATAATTTATATGTGCTGGAGGCATTTCTTGGGTTGGATTTAGCAGAGCGGCAGCATGGAGCCTCATTCGGAGCAGTGAGCTCTAAAAGGAGAACCACAGGCAGATCAATACTGCACAGCTCTCATTTGTATTTTTTCTTTATTTGTCCTCAAAAGGAACGTATTTGTTAAATGAAAGAGACGACTTAAAAAAAAAAATCAGTCTGTGGAGGTTATAGGAGGATCTTCTTCATGCATCTCTGCAGCTTGACTGCAGTATTACACATAAAACTTAGAGTAGCAGCCATTCTAAATGGTCCTTGCCAGTCCAACGGCAGCTGAATGGTAGCCCACTTCCCTGCAACTACCAGCGAAATCCCCTCCAACTTCCAGCCACTGGAGTGACAGACATTTTTTATCAGCTCTTATTCTGTTATTAACTGTTTTCTGAGTCTGGGTTTAATCGCATCTCCAGATATTTAGTTTCATGGTCAGTTGCAGATGATTTCTCAGTTTTGTGGTCTCGGACCGACGCGTGGCCGAAGGCTGAGGGGTTTCCTCGTAGTTAACTCTGTTCTCACCCTGGGCTGTTTGCTGTGCAGCAGATTTTACAGCTGCTCGGGTTCTCTCCCTCTGAGCTTCCCCTCAGACTTTCACACCTTTTCTAAAACTGCTTTGCCTCCCGTTACCCCACCCTTTTTTAGCAGCATGGTCAGCGCAGCGTCAACAGAAACCACCCACCACCCCAAGGAGTAATGTGCAGCAGTAGAGCCGTCCTGATGAAGAGAGGCGGCGCCTCCATCAGCTCAGCTGCTGGTTTTATTAGGAACCCTTCTAGCCTGCAGCTGGTCTACTCCAGTAAATATTGCTGCCATCAGATAGTTCAGCGGCATCAGGCAGAGCTTGGTGTTTTATGCAGATGTCTGTGATGCTTTGCCTTGCAGACGGAAGCTGGAGAGCAGAAAGCAGTGGTCTGGATCTCCCAGGTAGAGAGATTTGGACTAATGTTCAGTAGATGAACCTGTGGATCTTTTCTGCATCTGAATGCATCCCCATCCGTCACCAGAACGTTTTTTTAGAACCAAAACAATGTGGTCCATTATGTTAGACCCAGCATTTGGCTGTTCTAGCTGTGTTCTGGGCTCTGTTTCAATCGCATTAACTATAAATCGCCTTGAGATGTCATGTTGTGAATTGGCGCTATATAAATGAATTGAATTAAATTTAATTAAAGCACTTACTGCTAGGAGCAGAGATGCGCTGACTGATTTATGGGAGCGGCTTATTGCGGCGGCTGACCCACACCCACCTTAATGAGCTTTACTTTCTCATACCTGAGCGTCTGAAAAGCCTCCTCCAACCTTCACCA
The DNA here is from genome assembly GCA_030533445.1 of Cyprinodon diabolis. Classification (NCBI taxonomy): domain Eukaryota; kingdom Metazoa; phylum Chordata; class Actinopteri; order Cyprinodontiformes; family Cyprinodontidae; genus Cyprinodon; species Cyprinodon diabolis. The sequence goes on along the minus strand of CM060065.1, from coordinate 46,671,683 downwards.
CCTCCATTGAAAGGTGACCTCCAGAGCCCTGACCAGCAAGAGAGATCCCACCACTGGGCAGCTAAAGGAAACCCTGAATTAGAGAAACTAAATGAGTTCATAATGAACTCTTAATGATCTCCTTTTTTCACAGAAAGAAATTATTTTTATTTTGTTTTCATGCAAGTTTAAAGTTCTCGGGCTTTGCATCACCTTTGCTTCTGGTCCTGTCCGTGCCTTTCTATCAGACGTCTTCAGAAACCGATTCATTTTTTATTTTTTAAACAGTGTCCTGTCTGGCAATGTGGCAATAAGAATAATTGTCTTGATGCCAAAAAGAGCCCAACAGATTTTGCTTTCACATGTGGAGCAGTACGGCTATCACCATAGTGTTCTGCTTGATTTATGCATATGAATAGTTTTATTATAATTCATGCAGGGAGTATTATAGATTATATGGACACTGCAATCTAAGTAGAACAGGAAAGGAAAAGACAGAAAAAAGGAGAAAAGATGAAAGGAAGAAGAGATAAAAGGCAGAAAACGATAAAACTGATTCGGAGTCAAACGGCAGAGGATGAGGCAGCAGCTTTTAGAAACGTTCTGACATTTAGAAAGCTTTCAGCTGCAGGACGGAAGCAGCAGAACAAACTAAAGCGTCATTTTCTGAGAGTCAGTCCCATACGTGTGATAGACTGGTTTCAAGTTGGATCGGATTTAAAACCCAGATAGGTTATGGTCCATAAGTTTCAGCTGAACTGGAAGCTTTCCTTTTCTACTGGTCCTAAATTATGCAGCCTAATAAAAGCTCCTGATCAGATTATCCAGCTCCTGTCCTGCTGTGGGTAATCTATATAGTCCACTTGCTTAAGCATGAAAACTGTCATCCTGACAGAAAAAAATCCCCAGCATCGCTAAAAAAAGCAACATTATATATTCTCTTCCTCCTACAAGCTGAACTTTGTCTTAAATTTGATCATTAATAGAAGAACAAGTAGTTTTTTGGCAGTATTATCCATTAATTCCCAATAAAAATGAACAATAAATAAAGGAATTTTATTCTTGTTTTTAATGCAAGTTTAAGGTTATTAGAAGCACTAATGTTGGTGTCAATATTACCACTAACTGGATGAAGCCTCTGCCTTGATATACAGATATTATTATCTGGTAAAAACAGCAGTCTGCCATTAATCACCGGCAGCTTCCAGCTGTTTTTATTACCGCTGTTCTCATGGTGCTGCGAGCGACCCATCAGCCTATCGATCAGCCAATCAGGAGCGTATCTGGTGAACGACAAACCTTCTGCTCACAGTTTGGGAAACACGAACATACCTCTTGCTTGTGAGTGAAGAGTTTTCTGATCTGATGTAGTTTTTTTGTAGAGATTGTAAATGGATCAGATCGGTGGCTAAAAGATTTCCTGTGACAGTACAGGACATGTTGGAAGTCTGCCTCTAAAAGTTGGTCTGAACCCAGGAAGTACGCCTGCAGTCGTAAAGATAATCTTTCAGGTTTGCCAGAAGCATATTTAGCTCTGGGCTCCGCGGGCCCCTCCATCTTCCTCTCCCTGTCCTCTTCTTCATAGAGAGAAAGTGATGAGGCCCTCCAGAGGAGCCGTCTACCACATTTGTTATGACTGCCGGAGAATCGAAGGGAGAAGATTGAAGGAGGGGAAAAAGTGACGGACGGAGATTGAAAGAGACAACATGTGATTGGTACAGTGAAAAGCTCTCATTAATGGATGTCTGCTTCTGGTTTTCCTCTCTGTATCTGCTCCCTCCGACCTCACAAACAACAACACAGGCCTCCTTCCTTTGCTGTCAGGGAGATGAATCTCCTGCTAGCGACTGGAAAGAAATGGAGCTATGCTGGGGAAATTAAGTCACAGCTATACTTAATCATTTACTGCCACTCCTTCTTCTTGCTGTCTTCCTTCTCTTTACCCATCTCTGTTGTCCTCTGGTAGCTGACAGCGGAGGTGAGGAATGGCTACAGTCTCTGAATGAAATCCCTAGGCTCCCCTAACCAACTGCTCTCAGCATTTTGTGACCCACCTCAGCTGAGCTGCATTCCTGCGCATCAGCAGCTGAAGCAGAGAGGAGGGAGACTTATTTCCCTCCCTGCTGCTGGAGAAGGAAATATGGATTTAGAGCCTTCAGTGTTTTTATACGTCTAAAAATGTCACAATGTGGCGCCAGCTTACAGTAGAAGGCTGAGTGGAGTCTCTGAGAGGCTAGTAAATGGATGAGAACATCCACCCATCGATCATCCATCAACCCATCCGTCCATCCGTTCATCCATCAACCCATCCGTCCATCCATGCATCCGTCCGTCCATCCATCCATCAACCTGTCCGTCCGTCCATCCATCGATCCATCATCCGTCCGTCCATCCATCCATTGATCCATCTGTCCGTCCACCATCCATCCATCCATCCATCCATCCATCCCTCCATCCAACTGCCTGTCCGTCCATCCGTCCGTCCGTCCATCCACCCGTCCATCCAGCCATCCATCTGCCCATCCATCCCTCCATCTACCTGTCCGTCCATCCATCCATCCGTCTATCCATCATCCATCAATCCATCATCTGTCCGTCCATCCCTCCAACTACCCGTCCGTCCATCCATCCGTCCATCCATCCTTCCATCAATCCATCTGCCTGTCCATCCGTCCATCCCTCCATCTACCTGTCCGTCCATCCATCCATCCGTCCGTCCGTCCATCCATCCATCTACCTGTCCGTCCATCCATCCGTCCGTCCGTCCGTCCATCCATCCATCTGCCCATCCATCCCTCCATCTACCTGTCCGTCCATCCATCCATCATCCATCCATCCGTCTATCCATCATCCATCAATCCATCATCTGTCCGTCCATCCCTCCATCTACCCGTCCGTCCATCCATCCGTCCATCAATCCATCTGCCTGTCCATCCCTCCATCTACCTGTCCGTCCGTCCATCATCCATCCATCCATCCATCCACCCGTCCATCCCTCCATCCAACTGCCTGTCCGTCCATCCGTCCGTCCGTCCATCCACCCGTCCATCCATCCATCCATCTGCCCATGCATCCCTCCATCTACCTGTCCGTCCATCCATCCATCATCCATCCATCCGTCTATCCATCATCCATCAATCCATCATCTGTCCGTCCATCCCTCCAACTACCCGTCCGTCCATCCATCCGTCCATCCATCCGTCCATCAATCCATCTGCCTGTCCATCGTCCATCCCTCCATCTACCTGTCCGTCCATCCATCCATCCATCCGTCTATCCATCATCCATCAATCCATCATCTGTCCGTCCATCCCTCCAACTACCCGTCCGTCCATCCATCCGTCCATCAATCCATCTGCCTGTCCATCCGTCCATCCCTCCATCTACCTGTCCGTCCATCCATCCGTCCGTCCGTCCGTCCGTCCATCCATCCATCCATCCATCCATCTGCCCATCCATCCCTCCATCTACCTGTCCGTCCATCCATCCATCATCCATCCATCTGCCCATCCATCCCTCCATCTACCTGTCCGTCCATCCATCCATCATCCATCCATCCGTCTATCCATCCGTCCATCAATCCATCTGCCTGTCCATCCCTCCATCTACCTGTCCGTCCATCATCCATCCATCCATCCATCCACCCGTCCATCCCTCCATCCAACTGCCTGTCCGTCCATCCGTCCGTCCGTCCATCCACCCGTCCATCCATCATCCATCCATCCGTCTATCCATCATCCATCTGCCCATCCATCCCTCCATCTACCTGTCCATCCATCCATCCATCATCCATCATCTGTCCGTCCATCCCTCCATCTACCCGTCCGTCCATCCATCCGTCCATCAATCCATCTGCCTGTCCATCCCTCCATCTACCTGTCCGTCCATCCATCCATCCATCCATGTTTCTTGTGTCCTTCATATATTTATCAAGGAAAGAGGAAATATTGTGATAGAAACCTGTATCTCTGTTGGTGGACAGCTGCAGCTCAGAAGCAGCTATATTCCCACTCTGTCCACATTCAGACCAGACCTTGTTTCCATAGAGATTTAAAGCACTAACAACAGATCAGAAATCTTGATGGTAATCGATGAACTCAATTCTGGATGGATACAAGTTATAATTTTTTTTTTTTTTAAGAAACGATTGGGGGGGGGGTACATCTGAGTATTTAAGTAGTTGATCTGAATGTTTCCTGTAATCGACCATATTGATGCCATTAAAACCAGTTCCTAATGCTGCTCAAAGCCTCTGCAGATCCCGAATGGGATATTTTTCTAACAGCAGCTCCACACTGGGAGCACCAGGCTGCTGCATTATTAACATCCATACACATATGCCTCAGACATCCTCTATACCAACATGCCTGTCAGGAATGATTCTGCATAATGCTAAGAAATGAGAGAATGACATTTCCACCTAAAATATCCTAACATTTCCAGATGCATTGAACTGACCTCTACAGGAAGTGAAGGTTTGGAGAAGTTTCAAACTTAAAAATCATTTAGAAAAACAGAAGCTGAAGCAGATTTAATGAATTCACAGTGAACTAAAATTTGAAGATATCTTGTTAAACAGGCTTCCTGGGAAACAACAGAGCAGCTTTTGTCAGATAGAGGTCTGTTTCAAAGGGGTAGGTGAGGGAGTTTATCCTTCCTGCATGTTCAAGCGGATCATTGATCAAAATGTTCATTGATTGCAGCGCTCCGTTATAATCCAACGTTTCTGACAGCACTGTCCTTAGCAGACCTCAGAGGCTGAATGTCTGCAGACATGGCTGCGTGCGGCGAGGAGAGCGTCTGCATTATCAGCATGTCTGCAGGTGGAGAATAGACCTTAAAAAGGTTGTAGGTGTTATTTAGGCATGTTCCTCCATGGCTGCTCTCCATTTCTACCACGTCTCCTCTGACAGCTTTGTCAGCTTTCATGTTGTTACATCCTTTAGACAAAGACATAAACTAAAGATTCAGGATTTTACCTTAAAGATTAGAACAACTTAGATTATTTATTACCTATTGATTGATTTAAAACATGAAAAATATGGATACACTTCGATGGGAATTTAACTGAAATGAGATAAAAATGAAACAAAAACTACTAGAGTGAAATAAACTACTGTAGGTTCTTCTAAAGATGTAAATTAATGAAATAAAAAGGAAAAAAGTATTTTAGCTAAAAATAGACCCAAGGTAGCAATAGAATAAAAAATAGAAAATGAAATGAATAAAGACAGCTGCCTTAAAGGAGAATCTGATCATGACTCATCGTTGTGTCTTTGTTTGTTTTTTGCAATCCCAGCTCTTTTTAACCCTTTATCAGGATTAAATACATTCTGTTTAACAGTTTATCGGATCAGAGAGAGAAAAAGAAAGCAGTTTTCTACTTTAATCCTGGAACATCTGTTATAATTCGATTGCCTTATTTACAATTGACATGTTTAGCTCGATCATTGGGACATATTTCAGCTTTTTTCTGTTTACACATACATTTTTTCCAACATATTCGGGCTTTTTCTACAGAAAATATCACATCATCATGTGATAAACAAAATATTGTATTTTTAATATCAAGCGTTGTTGACAATGAATGTTAGTACATTTAATAGGGAAAAGTAAATATGCCCGCTTTTCCTGATTTCTATTCAGTTCTATTGAAAAATAGTTTACTGATCCCAAAGGAAAATTAAATCTACCCCACCATCACCACACACACTGCATTAAGATCAGACTTTCTTTGAGATCAGTTACAAGTGTCTGACTCCTTATTTACTTCACCTGATCACATGACCTCTTAGAGGCCTTTTTCCAGGGTTCCCGCGGGTCCTTAAAAAGTCTTAAAAGGCATTGAATTCTTTAAAATAAAACTAAGGCCTTAATTGGTATTAAAATGTCTTAAATCAGTCTTTCGTAGGTCTTAATTTTTAAAACATCATAAAAAGGATTATTTTTATCATGATTTATTTTTTTAAATCTAAATAAAACATTAAAATGTACCATTTTTTTATTTAAAAAAAATATCGGCTCGCCATTATTGGTTCCGTCCCGATAGCGGAACCAATAAAAGCGTTGTTGCGGCCGGGACATTTGGGAGATGCGCCATTAACTTTTTGTCTGGAAAATATGAGCAAGTGTAAATGTAACGAAAATTGTCTCCAGCCAAGAGTTTTCTCCATGGCTAAAACCAGGGAACATACACGAGGCTCAGTGGATTTTGTGCAACAAGTCATTCAAGCTCAGAACGATGAGAATTAAGGCAGTGGAGTCGCACATGCGAAGCACGAAACACAAAGCGTCAAAATGGAGTTACCGAGAAACAGCCGGTATTTCTCAGCTTTGTTCCACCCTTGTCTCTGCAACGCCTCCACTTATCACCAAATCAAACATACTAAGAAAACGATGCAAAGAAAAATAGCTGAAAAAAAGACTTAGCACTGGTTATGTTGTGGCTTTAAAACTGATTAGTTTTGTTCCCTGCTAAAACAAAAGTTGTGAATTCAGTTAAATAATTGTTATCTGTCATTTGTGTGTTTTTAGCTTTCTTCATGTTTGGGAAGCTTTTCAAAATTTGAAACATTAGTGCAGTGGTTTATGTTAAAATAAACCTTTGGGTTAAGTTGACGCAAGCAGGTTTTTCTTGTTTCTTGTGAATTTGGTCTTAAATTTTTATTTCAAGTGGCATTAAAAAGTCTTAAAAAGTCTTGAATTTAACTTGCCTTACGCTGTAGGAATCCTGTTTTTTTTTCTTTCCTTTTTTTTTATGCTGAGCGTGGAAACGCTCATAGCGCGTTAAATGGATCTGAGAGCCATGTAGCTCATGGTTCCGGCCCCCAACGTTGAGGCGGCGGCGATTCGTGCATCCTCGGCGGAGGCCGTCACGCTGCCGTCGTGTGGGTTTACAGCTAACGTGTGACAGCATAGAACGGCTCGTTAAAATGAAGAAGCGGGTTAACGAGGCCGCTGCGGCGTGTTGCTGGCTCTAATCTTAGTCATCCAGCAGAACAGGCTGAGTTATTCATTTTGTCTCGTGTTTGACATGCCTCTCCACCTTTCTGGGATCTCTCTCTCTGTTTGGAGCTTCACATCATGGCTCGCCAATTAAAAAACTCAAAAAATCCAATCTCCACACATCAACCACACTCCTGTCTCACTGGCTGCTCGCTCAACAAGACAGTAACATCATTTACTTTAGTGCTTTTCTCATCTAATCTCAAGCAGCATGTCTGCAGGTCCTTCTGTCTCTCCTATCGCCTTGATTGGCTTTTTAATAAGAACGGACACATCCTTTTAGTGAAACACTAAGTCCGGCCTCTGCACCACACACAGGATCCATATCCTGACTGACATCTTGGCATTTATCCCGACAGGCTGAGGCTTCCCACAAATCTTAATAAATTTCCATTTTGGAGTCATCCTGATGGGATTTGCTTAACTTTGAAATTTGTGTTTTTCCAGCTAAATTTAGTTTAGAATCAATGTTCTGAACAAACTAATGAACCACAGCAACCGAGGAAATCTGATTAAAAGAGGAAAGAAATGTTATACAATGTTCTACTGGTTGATAGGTAAAAAGAACAAGGTTAAAGTTCAGTTCACACAGATGAAAATTAACTAGCTCACGTTCATAGTTCACCTTTTCAAAAAATAAATAAGTTGTCAGTTGATCAAACTCTGCCCAGCGCTCTGCTAAACTGGAATCAGAAATACCAGCAGCTGAGTCTGAATGGAGCAGACTAGCACTGGAACACTGGAAAAAATCAACATCTAGATAAGTCATTTTTTTCTTAAAATAAATGCATTTGTTCTTGGATTGAAGAGGTAAAAGAGAGATTTTGCCAATGGAACAAGACAATTTGCACTTAAAATAAGAAAACACAATTGGTTTGTCTTATTTCAAGTGCATATTATCTAATTATCTTATTTTAAGAGTAAAAATACTCATTCCATTGGCAAATTATCTAATTTACCTACTCAGATTAAGGGTAAATAGACTTAATTTAAGACATTTTTACTTATTTCTAGATAGTTTTTCCAGTGAAGTAGACATGCTGCTCTGTCAGGCTGTTTGCCGTAATAAGTGCCGTAAAACCTGACGTTATCCAATGAAAACTGTCGTTATCAATTAAACGCCAACGTGAGCTGTGTGTGTCGCTTATACTTCTCAGAGTGAACGTTGCTCTGGTTCACGTTCATTACTTCAAAACTGATCCGTTCAGTTCACTAAAAAAAGGGACAGATTCAGTGAACGCCGTTCATTTACAACACTGCTGCAACAGAACACTGCAAAAATGATCTAAAAATGAGTAAAAATGTCTTAAATTAAGCGTCTTTACCCTTTATTTGAGCAGGTAAATAAGACGATTTGCCAATGGAGCTAGTATTTTAAGTCTTAAAACAAGATGATTAGATTATATGCACTGAAAATAAGACAATGCAATTGTTTTTTCTTATTTTAAATGTAAATTGTCTTGTTCCTTTGGCAATGTGTCTCACTTAACTTATAAACTTATAAAAAGAAAAAAAGACGCCTCTAATTATTGCTGGGTTGAAAGCTGGTTTAAGACATTCTCAGCAGATGAACTCCTCTGACCAATCAGGCGTCTCTACCGCCCTCGTTGGCTTTAGACGCCGAGAAGCTTTGATGTGAGTTGGTTGGACTCTGGTTCAGTATGTTTTGGAAATTTAAAATCTTTAGCGTCAGTTTGGAGTCGGTTTCTCCCTCGATGCCAATGACTTCTTTACTTCAAAGTATCTCTGGATGCTGAGTCACGTCTGTGGAAAAGCTAAGTTTCACTGATCAATTTACTTCAGTAGTCTTTAAGTTAACGGAGGGTGCTACAGGAATACACTCAACAAAGCTGTGAGGTTGGGTAAGAAGCACCAAATAAAATTACTCGCTTTACTGAGAAAAAGAAACAAGTTTGACTTAAGAAAAGATGAAGCTACAATGCTGATAGAACGAAGCAGAAATCTCTGATCTGAGAAAATATCCTAGAAGATTAGAAAGATCCTGTAACAGTTTCATATATGAGTAATTGAAATAAAGCTTTTTTGTTATTTGTTGATATTTGAGGATCTCAGAAGCAAATAGACATTGATTTATACCTTCTCTTGGTTATTAGACTATTGTTTATCAAGATTGTAACTACCGTAATTACAAGTAGTGTCTCACACAATGTTTGAGACAGGTTCAGACAATTTATATCAGCTTTTAATCTTTATATTCCCACTAATTGACTAGATGAGTTTTCTGAGTAAATCATCGACATCAGAGAAAAAAATAACAGGCAATAATGCCTTAAAAAATGAATTACCATTGATTTTTTTCCCCTCACACTTTGCTAGAATTTTGCAAACAGAATAAATAGCATCAAACCTATTCAGTCTGTTTTACTGTGACGTTAGAGCAGAGGTCTAGAATCTGCAGCTCCTCGGACCCCCTACAGTGGCTCTTAATTAGAATGAAGAACAAATAATAAGGCTTTTAAATAAAGCAGAACAAATATAAGCCTTAGAAGCTTTAGGTTGAAAGAATTCTAACTTCACAATGGCATTAAAAGAACCAGAAATATGTTTTTAGATCTATTTTTCTTATTACTTTTGTTAGTAAGTTTTTTTTTTTTTATTATATTCTATAGAGGAAAATCCAGGCTTCCTCTTTATGAACAGTTTTCTGTTTTCCTTATTCCATAACTTAAATATATCAACAGTTGTTTTAAAATCCAAACAGATTACCTGTAGCATACATTAAATAAAAATCCAGGTAGTGTTTAATGAAAAGGTCATGTAATATTAGACAGACAAGCCACTGAGTTTGAACCCAGAGACATTTAGAGCAACATCAACATGTTCAGCTATAAATACATGAATGTGTTCCCTCCAGCTAACTGGTCATCATACGACGATGCTAAACACAGGAGCAAATCAACAAAGAAATAAAGATGGGATATTCAAAGTCCAGAGCTCAGGCTGGCGGGAATGCTGTGTGGGCGCTTAAAGCTCCTGCACTGCTTGCAGAAAATGCATCAGCTGCTGGGGTTGGTTCTACACGGAGCTGTTTTTAGTTTGAACAGATTTAAGCTCAGTTCCTTCTGTCCCACAAAGACCTGCTGATTCACACCATGGAGTTGGATCCAGACATCCGAGTTAAAACCCCGTGCTGCACTTGGTACTTTCGGTTATGGTGCTTAGCCTTGACTGGATGAAGGGATACGTTTGCAAAGAAGAATGCTTTGGGTTCCTGCTGCTTCATCCATCTTATTGTTTTTGTCACAGATTGACCTGATTCTCCAAGCATGTTGGTTTCTAAGACCCATCTGTTCTAAGTGGGAGCTTAGAACTGAAGCTGTTTGGGGGAGTGTTGGCCTTGTGGGAAGGTTGCAAGTACCTGGTTGTTAGGTTTATTCAGTGATGATTATAAAATTAATGTGTGTTCGTCTGAAACATTGTAGAAATGAGATGCTTCACTCTGTCTTATTATTCAATCAGGGGACCACTCTATCTTGTGATTCAGTCAAGAGGAGAGCTCTGCCTTGTGATTACAGCCAGTAGAGCATCCTGTCTTTATCAACTGATCAATTGTTCTGTCAGAACAATACTCTGTTTGTAACCATGTGTTATGTTCTGTTATTAAAGTGCTCTGCAGAGGAGGTCCGGCGGGAGACAGAGTGTTTGAGTCTTGGGTGCAACTGTCTCTCCTCCTGCAGGAGCTGTATGAAAATCCATTACTGTGTATTTCACTTCTTCTTTTACAAACCTACATTTTTGAACCCAACACTGATTCGATCCCCACAGCCTGCACTCTGGGTTCCTGAGTAAGGCCCTTAACCCTACGCTGCTTCCAGGGCGCCGTACAATGGCAGCCCCCTGTTCCCTAACAGGAGGGGTTAAATACAAAGGTAAAATTTTGGGGAGTTGTGGCCTAGTGGTCAAGGCATTGTCCTTCAAATCCTGAGGTTCTGAGTTCAAGCCCCACTCCCACAGACTGCACTCTGGGTCCCTGAGCAAAGACCCTTAACCTCACACTGCTCCCTGGTAGCCACACAATGGCAGCCCACTTAAATTCTAAGATGCAGAGTTCATATCGTTGCTCTGTACTTGTGACAGCCTAATCACAATAAAAAAAATGGAATCAGAGGCTTGGGTTTGGAAGAAGCACAAACAGGTTCTGTCTGTGTTGAGAATGAGAGGAATGCAGCAGAGACCCAAATGAACTCGCTGATGTCCCCAATCAACACCGGGATGGAAGCGCAGATCGTTCAATTGGGTCGTACAGTTGTTTCGGATCAGTTAGGAATGTGGAAAGTTTGGATCTGCTGAGAAACAAGCGGTTACTGTAGAAGCTGGGATTGAGTGGGCAGAAGGAGACAGAGGTCAGAGAAGCAGAGTTTATGGGAACTGTTGTTTCCTCCAGCTCTGGTTCTCCCTCCACAGACACTCTGCTGTACAAGTTCTGTTGGGTCACTGATGGAGGAGGAGGAGACTTTTTCCTTACAATTGGTCTCAAGTTTTCTTGACTTTTGGACATTTTGTTACAAGTAAAACTTGTTTGTTTTTTTCAGTAAAGTGAATATTTTTCTAGATTTGGTGCTTCCTACCTCACCTCACAGCTCCTTTGAGTATATTCATGTACTTAAACATTTCAATCTAAACTCTTAGACACCACAAGTCCAATCTGCTAAACCCTAATCTTATTTCTAAAACTTTTAGAGATTAGTGTAAGTTTGACGTAGAAAAACTGCACCTTAACCAGCCACACTTTCTGAGATGACCACCAGATGGCAGTAACTCCAGTTGGACTGAATTCTTCCACACTTTTTTAAACATATTTTATTCTTTGTAAACTCATTTATCATGGTGACTTAAATCAATGAAAGGACATTTCTGGACTTGTCTTTTTGAAAGGCAGGTTCTCCGTGTTCCAGTTACCTCCATGGTTCTGGGTCAGAGCTTAAATCACAATCATGAACAGTTAAGTTTGCGGGTTTCATTGTTTTGACTGCTCTCTTATGCAAAGTCATTGTTGTAGGACTTCACTGTCGTGTGGAAAGATGCATGGATCTGTTATGTAGCTGTGAATCTCTACTCCCATCTGTCTTACTCTGCTTAGATTAATCATGACCATAAACCCATAAGGCAGCGATGACTCAGGAGGTCCGGGCTTGTCCTGTAACAGTGCGATGCCTGTACAAATCCCCACCCTGTCCTTGTGTTATTTTTCTTAACATTTTCAGAGACGTATTTTTGGGTCCTCAACCTTTTTAGACAGCTGTACAAGTTTAGGTCGTTTTATAATAAATTAAGCACCTTTTATTTTTTTAATCAATCCTCCTAGTTTGTACCTTTGTCAAACACGTCTAAAGATGATTTAAAGTCTCATTATACGACTATACAATACAGACCAAAAGCCATTTTATCATGATCAAATATTCACACCAAGCTTCCAGCTTGATGGTGTTTTGATCTTTTCCTTTTTGAGCATAAATAGAATTTCAGCTCTGGGTGCAATGAGCAGGCATGAAGAGACATGGTTCCATCTCCTAAAAGTACCACATAACTATGAGAAAGCCAGATAGTAACTACTAAAGAGACTCACACCAGGCAATTGGTGGATTTTTCGGTGAGGCTACAGCTGCCCAAGGCTAGCTAGGCTAACTGCGGAGGATTGAAGGAGTACGGTGAAAGATCGGATTATTCTACCAGGGAAAGTGATGCTGCAGGGGGAGAGGATACTGGTGACCGGGAGTAGGACAGCGGGACCTTGGAGAAGCTCTCCAGGGAGAATGTACAGCGAGAGGCTACGGCTAGCTGAGGCTAACCGTGCAGCGGGGAGAGAAGGAGCCCAAGTGCACATGAGCAGTATTTTACCTCCTTTGGTAATGTGTATATATAAATGAAGGGTTTTAATAACTATCATATGGAGCAGAGACACAGCATAAAACATAAATAATACACCGGCAGGGTGTGGATGTAATTTAGAAAAGTGTTGCACCTATAAAAAGTAAAGTACCAGGATATGAATACCCTGGAGATATGAGAGGTAACCAACCGATGACATTCTGGCACATTTCTGAATAATTAAAAGGCTTTTAGTGGCATTTCAACCACAAATGCTACGCTAACTCGGCTCATTAAGTTAATGAGCCAGACAGTAATAAAAGGTTGAAAAGAAGCAGTTTGATGATCCGAAGGAAGCTTTTTGAGGGCTGTGAAAACTTTCCAAAAAAGAAGAATGAAGTCTGTATTCTCCAGTGACGGTGTGGGCGGAGCTGGACGCCTTTCCGCTCAGGGGTTTGTTGTTTCATGTTGCATCCTCTTCACCTCATGATTAAAGATCTCATTTAAATCCTCTGTCAATGTTCATTCAATGATGTAGGAGTTTGGTTTGCAAAAGATTCAGAAAATGTCCAAAGCTGAGGTTCCTCTGAGCTGCTTTGTTGCAGCTTTGCTGCAGCATCTTCTGCGGCGAAGATTCAAGGCAAAAAGGTCAGGAATCTGTTAGTCATGGTATTGATCGACAGCTCTGTAACCTTCCACTGGAACAAAGGGAGGCTTCATCTCCAGGACGTTATGGATCTGCTCAGAACCAGCAGCTTAAACGTGCCGCGGCTGATAATAGATTCCCAATCGGACCTCTGACCCTCTCTGCTGTCCTAAACGGATTCTGCGTATCAGAACGGGGAGTGTGTGGGCAGCCTGAGCACACCGAAACACCAGGAAGAGCTCTTGTGTGTGTGGATCTGTACACTGTGGGCCCATTGTGGTATTATTTATACTGTCTGCGTGGGCGGGCAGCAGTTCCAGAGGGCAGCACATGTTTACACTGAGAGAGATGGAGAACGATGATCTGCTCTCTGAATTTAAAATAACAGCGCTGCTCTCTGTCCTTTAGCTTCTGCTTCACTCTTGGCCTCTTTGTGCCCCGTTATTCTAGATTCCTGATGAACTCCAACGTGATGCTGCTTAGGAGAGGATGGAAACACCGGCAGCTTGGCTAAAGCTTTTAAACCCATTAAGGAACCCATTATGGAATTTTTCACATCTTGAATGGCTTTTAATTGGTTAAAAATCGTTAGGACCTCGTTGGGAAGAGGAAGGAAAATGTCTTCTGAATGGATCAAGAGCCACTTCTAGATTTGATTTAAATCTCTGCCATCAAAACACTTGAATCTTAACCCCCCTATCATAGTTCTGTCTGATCAGATTCGCTCAGCCTCCTCTTCAGACTGGGCTGAAGGGTCCATCATCCAAGGTTCCCATGGATCCTTAGAAAGTCTTACAAGGCATTGAATTCTTCAATATCAAACTAAGGCCTTAATTGATATTAAAATGTCTTCAATCAGTCTTTCATAGGTCTTTAAATTGGTACCACGTCATAAATAAAATACCGTAATTTTCGGACTATAAGCCGCGACTTTTTCCCCATTTTTCGACCTTGCGGCTTATATAACAATGCAGCTTATCTATGGACTTTCACAGATTGGCCACTTGGGTAATACCTAAATCTATGGATTTTACCATCCACCATGTCGACGTCACAATTGCTTCAACACACAAGTACGGTAGCCACGCGCGCATGGGAATGTGGAGGTCCTCCGGAAGCAGACTTCTACCACGATTGGTACCATATAGCGAGAAAGAGGGACATTGCGAGCGCAAGAAAGTTTGTGTTAAACATAAAAAACCTGCGGCTTACAGTCCGGTGTGGCTTGTAAATGTACAAATCATGCAATTTAGCTTCTGCGGCTTATATTCAGGTATTCAGGAAAATTACGGTAATCGAAAATAATGAATTTTTACATTTACCAAATGGTTCACCGTAACCATTAGTAGGGTTGTCACGTTACTTAACTTTTCAACTCAATGCCGATACTAAGTAAAATATTCGATAGTTGATACCATTTTCGATACCACAAGGATAAAAACAAAGACTCCAAAATTCTACAGAAAGATTTTCATTAATAAACAAAATACAATTAAAAAAAACAATAAACAATAACAATATTGTGCAAAGAACAAAAGCTCAAAATATTAAGCAAGCTTGATAAAAAACGTATAAAATTAAAATGAAGTGTTCCTTTCTTGGCTATGCTTTGCAGACATAACAATGACACTAGCCAAACCATTTAAAAAATAATTCTCAGCAGCCCCAACTGTTACAAAAAATGCCTAAAACTGAAAAGTGCACAGAATTATTCAATCACACAGTGTTCAGAAAGTGCATTTTCCTCTATTCTGCACTTTAGATGAATGACTGTTTAGGTGCCACTGGTGGTAGCACTGTATCGATACTTTTGAAAATGAGTATTTTATCCGGGGACAACGTTTCAGTATCAATACTTTTTTTAGTATTGATATTTTTGACAACCCTAACCATTAGTGGTTCCATCCAGATAGCAGAACCAATAAAAATGATGCAGCGGCCGGACGTTGGGGTGATACCCCGCTAACTTTTTATCTGGGCAACGTTCAGAAGTGGAAATTCACCGAAAACTGTGTATCCAGCTAAGAGTTCTCTGCATGGCTAAAACCAGAAACAGGGAATGTAGACGAGGCATGATGGGAATCAAGGCAATGAAGTCAGACTTGCAAAGCGTCAAACCAAGTTACAGAGAAGCGGCAGGTATTTCTCATTTCCGTTCCTCCACCTCATTTCCCATAACAACAGTAGCGCCTGATCTCCGGATAATGTTTGCCGTTCGTCGACAATAAAAGCCGAGCTATTGTGGACTTTGAGTTGGGAACAAAATGAAGTTCAGTGGTTGTTTAAAATATATCTGTTATTTGTGTTTTTACTTTTTTGTTTAGCTCTCTCCCTCCCTGGAAAGTTTTCACTATTTGAAACATTTCTACTGGGCCAGAAAATTATGGTTTATATTAAAATAAACATTAACATTCATTTTTCACTACCAGGTTTTTCTTTTGTTTATTGTAGAGTTATACTAAACTTTTTATTTCAAGTAGCATTATAAAGTCTTGAATTTAACTTACCGTATGCTGCACATCCATCCTCATATCAACTCTTCATCTTTTGGACAATTTTAAGCAGAGTTATATTATTGAATATTTCATTGTTTTATGCATATTTTCTAACATAAATCTGAATGCTTATTGGCTGGAAGCAAATCAGCACAAAAATAAAATGACAACTTGCCTAATAACGGTGCATGCAGTGTTAAAAGCTGAGGTAAACTTCCCCAAAGGATGATCCTGCCAGCACCGTGTTTCTTCCTGTAGTTTCATCCTCCACACATGGCTTTGAACAAAGGGTCTGTCCAGAGATCTGCAGAGTGTTGGACTGAGTTCTGCCACCTGAGCTGTGCGCATCCGTAATTCCTCCAGAGTCAAACCTCTTGGCTGCCTGTCACATTAACGCTGTGCTTCCTGTTAGATTCGTTGGATGTCCATGTCTGGGTGGGTCTGAAGGAGACCAAATTCAGATGAAGGGTTGATTAGAATTCTGGGAGGTTTTTAAAGTTTGGGATTTTGTTTTAGGAATGAACCAGAACTTTACCTGTTACCTTTAACATGTTTAGCTCTCAGTGTCTGTCATGTCCAGAGAATCCATTCTGTTTTTATTTTGGACCCTTAAATGATGGTAAATGCCCCCCTCTCCCCCAATCTGTGAATGAATAGCAGCGATGAGGGACCCACCGGGCTGTTTCTCATATTAGCTCAGCCCGCTAATTTAGTGCAAAGAGTTTAGAGTTCAGATTCAAGACTGGAAGAAGCAAACCGCAGCAGGTGCAAAGTGAGGAAACCAAAGCCCCCCCATCCTCAGCTCCCCAGACTCCATGTGTGCCAGGAAAAGCCCAGCCTCTCTGTGTTAAAGTGCTTCCAGTGTTTAGTTACATCCCCCCCCTGAGGGACAGTAAATCTGACCTCTGACTCCATAACGAGCAGGGAAGTGTTGACACTTGGGCTGTCCGGCCGTCTGGGGATCCGCTTCCTGATACGACTCTCAGCCAGAGGCCTGAAGGCTGCGGGGTCGATGTTTCTGTTGGAGGAAACAGAGGAAAGCGTTGTTGACCTGCGGACCTCTGCTGGTTGGAAAGCTGTTGGTTTCCACTCCGCTCTGATGTTGGTGTAAAACATTTAAAGATAGACAGGACACTGTCTGGTGCCTCTCTGCTGGAAGAAATACATCAGTTACAAATTAATGGCATAAATATAAAACTTTTATCTTCTTAGGAACAAAAAATAAGGAGCTAATTTTGACAGATGTTGAGAATGTTCTAAGGTTCCTTTGGTGGCTAAAAAAAAAAACAATAAAAAGGATTTATTTCTATTTGTTTCTGGTCTTTAAAGAAGTCACCAATATAAGAACCAGTGTTATTTTTTATGAAAATTTTATGAAAATCTTCCAGTAAAACTAGAACATCATGTATGGTGAGCCTTTTAAAGTCAAGCAGTGGAAAAATATGAAGCAATATTTATGGTTATTCAGCGTGTTTAACAGAAAAATAAGGGGGTTGTTTTTTCACTATGTCAATTGACCGTTTCTCAATGTGTACTTGTGCGTTCTTATGTGCTCGTGAAACGCCATCAGCCTCAGCACTAGTACCATTCCAATTCACAAGAACACAAGACAGAGAACGGACAAAGTCCCCGGATGGCATTCTCGATCCTCCCTATATACCGAGTATGCTTCAGAGCAGACTTGTCCATTGAGATTGACAGCTATCCCAGCATGCACTGCGGCAGCAGCAGCTTCCAGGTTAGCGCTCACAGAGCTCAGGGTATTAAGTTTAAACGTCTCTTTTCTGTTGCCGTTGTTCAATAAAAGTACGTTTTAAGATCATTTGAGGCAACAATATAATATTAATGACATAAAAATGTCCGAAGTTGAGAGGACCGTGGCAACCAGCGGACCTCCGAGGGTAATGGAAGCCAGGGCTAATCCTAGCCCGTCTCTCTGCATAGCCGTGTGTGAAGGACCGCTGGCTCTGATGGCCAGTTTTTTTTATTTGGCAAAATGTTCGTTTGATTTGTGTGTATCTGTCTGTGTTAATTGTTATTCCCCCACTAAATGAAAAAGTAAGAATTTATTGTTATCTAGGGAATATTAATAACAGGAGGTAAAATGCAGCTCCAGACGAGCTGAGCGTGTGGTGACATCATCAGTACGCTTCTGTTCCAATTGACCCAGATTTATGCTGCGTGCTCCTGTTCTCCCATGGTCCATACTCTCACAACTCCGTACTCGCATTCTAGTGAATTGAGAAATGGCCATTCATTCATTTAGATTAAAAATTTTCAGCAAGCTAATTTTTTTATTATAATTAAATATTTAGTTTGTTAAATAAATGCTTCTTTTGGAGCTAAATATTTATTTACTAATTACTAAACTTTCACAATAAATATTTATTTAACAAATTAAGAATATAGTTAGTAGCAGTTTTTATTTCATGTGACGAAGAGTCTAAGATTCGGCAGCTCAGCGGTGTTCAGCCAGTTTGGGTCATTCAGGAAATCAAATAGACTGAAATGATCTCTGATATGATCCCTCACTGCTGCAGCAATAAAACAACTCTATGCCAGAAAATATCAAAATAAAAGCACTTCCTGTTTCACTCATTTAGAACCTGGTCTGAAACATTCGGAATACAAAAACTGAAACCTGCACCTCTTGGTTTTATTTAGTAAATTATTATCAGAGTCTTTAGGGACTTTGAATATCTATGTAAATATCTGCGGCACCGAGTTAGTGTGATGAAATGTGGGATTTCTTCTCATAAATGTTTGTATTGTTGCTTTGTATTTTCAATTCTTCATTTCTAAACTTTTTTAAACTATAAAACCTCTGATGCCACAAGAGTTGACAAAAAAATAACCAAATACATATTTTAAATGTTCCTGAATTGACCGTTATCTTAACACTCGGTCCATATTGGTCAATGCTCAAAGCTAAACCTATACATTTAGAGGTGGAGCGGCTCAAAAAAAAAACAACTTTATTAACAAGAGGCTTCAGGCTCCAGCAAATACGATAAAATCCCTAAACTTTTATCATATCTTTTAGTGATCAATTGAGCAATAGAAATTTTCCTTATTTCAGTTAAGAGGATTAATGCTGATTCAACACCTTTAAAGGGAAAAATTGTCTTTCTTTGATCAGGAAGTTTTAGAAATAATTTTCCCTAAAATCCAACATTTGTCAAAAACGGGACAGATGCACCCAGTATTTAAGGTGAGACAGTCAGTAGGAAAGTTCAAAATGTTTATTAAAACAAACAAAACTGAAACAAAACTGTCAAGCTGACGACCACAGGGCCGCAGGGAGCAACCCATCTCGGACTCTCTGGTTTCACACTTCAGTCCATCTCCTTAGAAAGAGGTGCGATCCAGCCGATGGGCTGCTAACCAGACGCGGCATGTGCTGCCCTGAATTTTCCAGATGCTGCAGGCCCGGAGAACAAGCGGGGGGCCGGTCCAGGTTAGAGGAAAACAGAGCAGGCAGGAACAGTCCAGGAATCCAGGAGTCCTCAGCTGATCAGAAGTTCCGATCCAAACAGGAACAGAAAAGGGATTCCAGGCTGGCACAGATGCAGGCAGACAGGCTCCTTGGTTGAGGGAAACAGAGACGAGACATGGTACCGGGATTTCTGCCGGAAACTTTAAACTGGTCTCCAACTTGGAGCCAGGCTTACTGGAATAAAACTGATCCTCCCCGCGTTCCAAGCCAAAACCCTGAGGACTGGAGAAGGACCAGGACACAATCAGAGGACAAGACAGACACGCAAACCCTCTCAATCCGCTGGCTGCCAGGAACCAGGACCTGAACCATGGAATAAACTAAACTAACTAAACAGACAGACTAACAGGCATAATCAAACAGACAGCAAACAAACAATGATCTGGCCACGATAGCTGGGCTTGACCAAATATAAAGGAACAGATGCAAGTGGAGGAGATGAGTGATAATTTGAGTCTGGGTATAGTTAGACAGATGAGTGAAATGAACAATTAAGGCCAGCCATCAGGGCAGATCATGACATTTTATTTTGCTTCATCTGGCAGCTTCGTTTGGCAGAATGATGTCAGAGGAAATGAAAGATCTAAGGAGGAAAGAAAAACCACCTGAAAGGGGGTTTTTCTGTTCCTAATTGTTCCCAGGAATGTGTGGAGATTCATGCTGAGCTTTCCCAGAGCTCCTCTCCCAGTTTTCATCACAGAAGGTGATGACAGACATTCCCAGGTTTCTCTGTGTGTACTGCTGAGTTCCCCTGCAGCCGCCGCGTCAGGAGGAGGGTGAGTGGCGTCTGGAGACCAGATAAGAGCTGAATCCTCATTCCCAGCTCCCACAACCCCTCTCTCCGCCGATCCACTCCACTGATCTTCAACCTTAATGAAGCATCTATCAGCGGAGCTTCGTTAACTCAGGCATGCAGCGTGCCCTGGCTCGTTCTGCGCGCGCTGCTGCCAAAGACCCACTGTGTGCTCTGTAATTGTGGAGCCGGCGCTGCCTCACCATGTTTGATGGTGCAGAGTTTCATGCCTTCAGGCTTAGGAAAAAAAAAAAAAAACCTACAGAGGAAGAAGCTGGATGAACAGAAAAGATTAAAGCGACATAAAGCTGCAGACTGATGCCAGGTTCAGATTCCGGGTGTGTTTGGAGCCTTCAGATTTCTGCGCAGGTTCCACATAAAACCTGCAGCATGTCCGCCTGCATCACAGATGGTTTACAGAGTTAAATCAGAGGAAGACGGCCGAGCTGGGAGAAAACACACTAATCTGGCATCAAATATGCATAAAGCACGCTTGCATTACCAAACCTCTAACTACTGGGAACCCACAGGTTAAAATCACTCCTCTGAAGATGATAGGAAAATAGATCCCAGTAAAAAAAGGTCCTATTTCTACTTTAGCTGCATAATAAAAATATTTAATATTCAAATAATGAAGTGCAACAGATGAAATGTTTTTATAAACACTATTACAAATCAAATGTTTTCTTTAATTTTGGTACATGTAATTGTGTATTGAGCTTGAGCTCATTGAATTAATTTAGTCAGAAATTTAATTGAAACAGTTAAATTTGATTATTATTTTACCATTTGAATATTTTGTCATTTTATTTTTGTACTAATGAGGTTAGAATTTTAAAAAGCTGATTAAAAGGGACCAAATGTTGTTATCTGTAGTTAAAAAAAACAGGTTCAATTTCATTCTTTGATTACCTCTGAGCCCTCCTGCATCCCTCTCTGCTGGGCTCCAGCTCTGCCTTTAAGCTTTTTTTTTTTTTGCCTCTAACTGGATCATTAAAGTTTTTGTTTCTAAACAGATTGAGGTTCTTTCAGGTTCTGCTCTGTGAATCCAGTCATCGTTTTAGTACTTTTAGTAAAACCTAAAGAAAAGCACCATTTTGTTCAAAAGCTTAAAGCTCATCCGTCCGATTTTTACGTTTTAGAACAGATTCTTTTTAACCCTTCCAAACTCAAATTATTGTTGCTGAAAGAAGTTTTTAGCTGTTACCTAATTTAAAACCAATGTTTATTCATTCAGCACAATGATACTAGTACTAGGATTGGGCAATAGAAAAGGGTCTATAGTTCTAATTATATTCAATCGTTTATAACCATTTTATCTCATATTTAAACAAATATTTTGTAAGGTAGACTATGATGAACCTATTGGTGTAGTAGCTTAGACACCGTATATAAGTGATAAACAAGATTAATTTATTTTACTCTACAAAGAAGCAGCGTCTTGTGGTTTTGCAACATAATGCTGCTTTAGGGCTTTTGACTCACACTAGTCTTCAACATGCTTTACTAAACTCAGAGAGTCAAACAGAAACAGCTACGCAGGCAGCTAAAAAGAGGGATTTGATTAGACTTTGGATTTAAGAAGTCTGACACGGAGCAAACAACTATTCTATAAGACTGCTCCTCTCCCGACAGCAGCAGAATAAACCTGTTCAATCACCTAAAGAACCACCAAAAAAAATGCATCAGGTTCCAAACACTGAGGTAAAGCACGGTGTGAAACATGGGGAGAATGTTGCAAAAATAAAAACCATATCCGGCCAAAGATAACGGAGTAATTTAGTTTAAATACCTTTAGGATTTTGAAAAAAAAAAATGTGAAGGCTACTGTAACGCTACCTCCGAATGATCTGTTGTCAGCTGATGAATATATTGCTCCACTCTGATTTTTTTTATTTGTAACAGTTCTGTAAATGTCACTTACAAATAAAGTTGAAAAAGAAACTAATTATATTCTTTAGAGATTAGCTGAAAATCGGGGTATATTGCAATATATATCGTTATAAATTGTCCATATTGTGATATAGGATTTTTTTTCGCCCAGCATTAACTAGTACTATATGAACACTCTGTCTTGTTGTTTTAAAGAGATCTGACCCACATGCAGGAAACCACTCACAGAAAACCAGAGTAAAATTTTAACAGGTTTATTGAGGAGTATAGTTGGGTGTGATTCAGGGGAACTCAGTGGGCTGGTGAACCAGAACTGGAAGTAAAAAGGAAAGTTCACAGTGGTTAGTTCAGGGTCCGTGGGAACTGTGAATGACGTCTTGCAAAAACAGAAGTAAACTGGACTCATGTTTGCGGAGAAAGGTTTCTACCCAGAATCCAGTCTGTTTGGGTTTTTCCAGAGATAGGGGGGCTCGTTGGAGGGCGGAAAGGTTTTGGTTTGGTTGGTTCCTGAGGAGCAATGGAGCGGACTGCCACTTAGATTTCCAGGAGAACTTGAAAGGGACGTATGGAGATTACTCCCCTGCTCAGTGTGAAACAAACAATCCTTCCAGGGGGAGAAGGCCAAACATCCAGTATGCAGTATCACTTCCTGCCAAAAGGCAACAGACAAAAACAACGTTAGACTCAGATAAACAAAAGACTCAGTTAGACTCAGCTAAACTCAGCTTGGCTAGAGTATCCAAAACTGGCAAACACTCTGGCGTTGACGTAGTGACAGTCCGCCGCTCAAAAACTCCTCAGTGACCCACACATACTGGATTCCTAACACATTCAACAGCAAGATTATCAAAAGTAGTTAAGCCGTAAGGAAAGTTTAAGGTATTAAAACAAGAATCGATTCAGAATTGGTGAAAGAAAAAAACAGAAAAGACGTCACCTATCATTAAAATATTTTAGACTGGGTTTGAAGCATCATGTTTGTCTGTTTCTAAAAAATATCTTATGCCACATTTTAGTGCAGGTGGATTTCTAAACTGTGCAGCTTGCTTATAAAACAGCTAGTTTGAATCATCAGCAGCTGTTGTTTATAAATGATTAACCTGTAGGGGGCGCTTATAAACATCATATTTTATAATATGATTGATTAGGTTAGCTTCTAATTGGATGATGGTGAAGCAGCATCCTTTAGGATTTTTTCAGATTTAAACCTGGCCAACACTTTGTTCCAGGGCTGCAGAGTCAAACACTGCAGTAATAAAACGGCTTTCTTGGATGAGATATAAACTATTTAAGAGTTGAATGAAACTCTAAGTGATGCTGAAAAGCAGTGAACAAGGCCTCAGAGGGACCCGGTGCATTCCTCGGCTCAGAAACAAGCTCCTCTGTTGTGTTCCTGACAATGAAAGGTGACACCGCTCTTTTCTCCTGGATGAGCCTTTCTTTTCTCCATGAAAAAAGAAAAGGGGAGTGGGAGCTGAAATCGGAGCAGTTTCCTGGGAGGTGGAGGCGATTTATGGCCCGTTTGTGTGTGAGGAAGAGGAGGAGCAGTGGGAGGAGAGCAGACAGAGGGAAGGAGGACCTACAGGAGCCGCAGAGGTCGAAGAAGTGGGACAGAAGTCTGCAGAGACCCTGGGAAAAGAAGCGGAGGAGGATTATGAGGAGGAAGAGCGGATCTCTCCCACAGTGACTGAACTTGGACTTGTTTCTGCTTGTTTGGATCGTAGGACAGGAAGTATCCAGGTGGGAAGACGGAGCAAAGGTCACTGCAGCTATTTCTGTGCTGTTAGGTCCTCTGAACGATTTCACGCGTTTCTTTCTTTATTTTCTATCCGTTACTCTTTGTTTTTCCTAAAAGAAGCGTTAAAAACATGTTCTTCCTGAAGGAAGGTGTTTCCTGCAGCAGCTCTGTACCTCAGAGGGGTTTTAGCTCCTGTTTTTTAACAGCTGGAGCTCTGGAATTGAAGATGATCCCACGTATCCCCGTATGCGAACACCCAGATGTTTGATTGGAAGGCTTCTGTGGAGCTGTTGGAATCTGCAGCAGCATGTAGATAAAATCCAAAACCACAAATTCCAATTTCCTTTATTAGATATAGTAAAGCTGAAATATTAAAATACAGTAATTATTGTTTTAACAATAAGACACTCTGAATGCCTCCTCCTCTCTATATGTCCCTCTTTTTAAAACATACTGTTTGTTGGAGGTGCTGAAAAGGCGATGAGTTTACGGCTCACCTTCATTTTAACCTATTTATTACTTTAACTTAGCCTTCTTTCTCTCATCAGAACGCTTTGGTCACACCAGAGAAACACGGCTGATTTGGATTCCTGCTCATGTTCAGGCCTGTTTTCCTGCAGCAGGCAGATGGAGGATCCGCTGAGGTTAGAGTCAGTGGTTCAGGCTGCCGATGGTCAGGGAGACATGGACTGGGCAGAAACCTGCTGCTCTGCCTTTATCACCACAGCATTTCACATTCAGATCTTCTCCAACTTGCTTCTCGAAGATTCTCTGAGCCCTTCGGTAGATTCTCATAGATCAGCAGCTGAGGGTAAGGGACACGGGGGGACACGGAATATAAGGGACACGGTTCTGAAAGCAGAAGTAGGTCCAATATGTACCTAATAAACTGGCCTCTCAGGATGTGCACAAGTTAAAAACTGTAATTAACCATAAATATTTTTTTTAACCCATTAACCATTTTTTCTGTATGGGTCGATGACCTTGCCAGAACCGACCCAAACTGACTGTCTAAAGGTATCATTGAGGTGTCAGAGGGCCTGATACCAGCAGAACATGGACGCTTCTAAGGGCTGGGATTTGAACCTGTACGATGCAAAACCAACACAAGCACGGCGACACAGTTTTGCCTGGATTACAGAACCACAGCACCTGCTCCACAGGGCTATAACAGCCTGTGAGGTTCATAAAAGAGGGAAGAGATTAGCCTTGCGAGGGTGAGACGGTGTGAGGTCGCTGATCGGTGTCTGTCGGCCCGCAGGGAGCTGAAAGGAAAAGGTCACCGTCAGTCAGAGTGACGGCGATCCCCCCGGACTCCTCTGATGAATCAGAGCCGACCCGCGGGAGACGACGCTGAAGATTAGACCCGGCACGCCTCTGACACCTGGAGGCATTCAAATCCAAACCTGAAGCTCGGAGCCAAATGATCCTTCATGTTCTGACAGAACCGAATCAGCCTGACGGTGAGACAGAGGATTAGAACGGGTCTATTGATCAGCAGCAACTAAACACAAGAGGAAACTTCTGCTGTTTGGAACAAATAAAGGAAGCAAAGATTAAACATTTATTGGCTTTTAAAACCCCAGAAATACCAATATAACAAAGGAATAAACCGCTGATCAGACAGTTTAAAGCTGAGCAATAAAACATGTTTAAAAAAAGGGAAAAAAAGAAAATAATATGACAGGAAGGAGGTGATGAAATGGGCTGCTCAGTGGTGCAGGACCGCTGCCTTGCAGCAAAAAGGTTCTGGGTTTGATTCCTGTCTCTGGGTCCTTCTGCATGGACTTTGCATGTTCTCCCTGAGCATGTGTGGGTTCTCTCCGGGGACTCAGACTTCCTCCCACAGTCCAAAAACATGAATGTTAGGTTTATTGGCTTCTCCTTTGGTGTGTGTGTGTGAATGGTTGTTTGTCTCTGTGTTGCCCTGTGATAGAGTGGTGACCTGTCCAGGGTTCAACCCACCTCTGGATGGATGGATGTGATGAAATGATCTCTGACCAATGATTGAAAAACTCCAGAAAACAGAAATGCTTTCAGTTCTGATTCAAAGCTTTGTGCATATCTCTGGTCTTCAGAAACCATTAAAAACTTTTTCTATCCCCTCTGCTGTTAGTTTAAATGTAGTTAAAAGCCCTCAGCTGATCCAAAATGCTGCAGCCAGAGTTCTGATGAAAATTAAAAAGAGAGATCATATCTCTCCTATCCTGGCTTCTCTTCATTGGCTTCATGTTAAATCCAGAATAGAATTTAAAATCCTCCTTCTCACATATAAAGCCTTAAATGGTCAAGCTCCATCTTATATCAGAGATCTGATTGTTCCTTATGTTCCTAACAGAGCACTTCGCTCTCAATCTGCAGGTTTACTAGTGGTTCCTAGAATTTCTAAAAGTAGAATGGGAGGCAGATCTTTTAGTTATCAGGCTCCTCTCCTGTGGAACCAACTACCAGTTTTAGTCCGTGAGACAGACACCCTGTCTACTTTTAAGGCTAGGCTTAAAACTTTCCTTTTTGATGAAGCTTATAGTTAAGGCTGATTTATACTTCCAGACTAGATCTTCTGTGTAGGTGTCGCAGTGAACAAAAAGACGTCCCCGCCCCCTCCGCAAACACTCTGCTGCACCTCTCCCAAATTGTAGCTGACCGCAGACAGTGCTGCAGACAGGAGGCCGGCTTGTTTTGTTTTTATGACCGAAATTGCGGAAAACAACTCAGGAAGTTGGACCAGCTAGAAGAGTGAGGTGAGCGAGAACGCTGGGACCCTTTTTCCACCTGCATACCCACTCTTTTTCGCCCTCATGTCCCTCCGTTCTCAGACAAACTCGCCCCCACTTCCTCACTGCCTCGGCCGTATCTAGACCACGCTTCAATATTGGGCATAAATCAAAAATGTCTGCATCAAGCTCACTGCAACACACTGCTGCAGGAGTATAACCAGCCCTTTAGAGTGGCTCAGGTTATCCTGAGCTATCTCTATAGTTATGCTGCTATAAGCTTAGACTGCTCGAGGACATAGGGACCCCTATTTTATCATTCTGCTTCATTCTAGCTCTATTTTCCCACTGCAGAATCTGTTAGTTCAATCTCTATCATTATGCTCTCTGCTTTTTCTCATAGTAGCTTCATCTGGTCTGTTCCTGTTTGGCTGTGACTCCATCCTGGAGAGAAATATCAGCTGTGCTGCTGCCATCAACATCCTTGTTTATAGATATTTGAGATTGGCCTTTTTGTCATTGTAGACCATTTTCTCTGACTGTGACCGGTTGGATGTGCTCTCTTTAATCCTCGGACATGCGAGCTGGTTTTGAGCTGGTCTGCCTGGCTGTGTGTTTCCTGGATGTGGCCTCCTGTGGAGCTGGTTTACAGTTGCCTTTTGTATATCTGCTTCTTTTTCTACGCCTGCTTCGGTCTCCTTGAACCCGAGTCTGCCTCGGCAGATGACCGCTCACACTGAGCCTGATTCCGCTGGAGGTTTCTTCCTGTTGCGAGGGAGTTTTCCTCTCCACTGTCACAAGCATGCTCAGTGAGGGATTGAGTCAATGAGTCGATGCAATTAACTGGTTTACCTTAGATAGAAAACTTTGATTCAATTTTAATGTATGATCTGGTTGAATTGTAAACTGCCTTGAGATGACATGTTTTGTGAATTGGTGCTATATAAATAAACTGAATTGAATTGTAAGGACAGCAAACTTTGTTTTCATAAACTCAGTCATGCAATTAGACCTTGTCTTGTTAGTAGAGCCTATATGTCCATAAAATGATATATCCAGATTTTTTAGATGAAATCCTTCTGCAGAACACAGATCAATGTTTCATGGTTTAATTAATCTACACCACAAGATCAAATGTCATTAGGTTGCTTTGTTGTTTTATTTTCCTTTGTTGTTTTTTTTAAAATATGCAACTTAGAGCACAGAGGTCAATTATTATGCTCAGAGCTCTTTTTTTTTGCTTATTTATTTAGGTTTTAATTAACAAGCGATAAAGTGATTGAGATCAAAAGTCTCCTTAAGTGTTCTGGTAAAGTAGCACAGCGGCTCAGACCCTAACGGCAGAACGGACCATATGGCTTTGTGAAGACCACCCAGCTTAGCGTTAGCTCAGTTTACGGTCCTGCCAAAGCAACATGGTGGACCTCCATCTGTCCAGGAATGGAGTCTGAAATAAAACCTCAGATGTTCTTCTGTTGTGCAGTGAAGCTTCTTCAACACTGAACTAGTGCTGCACATAATCAGATGAGGCTTACGATATTTTAGCCTTCCCTCTCTTTTTGGTCGTCAGTCACATGGTGGACATCTTTAGCATCGTGTGTGATCATCTGTTCCGTTCAGAACACCAGTTAAAAGATGGCTCGTTAATATTGTGGCGATGATATACTTTTTGTTTGAATAAGTGGTGGGATTTAGCCTTGCTTTGTGTTTTTGCGGTCATGTGTCAGAGGCGGTGATGCAGCGAACTGAAGGAAGGGAATCCAATATCAGGTGTGTGGTGGTTTGTTCACTCTGATATAGATTGTTATTGATATCTCCCTGTAACTCGTTAGCCAGGCAGGATTTCTCTGAGCCTAACAGGGTTCTGCTGTCTCAAGGTGTCGTTTAGTCTTCTAGCTTTTCTCTCCCATCACAGCTCAGCCTGAACAGCGGCACAGATGTCTTTAGTTCCGGTAAGTGACGACGATGATGACCTTTTTATTTACTCAGACACAGCGTTTCATTGACCTTTTCAAAGGAAAGCAAGGTGCTGGGTTGTAGCTAACATGTCAGGGACATCCTGGACAGATTGGTAATATAGATTGTGAAAGTGTGGCATTACTAAAACCATCCAAATCCTAACTCTACCAACACATGAAAGCAATTATTTCACTCAATTAGATTCATCGTTAATTGGTGTATATCTAATTTCTTCTGGAAAGCTGGAGTCCTATGTTCACCTCTAGGGGACGCCCTTTTGCCTCTATCTGTTTTATCTTATACCCCATCTACACTATCCTTTAGAAAGCGTGCTGAGAACGATCCGAGCACCATAACCGAGATAACTGTTGTGTAAATGGAACACAGCTGACGTTGACAGTGCCAGACACAACCGAACTGCGCTTAGTCTAGTATTAGTTCAACAGCTCAACAAAGAGCGCCTGAGCAGACCGCGTCAACTCCTATTTACAGTCAGCTGAGTCATTTTTTGGCGTTTCTGGCGTGTCTGGCTTTGTAATTCACAGATCTCTACTTATTTACAACACAAACTTCTCAGGTTATTGAAAATACAGTAAATAGGATCAAAAGATCGTGGTGATAATGAGACTGAGAAGGGTGCCTTCTTCGCCTGACATTCTGTAATCCACAAAGTATAACTAATGTAAACAAACATCAGTTCCTGAATGTTATGGTCGCCGCTGTTTTTGTTTGCCTAATTCCCGCCTTGAGAGCTGTAGTATCGTGAACCGCCGACAGGAGGCGGGGAACCGTGCTGTGGTGATGTGTAAATGGACGTAAGAACCAACTCAGCACGGTTAACTGATCCAAGCTTGGTCTGAAATCGGCACAGATCGGTTTCAGACGGCTATAAGCTCAGGGTCACTAAGGTGGAAAAGCTAAAAAAGCCAATCAGTTCCAGACTCATTTTGTTTGTTTTCACAGCTAAAATTGGACAAGATATGAATGAAAACGTGTCCCATTTAAAGTCTGTTTATGTCAGCAGATGTTACTGGAAAAACTAAAACCCTCAAACTGACAAAAAGCAAATAGTTTCTGTTTGGTGACCATGTCTGGTCAACATTCTAATTTCTTAACATTCACAGTTTTTCTTTCCTGATAGAAAACTGAGGAATATAACGGGATTTGTTTTTTCCAGTAAAGAAGGTTGTAGGATCCTGTTTCAGGGTTTATTACACATCTCCAGAGGCGTCAAGCAACAAAGTACAAATACTTGTTTCCTTTAGTAGAAATGTTGGCTGTCTATACTTTACTGGAGTAATTATTTTTTACTCCCCCTGATATTTTTTAAATAGACTTATTAGTTTTGTTTCATTTAAGCTCATTTTCTTCATGGCCTGTTGGTTAAAAAAAAACCAAAACATCAAAATAATTTGTTACATTCAGACAATTTATTTCTTTGTGGTTGGTCTCGGTGCTGCCCCAACTTGTTGTTCACCACATACCAAAATAAATAGTCTTTCATGATTATGCAAAGTTCATTTTAACACTGTTACCCTTAGTTATAAAACTAAGAAAATGAAGTCTAAAGAAGTTTTCTTTCAGAATTGTAGAAAAATCTTCCTTTAATAGGGTAGTGCAGTAAAGCTTCTTCATTTTCCTGCATTACTTCTACTTTTATAGTTCAAGTAGTTTCAAAAATGGTACTTTTACACTTTTACTGGAGTAAAAAGCTTAAGTTGATGCTCTAAGTTCTATAAAAGTGTTTTTAAAATAGTAGGATTTCTACTTTTACTGGAGTAATAAATATTAATACTTTTGACACCTCTGTAGATCTCCTGTTTTGAAAGACACCGTCTTCAAGTCTGTGATAAATATCCATAGTTAGCTGTAAATTAGCGTTAAGCGTGAACCAGAGTCTGGAGAATCAGGAAATATGAAGATGCAGGAGAGAAGTTTGAGACGATTTTTCTTACTGAAAAAAAAAGTGGAGAATCTGTTGTTATTCAGGACAGGATTGTTTTTTAAGGAGTACCGTTATTCCACGTAATCTTTTAAATTGGTTGGACACGTCTTCCTCCCTCTGCTTGTCTTTTTTCATTAGTCGTCCTCGCGGACGCCGCTCAATGAGCCGTCATGGTCAGTTTTTACTTCTGCTCCCCTGTGAAATTTAGTTGGACGTCTTTGCTTCAG
Source organism: Cyprinodon diabolis (assembly GCA_030533445.1). Lineage (NCBI taxonomy): Eukaryota > Metazoa > Chordata > Actinopteri > Cyprinodontiformes > Cyprinodontidae > Cyprinodon > Cyprinodon diabolis. The sequence continues at coordinate 46,640,964 of CM060065.1, read as the reverse complement.
CAGATGATCGGGACAGATAATTAAGGGTCAGAGATACAGAGAGAGAGAGAGGAGGAAAAAAAACCATTACAGCGCCTCGTTCTGGCCATGAAATCAATGGTTAGAGCACAGGAGGGATCCTCTAAAAACTGCTTAGACTTTAATCTCTTACAGCCAGTTTTTCTTCCCTATATTTCAGAAAACTTAATTCTATATGAGATCAGTGAAGAAGTGGTTCACAGATAAGAATCAGAACGTCACGCAGACGCATGTCAGGAGCCGTAGCTCCTCTTCATGGAGGTCATGGGGGTCAATGCAGAGTGTGAAAGGAGTTGATTACTACTCCCCTCTCTTATCTCCTCTAATGGAAGAAGCGTTGACTGATTATTCTCCTAATCAGAGCCATCCTTTCTGTGATTAGCCCAGTGCAGAGAAAACGTCCCCTCTGATAGAATCGGCACACAGGGTTCGGCTCTTAATTTGATTATCATTCCGTACGTCTCTTGCTGCAGCTCGGCCAGGTGGCATATTCTAAGGAGAAGCTCCATGAAGGAAGGATAGGACATTTCTAAGGAAATTCATCTTTTCACTTCCATTCATCCGTGGGAATAAATCATCCGGGATTCCTGAGCACTCCCGAGTAATATAGCATTGTCCTTAACATCTCTCATCTCTGAAAAGTGATCTGGACTTTAACTAGGCCGTCTCACAAAATGAACCACTCTGCTTAGCTGCATGTTTTGGGTTATTGTCCTGCTGGAAGGTCAACTTTGATCTATCCCATCGAACCTAATCAGGATCCCTGAAGAGAATAATCTCATTACTTCAGCATCTTCTCTATAATTTACAGAGCTTGTTTCCACTCTGCTTTTTTGCGGCTCTAACAAGCTGGAGCCCCATCTATCCAATAACTCGGCTTTAATTTTAGTTCAGGCTATTTGACACTCTGCTAACCTGTTCAGATTATCTTTTCAAGGAGGGGAATCTCCTGAAACCCTGCAAAGTTTCTTTGAATAAACAATAAATTGGTAAGTGGGTTTTTTCTTACTCTGCCTGAGCTGGAGTAAGAGAGCATGCTCAGTGCTTGCAGAAATAAAGGAGGTAGATCTCCTGCATCCTACCATCTATCTAGCCTCGTGAGACCATCCTGATCTCGCGAGCTTTCAAGGTTTCACTCGCAGATCAGTCTGGAGACTCTCCGTTAAAGAAAATTTGGAGCCGTTCACCAAACGAACGTCCAATCAGCGTTGGCTTTGAGGCGGGTTGAGGTGTGACGCAACGAGAAGCGCGACAGTTCAGCCTAAAGAACATGGCGGCTTCAGCCGATGAAACTAGCGTTAGTGTGGCTATCGAGCAAGTTTTATCGGAATTACAGAGTATTTCTTCACTGAAAGAAGAACAAAACACTGCTCTGGAGGCTTTTCTCAGAGGAAAAGATGTTTTTGCTCTTCTCCCGACTGGTTTGATCTATCAATTGGCTCCTCTTCGTCGTCGCTCTGTTACGTCATATGCTTCGTTGATCTGATTGGTTTATTTGGCCCGTCTATCACCAACATAGGCCAATCAGCTAACCAGTATTTTCGCCCCTTCCCAAAATTACTTCAACGGAAGGTTTCCAGATGGATATGCGGAGCAAATCCATCTGGCGGAGTCAGGTTACCATCTATCTGCTGCATCCACAGACTCGTTTCTAGGGGGATTCTTAATGAAGGGAGGCCAGTGGACCTGACAGTCAGGTTCTTCTGAGTGTGGGAGGAAGCGGGAGTACCCAGAGATTACTCCCCCCCTCCATGGACATCTGTGAACTTCTCCCATCTGCTCTAAACAGGAGAGGAAACCAAGTCATCTCAGCCAAACTGTTATTTTCTCTCCCGGCCTTCATCGGTTCTCAGGCTCAGGGTTTCTCTGGGCTTTACTGACCTGCATGTTCTCTTTCTGGAATCGATCCCGGCGTCTGTGCAGCAAAAGTTTCCATGAATAGTAAATGATGTCTCGGGGCTGAGCGGGATAACACACTCTGCTGTTTGTGGGTGTGTTGTGTTTTAATTTACTGCCGTTGGAGCGAGTTATTTGTTGTGCCGCCCACACGAGCCGCTTCGGCCGTCCCCGCGGTGCCGTTCTCAGCTCTGCTTACACGACAGACGGCGGTTCTGCCTCCTCAGAAAGCCGGACGAGGGTTTGGGTTTTACAGCCGTAATTAGAGGCAGGTCGTCCGGCTGCAGAATCAACAGAAGCTGGAAGTTAAAAGCCTCTTTAGAGGTTCTGTCCCTTACTTTTATGCTCAGGGTTTATGGAGGCTATCCTCCACCTTCTCTTCTTATTTAAACTCCTGTACAAAATCTCCCTCCTCTTTATTATCTCCCGTGATTCTCAGGCTTTATCTCCTTTCTTCGTCAGACTCCTTTGTTTTCTTTTTGTCATCTAATCTTTCTGCTTTCACCCTGCTTAATCTTTGCGTTCCTTTTATCGCCTCTCCTCCTTTCACCTTTCCTGTTCCCTGTATTTATCTCACCACTCCTTTTATTTCCTTTTTTCCCCACTCTTTGTCCTTTCGCTCTCTATTTTTCCTTTCCAGTAATTCCTGTCACCTCTTCACCTCTTTCTCCTAATCTTTGCTCTCCATTCATCTTCTTTTCTTCCCCATCTCAGCACCTTTCATGGCTCCTAACGGCATCCAGCGCATACATCAGCCTCCCTAATTAACTCATAAATCATACTTGGGGAGTTTAAATGAGTGTTGGAGGGCTTTCTGCTCTCACTTTGAGCCACAATAACAGCAGATATTTGTGGTGCCTTCAAAGCCTCTGTGAAGGATGTTGTGTTCCTATTTGTCCTCCGCGGTTATTGTTAATTATTCACTTAGTTTGGAAAATTAAAAGATTGCTCCTTTGACGTGGATTTCTTTAAACACATTTTAACTTTGAAGAAGAAAAAACTGTGTCATCAGCGTAACATGAACACCAAACAATCAATCTGTGTCTTTTGGACCCGTTTACAGGTGAGAGAGCAGCATCTTATTTCAATGCCCACAGCATTACAGATTATCTAACATACCTAACAGTGGGTCACTCTGTTTATTAATCTGGATTAGGGCTTAAACAATTAATCGGATTAATCGAGTATTAAAACTAATTTAGTAATTGATTAATCATTAACTTGAGTATAGAGCTTAAAATATAACTTAAACTGACAGAGAGACCCACCTTGAGCAGCAATTGTACCAAAATTGTAAAAACATTTAAAATAAAAACCTTTTTCTTATCTGTCAGTATGCTCTATCCGAAGCTCCTCAAGTGGAACATTTTTTAGTTTCACCTGGTTTAGTTTAGTAAAACTCTTCCTTAAGGAACCTTTGGCTATCTGATTATCAATGGATTTGATGGATTAATCTAAAAAATAATCAACAGATTAATCGATTTGTAGAATAATCCTGAGTTGCAGCCCTAATCTGGGCCCAGCTGAACAGAAGAGAGGATGTTAGAGCAGGGAATATCGGTAGACAAATAAAAAAGAGGAAACATAATGTAAAAAAATCAATGAAAAAGAAGTTTGAAAATGTCTCTTGGGGAAAGATGGGCCAACTGAAGGTCAGCTTTCTGTCCCTTTACTGATCCTTGGATCATTGGACCAGCGCTGTGAATCCGACCCAATCCCACAGTCCCAGTTTAATCCAGAGAATAAAAAAAACTCAACATGTGGGACAGAAAAGTGTTTAATGGGTCTGATGGAGACTTGATGACTGTCTAATCATTACATCCATATGTTCTGGCTGTCCTGCAACATGCTGGTGAAGATTCTCCTGACCTTCTGCAGAAGTAAAGAAGCAGATTCACCAAGCGGCTCAGAATAACCTCTGACAAATGTGTGCTGCTTTTATAACAGTTGGGGAAAACGATAACTGCTGCACCTGTGGACCAATCAATCTTTTTTTTAAGCTGAAGTTTGGATTTTTCTCACCTTTTTGGGTTCTTTTTCTTGCTGCAGTGAAATCAGAATTTATAAATCAGTTTTTTCTGTTTGAGGTTCTGTTCATTCTGCATATTTTCTGGTTTTCCTTCACTTTTGCTGATAAAAGTTTTTCAATACTCACCTTCCGAGTGCCTTAACTAAATAAATATAGGAAGCCTTTGTTCCATCAGAAGCAGCTCTGTATTGATCCAGGAAATGATCAGAAAGACAAACAAAACTCGGCTCAAAGTTTCCCCTGCCTCTTCTGGAAAATCCCACTTGGATGTTTCCTGCTGGCATCCGTCTCTGCTCTGCTTCCCTCGGACTTCTGTCTAATTAAAGAGGGATTAATGAGTCTCGGTGTTTAAAAAATAAACCCCCCACCCTGCCCGGTGCTCTAATGAGCCTCAGCACTGTGGCAACGGAGACGGAGTGACAGTGGGAGGATTTAACTGCAGCTTATCTGGATTTTCTGCTTTTTTGGATTTCCTGTGTTTACATGAAACAATAGCCACTGTTGTTGACTCCATCGTTCTGTTTCCTTCTGCTTTATCCGACTGGAATTAGTCATTTGATCCAATCTCCACCTTCACTGTGAAGCTCAACCAGATCCTCATATAATCAGGCCCTGTGAGGCTCTGTGATCCACCTGCTGATTCAGGCAGGGGCCCGATAAATCACAGAGGAACTAAATATCAATAGTCGCCATAAACTTTGGGTCCAGGTATGTCCAGGTAAAAGTTTAAAAACAATGTTTCCAAGGTTTTGAAGACGTTGCATCAAAGATGCTCTCCAAACCTGTGGATACCCAAACTGGACATTTATAAAATCACTAAGGAAATCCAAAAGACACGCAACAGAAGATAGCGTTGGGAAACTTAAACGCAAAAACATCACAATCCTTTATGTTGCTGGAGTGTCTGAAAAGCTCAAGAGAATTTTCTCTTCAAACACAAAATCCCAGTACATTTCAAACCAAACAAAACCCTTAAACAGAGGCCAGTGCATCCTAAAGATAAAACCCACAGACCGAATATGAGCGGAGTGGTATATGCTGTTCAGTGCAGCGAGGAATGCTCTGATCTTTATATTGGAGAAACCAAACAACCTCTCCACAGAGGCATGGCCCAACACAGAAGAGCGCCCTCCTCTGGACAAGACTACACAGTACACCTACACCTTGTGGACAAAGGACATTCTTTTGAAGACCAGAATGTTCACATTCTGGATAAAGATTACAGGTATTACAGGAGACAATCCTCCCTTTAACGATAATCCCCCTCCAAATGACTGACCTTAAGAATCATAGACAGGTTTCAGATATTACAGGCTAACAATTGAACCAAACGACCCTCTCGTCGGTTTTCATTTGCATGTTTCCAAACAATACAAGGCATTGTCTCTATAAAGACTCAAACTCACTGCGGATCCAGACATTTGGATTGAGAAAGCTTCCTGGAGGGGAAGCGAAACGTCTTCAAAACCTTAGAAACCAAGTCCAGTGGATTGTTTTTTAAACTTTTATGGAATGATTAATGATATTGTTTTCACGTCACACACGTCACATGATCAACAGACAGACGTTACTACTAGCATAAAACACGACAAAGATGACAGGAAGTAGTAGGATGGCCGCTTCACTGGGTCATTAGTTCCATTTTACTAGCATTTCTCTTTTAATGGAAAGTCAATTATTGAACAATTGTCCTTTTCCAACATAAGCAAAATATAAACGAAGTTTAGAGCATGTTTGTAACAAAACTCCACTCGCACCTGTAGAGTTCAGAACCAACACCCGACCCGTTACCAACAATTATCCCCATTTAAAACCCGGCTGGGACCACACAGACCTGTAAATCATTAAAAACGACCAGAGTCGTGATCAGAAAGTGTGCAAAAAGCCGTTTACAATAACAGAGATGGTAAAGTGGTAAAATTGCCTCATGCTCACATGCTCAATGATTAACAGCTTTAACCTGCCTGAAGTATGAAGGTTTGCCTTTTTGCTTAAAAAATTACTGAAATGATCCTGTTATGGTTCTGTTTGGGAGTTCATGTTATTACATGTAGTGTTGTTGCCCATATTAGTTTGGTTTGCCTGTTTCTGTCAGTGTTGTATAGTAAAAAAGTAAAAATACTTCACTACTGTACTTAAGTATATTTTTGAGTACCTTATACTTTCCAAGAGTATACATTTTTTTGAGAACTTTCACTTTTATTTCACTATATTTACAAACTTAATTGCATACTTTTACTCCGATACATTTTCAATGTTTGGTTTAGTTACTAAGTAAAAAAAAAAAAAACGAGCGAAAGAAACGCAGGTGTTTTGACCCCACCTACTGACTACAAAGTCGGGTCTTGCCTGGGCTTGTTCATCAACACCAATAGGATACGTCTGTTCGCAAAGCCAGTCTAAATTTATCCTACACTTGGTTGTTTATATTATTTTAAGTGAATTTAACCTTCAAAGTTTACCAAAATGTAAAAAAAAATGTCATTCCAACTGCACATACTTTTTACTTATACTTTTCGCTACATTACTTGAGTACCTCTATTTTTATATTAATTCTTATACTTAAGTACAAGCCATTTCAAATACTTTAAGACTTTTACTCAAGTAACATTTCAGTCGGTGACTTGGACTTTTACCAAAGTCATATTTTGCTTGCTTATACTTTTACTTGAGATTTCAGTACTTTATACAACACTGGTTTCTGTACGCCTCTGCTGCCTTCCGCTCATGTGGCGGTCAGATGTGGGGGGGAGGGGGGGTGCTGGGAGCTTCAGGAATGTGTCCTGTTGTTGTTACAAAACTGTTATTTGGATATTCTTGAATCTATTTATTAAGCTGTAGAGTTATAAATAAGAAAATATAAATAAGTTTCATTCATGCAGTAACTTTATGATACCTGCATTCTGTTCATATATATTAGGGGTGGAACGGTTCACAAAATCCACGGTTCCGTTCAGTTCGGTTCACGGTTTTGTGGTCACGGTTTTCGGTTCAGTTCGATATATGTTGATTGTTACCCCGAAATCCCATAAAAATTAATGAAATGAATGAAAAAATCCCCCAAAAAATAATGGATTGTAATTATTTTTAATGATCCGCGGAAACCCTGGATCATTTCTGCATGTTTTGCTGCTTGGAATTTAATCATCTCGTGCATGCCCTCTACCATCTCCAAGGGACTCAGAGCGGACGGGAGCCACAGCGGAGGCTGTAGGCTTTGCTTTGTGCAGGCGGTCTGGAGCGCAGCGGGGCGGAGCGGAGGGGAGCATGATGAAGTATGTGTGATTTCAGGGGTTAGCGTGACATGTTGGTCATGTTGCTGTTAGCATAAACAAAACATGTTGCACAATGCTTGCACACTGTTGCACTTTTATCCACAACTTTCTTTCCGCCGTCATCGTAGGTCACTCTAAATGCAAAGTGGTCCCATACAGCAGAACTATAAAGTGCTGCTGGCGCGTCTTCCAACTCCTGTTCTTTCCCACTCGCCATACCCACACAATTCTCCACAACAACTGATTTTTTTCTGCTACACCCGGCTACGCTGCTTCGCTTCTTCTTGTTTACTACTGGTGGTTGGCTTTGGTCGCAGTACCGCCACCTTCTGCTCTGGAGTGTAAACGCTTCGCCTATGAGAAAAAGGAGCAGCGCATGAACCGAACGCAACACACGCGAATCGAACCGAGACAGTCGAACCGAACGGTTCGGACGCTTTTCATAAACCGTTCCATCCCTAATACACTATATTGCCAAAAGTATTTGCTCACCTGCCTTGACTCACATATGAGCTTAAGTGACATCCCGTTCCTAATCCATAGGGTTCAATATGACGTCGGTCCACCCTTTGCAGCTAGAACAGCTTCAACTCTTCTGGGAAGGCTGTCCACAAGGTTTAGGAGTGTGTTTATGGGAATTTTTGACCATTCTTCCAGAAGCGCATTTGTGAGGTCGCACACTGATGTTGGACGAGAAGGCCTGGCTCTCAGTCTCCGCTCTAATTCATCCCAAAGGTGTTCTATCGGGTTGAGGTCAGGACTCTGTGCAGGCCAGTCAAGTTCATCCACACCAGACTCTGTCATCCATGTCTTTATGGACCTTGCTTTGTGCACTGGTGCACAGTCATGTTGGAAGAGGAAGGGGCCAGCTCCAAACTGTTCCCACAAAGTTGGGAGCATGGAATTGTCCAAAATGTCTTGGTATGCTGAAGCATTCAGAGTTCCTTTCACTGGAACTAAGGGGCCAAGCCCAGCTCCTGAAAAACAACCCCACACCATAATCCCCCCTCCACCAAACTTTACACTTGGCACAATGCAGTCAGACAAGTACCGTTCTCCTGGCAACCGCCAAACCCAGACCCGTCCATCAGATTGCCAGATGGAGAAGCGCGATTCGTCACTCCAGAGAACGCGTCTCCACTGCTCTAGAGTCCAGTGGCGGCGTGCTTTACACCACCGCATCCGACGCTTTGCATTGCACTTGGTTATGTATGGCTTGGATGCAGCTGCTCGACCATGGAAACCCATTCCATGAAGCTCTCTGCGCACTGTTCTTGAGCTAATCTGAAGGCCACATGAAGTTTGGAGGTCTGTAGTGATTGACTCTGCAGAAAGTTGGCGACCTCTTCGCACTATGCGCTTCAGCATCCGCTGACCCCGCTCCGTCAGTTTACGTGGCCTACCACTTCGTGGCTGAGTTGCTGTCGTTCCCAAACACTTCCATTTTCTTATAATACAGCTGACAGTTGACTGTGGAATATTTAGGAGCGAGGAAATTTCACGACTGGATTTGTTGCACAGGTGGCATCCTATCACAGTTCCACGCTGGAATTCACTGAGCTCCTGAGAGCGACCCATTCTTTCACAAATGTTTGTAAAAACAGTCTGCATGCCTAGGTGCTTGAATTTATACACCTGTGGCCATGGAAGTGATTGGAACACCTGATTCCAATAATTTGGATGGGTGAGCAAATACTTTTGGCAATATAGTGTATATACTTATATTTACTTATACGTATATTTTTTTTCTACCCCAAAATGTACGGTTTCTAAGGTTACACGCAAGGTACCCGGTGCAGGACTCTTCTCTGTGAGACTTTAGGTCATTTAAATAATCGATTTATTTCTTCTCATCCTTGTTTTTTCTTTCTTAATTTGGTTTGAAAGAATCATCGTAAACTCTAAAATGTTTTTGTCTCAGAGATAAATCTGAAATTGTAGAAATGTTTCATATACACTTTGTTTCAACTGGTTCTGAAAATATCTCAGTATTTATTTAGAGCATAGATCTGGTGGGATTAGTAATCCTGCCTAAACTGGGATGGCATCCTGTTCTGACCCGTTTCTCACCCTGTTTCCTCAGATGAAAGGATGCTACAGGGAGCTGAGGACGGACTGAGCCCCACCTGAACCCCATCCCTTACCTGACTCTCTGAGCCGCCCCCCCGCCGCCCCATCATGCACCTGCTGTGCCGCGGGCGCCTCAAGCTGCTGGTGGCGTCTCTGACCGCCGTGGTCCTGCTCACCTGGCTCTACTTGCTGGCAGGAAACCTGGAGAGTGAGTACCAGCAAAAAAAAAGCCATTGGGTCTATAGATTCCGGACTACATAACAGGCATGTTTTTATTCGGGTCAGCACCTTTTCTCATTCATCTCAACACAAAGTCATAATTTGAATCACAGAGACGGTTTTCCATAAGGCTCCATTTTTTATCCTGACGTCTAGTAGAGCCGCCGTGGCTCCACAGGAGAACCAGTCAGCACTTCTGTCCAAACATCGCAGCCAACGTGTTGACTGGAAGCTGGGAAAACCCACAGTCATTTAATGCACCGCAGCTCCAGCCTGTTTTCCCTGATTTATGAGGCCTAGTTTAATAACGATCAATAAACTCCATCTGATTTTAACAGGATGTGAAGAATATGAACACATTTACAGTTATAATGACCGAAAACACAAACGTTCTGGTCTTTAACAGGTCGTAATGTTATAATAATCTAACCTCAAATGTACAGAAACAAATCTGATTTCTGACACTCATTACTTCTGTAACAACGATGACGCCTCCTGTGAGAAAACACTGAGTACATCCCATAATTTATTTATTCCCCTCCAACTGAGCAACAGTGTTGTTTTTTGCAGCCATCTTAGATTTAGCCTAAGATGGCTGCAGAAGTCTTCAGGACGAAAACTATTATCAGTCTTAGTCACATTTTAGTCATCACTTTATGAGACAGTTTTGGTCGGTTTTAGTCGACTAAAACTCAAAAAGGTTATAAACAGTTTTATGTTGCACTTCATGAAGCGGTTAACCTTTATAATTTCAAATAACAACCAGATTCTTTACTGCTTATTTATAAAAAAAATTATTTAAGCTTTCTTAAGTATCTTCAAGCATCCTTTTAGTGATTTACTTTTAAAAAAAAATCTGTTTTAATCCTTTGTTATGTTCCATACTGGTATTAACTTTCAAATGTTTGGTCATGAAAACCCTAACAAGCATAAAATTAACCGTATTATTTTTTCTTGGCGCCGAACAGTGGTGAATATTGGAAGTTCACCTGAGTGAAGTTGGCCCCCCCACCTTCTTCAAATCAGACAAAATTAGTGTCAAACGTTTCTGCTACGTTTGTGCTGGTTTGTGCAGCAAGAATTTCCGTTTGTGTTGCTATCATTTTAAAGATATACAGAGATGTTTCTAGAGGTCATCAAAGGTCAACCAGCCCCCCTCTTTCTTCTAATTAGACAAAATTGGTGTCAAAAGTTTGTGCTGGTTTCTGCAGCAAAAACAGATGTTAACTGACCTTTGATGACCTCTACAAAATATTATTAATATCATTAAAATGATATTAAAATGAGCAGCAACATCAGAGATGTGCAGAATGACAGCAGCATGTTATTTAACTAAGGTTTCTATCATTACATTTGCTGTTGGCATCTTTATTCCCCTCTGGATTCTCATGAGTATAGTCTTTGTGCACTTTACAATAAAAAAAAGAAAAATAAATTAAAAAGAAACAGTTTTGAAAAGTTCATAATCATACTTTTCCTGCTTTTTGCATCAACTGTCATGGTTGCTAGGATTCAAGGTTGGCGACAGAGCATACGGCAGCTTTCACCGCTCTATGCTCTGTCGCCTAGCCTTGAATTCACAGCCCAAACTCTTCAGGTCTCCTTATTTTCAAGGACTTCGAAGGATCCAGTCCAGGTAGACCGCGTCCTTGGAAGACACAGCCCATGAATTGGTTATCTTTAGCATTAGCAGACCTGGAAAATGAGAGCAGATGAGCACGAGTGCGCCACTTACTGGACAGGAGGGATTTAACTGTAGCTATCACCTTTAAGCTATGCCTAAGCTCTAAGAGGATAGATGGTCCATTGGTCAAACGCAGCTACGGATCTGTTCATCAGTCACACACATTATTTACAGGCTTCTGTAGCTCTCTGGCTGCTGAGGAGGAGCAATCCGTTGAATCAGGTGTGCTAGAGCAGAGATAAACCTGAAAACATGAATGGCTGGGGCCCCTGAGGACCCGCTTTAGGTGCCACTGACATGTTCAGCTGTTTTTAACAGTTTGAGTCAAACATCCAGGATTTAAACCTGGTTCCAGTCCAGTCCCCCGTCCCTGATAGAAACTGGGGAATTTAAAGAGTCTGATCCAATGTCGAAAAATAAGCATCGATCCATTGCCTTTGTTTCCACCTCGATGGAAAAAAATCTGCTAGGAAATCATAATGTTTGCATCTCTAATTCAAAATACACTCAAAATAAAAGAGACTCAGGAAATAATCAGCAGATAAACATTTTATTCTGCATGCCTTCAGCTCTTTGCAGCACAGAACAACACAAGCAAGCTTTGGAGGTTTGTGGAAGCCGGCGACGCATTACGAGCTGCTGGCAAATTTAGAAAATTCCCCAGAAAACAGGAGCTTTTTCTTTTTTTTTTTCCATTTTCTGCTGCAGTCGCCCTGCTGCCACATTTCCATCATGATGCAGCGACTAAACAGAGACGCTGTGGTTAAAATGAGCGGAGCTCCAACAGACTGCCGCTCTGTTTGAAGTGGGCGTGACTATTACCTGGAAACCCATGATTAAAACGTCCTCAGCGCTGCCGTCAGATATAACAATTACATTTAGTATGCGGTAGAAAACTTAAAGATGAGTCAGCATCATGCAGAGCAACATATCCGATTCACAGAGCAGCAATAAGCAAACTGGACAAACAGGAGATGACACAAGCTTTGGCAGATGCTGCAAACATTTGCATTTATGAAGAGCAGCAAATGCTTCAGTCGGAAACAAGTATTCTGGCTAGAAGGCACAATTTGCATTTCTGCCCTTTTGACAGAAAAAAACAGGCCCACGAAATAAAATCTGATCACACAAAGAAGACGTCTTCACCCAGCCGTTCTCCTGATTCTCATTATCTTCGTTTTTAGAGCTCAAAGGTCAGAAATGACCCGATTAGTCTCTATCACTGGCTTCAGCTTTTACAGATGGAAAAATCTCACTGGAGGTCGTTAAAGACCTGATGGAACTAAAAGCTCAATGAGATCATGAGGTGGTTGATACTCAGAGGAAAACCCTGGAGAAACTTCCACGAACTTTAGAGCCCAGCCGCAAGAGATTTCTCTCGACTAAATATGAAAACATGTATGTAGAGCCTTTACCTAGAACCTACTGATGCACCAGACTGTAGAGGAGCTGAGCAGCTCCTCTAGTGAAAGACTTTTACACCCTATTTGTAAAAAGGAGCGCCACCGTAGGTCACTCATCCCTGCTGCCATCAGACTCTATGAAACTACGACAATAACTTGTGCAATTTACTATTTGATACCCTGTGCAATAACCTGTTTCTCTATATGTAACGCCCAGAGCAATAACTATATGTATAAATATACATATCAATCTATATAAATACCCATGTAAACGCCCTGTTCAGTAAACCTGTATAATAATCCTACTACCAACAAAAAAAAAAAAAGCTGTATATATATATATCCCATGACCCATTTTCTTCCTTTGGCACATTCCTCTTCTTTGACTATTTGGTTTGCTGTAACAAGTTAATTTCTCCACTGTGAGATCAATAAAGTCAGTCAATCAATCAATCAATCAATCAATTAGTTTCCTGTAGTGAGGGTTTTTCCTGCCAAAAACCAAGAGCAGACATTTTCAATTTTAGCTCAGATTTCCTCTACTTGCCCTCCAAACTTGTGCTATCGCTCATATCTCTTCTCTTTGTTATTAAATTGTTGTTTCTGCTCTCAGGTCTAAGGTTAAGCTTCTCCTCTGGTTTACGTTCTTGTCCAGGATCGCAAACCAGTCTCTGCTCGAATCAGAGATACTAGCTCACAAACCTGTTGGCTCTGCTTGGGTCATAATTTTTTTTACTTTAGAATGTTAAAAACATAAAGGTCACTATTATACATTTTGTAATAATAGACAAAACATTTAGTATAATCCATGATTTATCAAACTCAGCCTTGCTGATCTTTCCTATCTGTCATTGGATAAAGTTGTCATTAAACAGCCAATTAACGCTATACTGCCCCCTGCAGCCGCCTCAGTGAACCGCATGTGATCAAAAGGGCCTACCACCTGTTTGCTTTGTTACATGATATTTTGAAGCAAAAATGATTATTGCATTAAAGGAATAGTACACCCAAAACATGATTAGCCTTCATTTTCTACTCACCCCCATGCTGAACAACACTCTGGAGTACTTTTTTGATATCTCAAATGCATCTGGAGATCTAGGAGGCTTCTTGTTGTCTGCTAACATTCAAATAATGGAGGTCTATGGCGCCCGAGGCAGAAAGGTCCATAAAAGTCCACAAAAAACGTGTCAATATTCCTCCATACTGCTCGTCCAATGTATTCCAAGTGTCCTGAGTTGGTAGCGTCCATAATTTACTCGAAACAAAGTCATTTAGAATGTTTTTAGAGCATAAACAGTAGTGTATAGGATTTCCTAAAAGCACGCACCTGCGAGTTCACGAGCCTACGGAAACTGCGGCAGACCAAGCCAGATGAAAGTGCGCATTCAGCGTCTGCTCTTGATAATGCAAGCGTAGAAGAAGAAATTTGCTGTTTACCTGTGCAAAGAAAGAAACAACGAAAGAAAAATGTCTGAGAACTTCAGTGTTGAGGAAGAGCATGAGTTCTTTGCCGAGCTGAATGCGCACTTTCATCTGGTTTGGTCTGCCGCGGTTTCCGTAGGCTCGTGAACTCGCAGGCGCGCGCTTTTAGGAAATCCTATACACTACTGTTTATGCTCTAAAAACATTCTAAATGACTTCGTTTCGAGTAAATTATGGACCCTACCAACTCAGGACACTTGGAATACATTGGACGAGCAGTATGGAGGAATATTGACACGTTTTTGTGGACTTTTATGGACCTTTCTGCCTCGGGCACCATAGACCTCCATTATTTGAATGTCAGCAGACAGTAAGAAGCCTCCCAGATCTCCAGATGCGAGATATCAAAAAAGTACTCCAGAGTGTTGTTCAGCATGGGGGTGAGTAGAAAATGAAGGCTAATCATGTTTTGGGTGTACTATTCCTTTAATAGAAGCGGTTCTATGAGCCGTTTAAGCAGTTAGACGGTATAACCAGATGATGGAGTCCTGTGCTGGTTTGCTTATTGCCTAAAATGGCGTCTGATCAAATATCGTGATTTCTGTCGGTTCCTTTGCAGTTGACTGCTGATGAGTCGGAGTGACGGAGTAGTCTGACACATCTTAAAGAAATTAAAGAAATTAATTAGGCTACAAAAACTGGAAGCTGCTTGGATTTTAATCAAAGTTCTGCAAGAAATGAAAAAGTAAAAATGTGGCGTCATCAGCATATAAATATATCTGACTTAATTTATCCTAGATCCATAGGTGTCTCCATGGTAACAGTATTTAGATCCTGCTTCAAATCATAAAAAAGGGACTAAAAACTGATCCCTGTGGAACACCTTTTACTATTGTGTTCAGGTTTAGCTGATAGTAGATATCTAAACATTTTCTCTGACATTTAGAACCAACAACTTTATGATTTTAAACTATTTACTTATTAGAGTGAAACAGTTTCTGTGCTTTTGTTGGTTTAAATCTTTGTTTTTCATTTTTTCTACTAAATATTTGTTCTTTTAATCCAAACATCTTATTTCCACATTCAGAGTGTCTGATGAAAGGCTGGTCTCTGGTGAAAAATTCACCTTTTGTTTTTTAATCCCATGAGCTTTTAGGGTAACATTGAACAAACTGACCTTAATTTCCTTCACACTGAAAAACGTCTCTTTATAAACAAAGATCCAAATACGTTTCAAACGGAACCAAAAAAAAAAGAGCAGGATGAGGAGGAGGAAGTGTGATGAGCCAATTTTAATGTGTGAGACTGAGGAGAGCGCTTTGCTCTCACATTCCCAACATGTTTGTGTTGTGCAAGAGAAAACGAGGACAGCGGCGTGTGGTGGCGGCGCTGATGGGAACGTGATGATTGGGAGGCAAGAGTTCAGCTCCACAGATTCTCCTCGTGTGTCTGGAGGTCCGAGGAAACGAGCGACTGTGTTTAAATGTAGAACACGAGGCTGGATTAATGATTTTTTCTTTAGCAATCTGTTAAGAAAATGTCTTTAACGCCCTTTTATAGTTTTTTTCCAACATTGTTCAATTTTTTTGCAGATTTAACCCCCAGTTGGTGATAAAATCACTTTACCAGCTATTTTTTTTATCTGATTCACTTCAGAGGATCGTTGTTTCCTGCTAAAACCACAGAACTACACTGTGTACATTGCAGCTAAAAGTATTCACACCCTCATAGATTTCTTCAGATTTCTCTCTTAACGTTTAAGATCCCAAAGTTTTACTCTGGACAGCCTGAGTTTAAACTGCGCTTCCCTCCTCAGACGGCCGCTCCCTCCTCTTGGCACCCTGTTTGCCAGACACCCCCGCCGCTCAGGTCCTGGAGCGAGCCGTCCTGGAGTCGCGGGTCCGAGAAGTCGAGGAGGAGAACCGGCAGATCAAGCTGCAGCTCAGCCAGGCGCAGGGCACCGCTGAAGGTAACTACGGCAACCAGCAGTGGGGCGCGTCGGCCGACACCGTGCCAGAGGACGGCGACAACACGGCGGAGGAGAAAAACAACCACACGGACTGTTCCAGATCGCCGACCGTCCAGAAGTGTGAGGTCAGAATGTTTCTCGCCAAATCCTGATTTATGTTAATATTAAGCTTTACATAAAAATGAGCTTTTATTTGTTCACTTCAACCATAATTAGATTAAACATGAAGGAGGGCCCCAAATGGTTCTATTTCTGATTTTCCTCAGAGATCAGGTGTTCTGCAGGAAAAGAGAGGTTTTATAAAAGAACATCACGCATTATATAAACGTATTTTCACCAGATTCAGGCCCAACCTGGAATAAAATGGGTTCTCAAACAGATCCTGTAGAAAACCTTTAGATAATCTGAATGTTGATGACCTTTAATTTCCTTTCTAATTATACAGTTTTACCTGTTCAATGATTTCCAGACTAATTAAATTATAAAGGATCAAATCTGTTCAATCCAAGGTTTTTGTTCAGTCAATAAAACTCTAAACATATTGACAAGTAAAGCTATAAATGGACCAAGTTTGGTAGATCTAACGCGTGTAGAGCTACTGAGGAATTATATACAGAACAAACAACAAGCTGGACCAAAGTTTGTTTTTATTAAATTTTTTCAGATTTAAGAACTAAATTGAAAACTACGAAGCCTGCTGAGTGAACTCTGTCCATAAATAAACAAAATAAAAAAACATAAGAAACAATCTCGTGATTTAAATCCCATCGATGCTCTGCTGATGCTGCAGTGGATGTTAGATCATTCGATTCATTTTTCCTTCAACCAAGAGGTTTGGTTACGATAAAACGGAAATCTCAGGTTGTAAAACGAGAATAAAACAAATGTTTTACTGCATATATTGTTCTAATCTAAATTTTAATCAAGTTTTCATGTAAAGAATCAGAATCATCAGAATCAGAAATACTTTAATAATCCCAGAGGGAAATTACTTTGTTACAAGCTCCAGTTACAGTTTTCTATATATACACACATCCAACTACACAAGATAATAAAGATAAAAATAAACATAAAAATAAGATAAAAATAAAAATAACTTCATACCAGCCTTATAAGATAAACAATTTTTTTTTACTGATAATCTCTGATCAGATTACTTAAAACTTCTTAATCTGCTTATTAATTGAAGGTTTCTTTGTTTTGTTTTTTTGTTCACATTCCGTAATGCTGGAGTCATTAAGTAGGTTAAAAAAAGTATCAGAGGCGTTTCTCAGCTGTTTGCAGCTCCTGAGCAGCTATTTGGAAATCTGCAGATCAGAAACACGAGGCTCCATGTCTGAGATCTGATGTTTGTCTCCTTAGAGCTTCAGTGGAACGTTGGTTTAACCCTCCATGCTTGTGTTTCTGCAGCTGATCCACGTCGCCTGTGTTTGTGCCGGTCACAATGCCAGCAGAGACGTGGTGACCTTGGTCAAGTCCGTCCTTTTCCACAGGTGAGTCCGTGTGCCTCGGTTCTGACCCTGCTGGTCCTTAGAACCTGGATGAGAACATGTCTCATGCTGCTGCTCTCCTGCTTGGGTTGGTTTTGGGTGAAATGCTGCTGAGCTTGAGGCCTTTGGTTTTATACAATCATAAAAATGTTTTCCGTCTAAACCAGGATATTTCATCTGTACTCTGGCAGATCGTTGTCAAATTTTAAACCAAACTTTATCTCCACTTAGTTTTAATTTACTTGATTGTCGTTCATAAGAATTTTTCTCAAACTAGTGATTAAAAAAGTTTGAAATTATTCACTCTTTTCACTAAACACCTTACAGGGCTATGAAAGCTGTAGAATTTAAACCACGCTATAAATATGGATGGAGAATATCAACAAGCTGCTTCTGTCCGCTTGCAGGAGGAATCCTCTCCACTTTCATTTCATCACGGACTCCGTGGCCAGTCGGATCCTCAGCTCCTTGTTCCAGTCCTGGATGGTCCCGTCTGTGCAAGTCAGCTTCTACGATGCAGAGGAGCTCAAGGTGAGACGGACGCCTCCAAACATCTGTGTAGAACTCAGAGTTCTATTTCATCCCTACTGACCGCCAGAGGCGGTGCTTCAAGCACTGAATGATCATTCTTGCGCATGCGCAGGTCGAGTACTAATGACAACAAAGTCAGCTGTGACCTGCCGGGGACCCACGTGACTCTATATAGTCACGTGGCACCCGGCAATCAATCCCTTTTGTTCTTCTCGCGCGCAGGTGTGTTGAGTACAGGAGTGTGGTCGTGTGAAGCTGGTTGCTTCTGTGTATACCACTAGTTTCCTGGCTGCTTGTTGCTGGTAGCCCCGTGACTGGGCTTGGTCGGAGCTGCGGGTAAGTCTCGCCCTCCAGGGGCTGCACAAGCTGCTTTCACCTTACCAGAGCTGCGGTGACTGGTAAGTTTTCGTTTTTTTTCTCAGCAGTAGTTTACTGTTCGCTTTGATTTGCCACGTTAATTTTGTGGCTCTTTTGACTCACGGTAGCGTTTCTGCTCACGCTGAGTTGTTTTCAGTTTGTTTTCCTAAGCCCACCAGTACCGTTTCTGCTCGCGTTGGGTTCTTCTATAGTTTGTTTGCCTAGACCCACCAGTAGCGTTTCTGCTCGCCTTGGGTTCTTCTATAGTTTGTTTGCCTGAACTCACCGGTAGCGTCTCTGCTCACGTTGAGTTCTTCTACAGTTTGTTTATCTACACTCACCAGTGGCGTTTCTGCTCGCGCTGAATTGTTTTCAGTTTGTTTATCTACACTCACCAGTGGCGTCTCTGCTCGTGCTGAGTTCATCTTTAGTTAATAATCGATTTGCTAGTGGCGTTTCTGCTCACGCTGAGTTTGGAACCTCTAGGGGGGTTATCCTACAACGGAGTCGCCAGTAGCGTTTTCTGCTCGTGTTGGCTTGTCGTTGGTGGCGGGCTAATCACGCCTTTCAGCAGTATGATGCTGGATAATTTATGCTGCTCGACCTGTCTGGCTCCACTTCAGCCCGACGACGGGCATGACTTGTGTCCCTCCTGCCTCGGTGTGGAACATCTCCGGGAGGCGCTGTCAGATGGCGCTTGCCCCAACTGTCGTGTCATGCCCCGGTCGGTCAGACTGGATCGGTTGGCTGCACTGGAGCAGCCTACCGACTGGGCGGGCACTTCGCCGCGTGCTCATTTGCCGATGCAGAAAGCGGTGTGCAAACGATCTACTGTGGCTGCACCTTCGGTACCGACAAAGCGTGCCAGACGGACCGATGCAGGGAGGTTGTCCACGAGAGTGGATCATCTCACTACTGAGCTGGCCCAAATGAAAGCCCTCCTCTAGTCCTTTCAGACTGCTGATGATCGCGGCGCGGCTCTCCCTCCCGAGCAGGATGAAACATCAGTCAATGACGATGATGCTGTTTCTGTGGCGGCCTCTGGCACCCATTTCTGTGAGGACGTTCCGGAGCTGGGCTCCGGGGCCTCTGGGTCGGGCTCCATTGCCTCCCAGGAGGATACGGGGGAGTCTGTGACATCCGCTATTCGAACGGCTCTTGCCCGTTTACAAGTTAGTGTTCCTCAGGGCCAGCCTACGGCTTCCAGCGCCTTCTTTAGGCACAGTAGGTCAGAGACTGCCTTTGTGGTTCCTCCCTCGGCGGAGTATGTGCGGGAACTGCATGCAGGAGGCACCCAAGGTTGGCTTGGGGCAGATGCCAGCGGTGGAACCGGGCATTGCCTCTCTTATTATCCCGCCTGATGAGGCTTTGCGGCCCAATGCCCGTTGTCCGCGTCCTCAGTGCCGTATTACCGACGACCTTCTCTGCAAGGCCTATGACTCTGGGGCCCGCATGGGCCGGATTGGGAACTCTCTCTCCCATCTTATGCTGGCCCTGTCTTCCTCCTTGGAATCTGTTCCACTGGATCATGCCACGCAAGGCCTGGTTGATGCATCTCTGCAGGCCTTTGCTCTTATGACGAGGGAACTTGGACGCACACTCTCCACACTGGTTCACGCTCGCTGCCAGGTCTGGTTGGCGCAGTCACCACTAACTGAGCCTTGTAGGAGGACCCTCCGGGCCCTGCCTGTGGTCCCGGGGGAGCTTTTTGGTTCTGCGGCACTGGACGCCTTGGACCGTACAGCTCAGGCCTCTAGAACGAGGCAACAGCTGGCAGGGCTTCACAGACGTGATCACCAGCCAGTCAGCACCTGGGCAGCTGCGGGTCCTTCACGGGGGTCCTCAGGGCCTTCTCCTTCTTCCACTGAGCCCCAGGGTCTGTTACCAGTTCGGAGATCGGTCCAGAGACCTGCTCCAGATCGGAGAAACAGAGCTCGAGACCAGGCTGGGACAAGGTCCTTTCATCCCTTTCGGGCAGCGCAGTCTGGCCGGCGTCCTCTCTGGCCTCCGAAGGGCCGGGGGGGCCCCGCAGATGATGCCTTAGGGCCGGCGGTCGGTTATTTTTCCCCGGGACAGCTCAGCTTCTGGGCTGCCCACACCCTGGACTTGTGGGTGTTGTCCACCCTGTCCCGGGGGTACCGTCTTCAATTCCGCCGCCGGCCACCTATCCCTGGCCTGGTCAGGATGACTGTGATCCACGACCCGGTGAAGGCACAGGCACTGAACCAAGAAATCTGCACCTTGCTGGCCAAGGGTGCTATAGTGCCTGTGGACCCCCTGCTGGATACAGGGGGCTTTTATTCCATGTATTTTCTGGTCCCGAAGAAGACCGGGGGCCTGCGTCCAGTCTTGGACCTCAGAGGCCTGAATGTGTACTTGAAGGCCATGCCCTTTCATATGCTGACCACCAAGGAAGATTTCCCCGATTGGTTCACTTCCATAGATCTCAGGGATGCTTATTTTCACGTTCCGATCGCTCCGCCCCATTGGCGGTTTCTTCGTTTTGCTTTTCAAGGGAGGCATTTCCAGTTCAGGGTCCTCCCGTTCGGACTTTCACTGTCCCCCAGGGTGTTTACCCGATGTGTTGCAGCGGCCCTCTCTCCTCTGCAGGCACAGGGATTGAGGATCCTCCCATATCTGGACGACTGGCTCATTTGTGTCTCGACGTGGGACCAGGCGGTTCGAGATACTCGGTTAGTGCTCCATCATGTGGGATGCTTGGGCTTGCAGGTGAACATGGAGAAAAGCAGTCTGACTCCCTCACAGGAGACTGTCTTCCTGGGCATTGCCATGGATTCAATCTCAATGACTGCTTGCCCGTCACCCCAGCGGGTGGACAGTATATTGAGCGTGCTCCCGGAATTCAGGCGCGGCATGGCAGTGCCTCTTGTGCGGTATCTTCGACTCTTGGGCATGCTTACAGCTGCGTCCGCCGTAGTGCCCTTGGGGCTGCTGTCATTGCGGCCCCTCCAGATGTGGTTGAACAGCTTGAATCTGGATCCCACACGGAACACTCATCGTCTCCGAAGACTTCGGGTGGGGCCTCAGTGTCTTCAGTCTCTGTCCCAATGGAGGGTGAGGTTGTTTATGACCACAGGGGTCCCGCTCGGTTCCCTCCCGTGTCGTCGGGAAGTTGTGTTTACAGATGCATCCTCCACGGGCTGGGGTGCAACCTGGCGGGGTCAAATGGCACAGGGGACATGGTCCCAGCGGCAGAGCAGGGAACACATCAATGTCCTGGAGTTATAGGCTGTACTTCTGGCTCTTCAGAGCTTTCTTCCAGGCTTGCGGGGGAAGCACGTGCTGGTGAGGTCAGACAACACCACAGTGGTCTTTCACTTCAACCACCTGGGGGGAACTAGGTCAAGGAAACTGTTGTGCTTGACTCAAGGGCTTCTGACCTGGGCAGCTCCACGCATAGCCAGCCTCAGAGCAGCCTACATCCCAGGGCCGGAGAAGGTGCCAGCAGATTTTCTATCCCGTCAGAAGCCGCTTCCGGGGGAGTGGAAGCTTCACCGAGAGGTGGTGGAGTGCATCTGGAAGGTCTTTGGCAGGGCGGACGTGGACCTCTTTGCCTCAAGGGACGCATTTCACTGTCCCCTTTGGTTCTCATTGGACAACAGCAGCCCTCTGGGCAACGATGCTCTGGCACACGACTGGCCCCGGACCCTCCTTTATGCCTTTCCACCATTCAGCCTACTTTTTCAGACTCTCCTCAGGGTACGTCAGGAGAGGCACAGGGTTCTGCTGGTGACCCCCTACTGGCCAGCGAGGACTTGGTTTCCTCTACTGTGCGAGCTCAGCTCCGGCTCGCCAATGCGTCTCCCCTCCAGGAGAGATCTTCTTTCCCAGATGGGGGGTCAGATTTTGCACCCCGAACCGGACCGGCTCCAGCTCATGATTTGGCCCCTGCAAGGCCAGGGGTCCACTTTCTCAGGATACACTGGGTCCATAGGGCATACAATGGCTAATGCATGGGCGCCGTCCACGCGAGCTGTCTATGCTAACAAGTGGACGGTCTTTGCGACCTGGTGCCGTGATAGAGGGCAGGACCCGGTGCAGTGTTCAGTTTCTGACATACTGACCTTCCTGCAGGCATTACTGGATCAAGGACGGTCTCCATCTACCTTAAAGGTGTATGTGGCTGCCATTTCCTTTTGGCATGTTGGGCTGAATGGTTGTTCTGTGGGCCGAGACAAGGATGTTGTACTGTTTTTAAGAGGTGCTCGGCGTTTGCACCCGCCCAACCACCCTGTGGCACCGGCATGGGACCTTTCTCTTGTGCTTGAGGCTCGTCTGCAGACGTCAAATGGCTCTCACTGAAGACTGTGTTCCTTTTAGCTATGGTTTCCGCAAAACGTTTGGGGGAATTATGGGCTCTTTCGATAGCCGAACCCTGCTGCCGGTGGAATCCTGATGGCTCAGGCGTTACACTGTGGTCTGACGTAGCATTTATTCCTAAGGTATCACTGCCTGCAGGCAGTACCCAGCCGCTCCATCTTGCCCGGTTTGACTCCGGAAGCCCCTCTGAACCACTGTGTCCTGTTCGTGCCCTTGAGACATATATCAATGCCACGGCATCCTTCCGAAAGACAAATAGCCTTTTTGTTTGCTACGCTGGCTCACGGAAGGGTCAGGCACTTTCTAAGCAGCGACTTGCACACTGGGTTGTGGATTTGATCTCCAAGGCTTATGCCTTGCAGGACCGGCCACTGCCGGCAGGAGTGAAATGCCACTCTACAAGGGGCATGTCGACGTCGTTTGCTGCTATGACTGGGGTGCCATTGGATGTTATATGCCGTGCGGCCTCCTGGAAATCACCTAGTACCTTTACTCTGTTCTACAGGGTGAATGTGGCTGCGCCCCAACCACTTCAAGGAATCCTGGAGCAGCATGCCTCTACATCACATTAGGTGGGTGGTGTAGTCGTTGTTCCTTGAATGTTGCTGATTCCTCGTGACCTTGTTGATATGAGTCATCCAGTGCTTGAAGCACCGCCTCTGGCGGTCAGTAGGGATGAAATAGAACGAAAGTTACTACCGTAACTACGGTTCTATGAATCCCGGATGACCGCCAGAGTGCTTGGTCCCTCGGAATCTCTGCTTTCGCGAGAAGATTGAGGGATTGATTGCCGGGTGCCACGTGACTATATAGAGTCACGTGGGTCCCCGGCAGGTCACAGCTGACTTTGTTGTCATTAGTACTCGACCTGCGCATGCGCAAGAATGATCATTCAGTGCTTGAAGCACCGCCTCTGGCGGTCATCCGGGATTCATAGAACCGTAGTTACGGTAGTAACTTTCGTTTCCATGAATAAAACCAGCTAGGAGACTATAGAGACGCTACATTGTCCCAGAGCCACACAATAAATATGGAGCTTAACTGGGGCCATAAATTGGTTCTAAAACATGTTTTTGAAACTGAAAGAAAAAATTTAAACCCAATAGAAATGTTTAAATCTTTTTTTTTCTAGTTTAATTTAACTTTTCATTCTCAAACTGCTCTTAGAAAAAAAAAACTACTTCTCACTTCGTGACACAAATCTAATTGGGGAAATGACGATATGTGTTGTTGTTAAAGGAAGGAAATTTTCATTCTGCATTGGATATTTCCTATGGTGTTGGAGTAAAGAGAAAAAAATCAGACTGATTGCAGCATCTGCGGCATTCCAACACGACCAGGGGCTCAGATTAGTCACAAATTATTTATTTATTTATTTATTTATTTTTTTTATTTAATTAGGACAGAGCACATTAATGTAGAAATTTATTCTTCTGTACAGATTGTAAATGAGCCAGATTATAGCATAGTTGCTAATTTACATCTGTCGTCCTGAGGAAGGAAGACAAAACAACACAAGATCACATGATACAAAATATCAGTCAAAACACATAGACACACGTTCAAACAATAACATTACAACAATAAAATTAGTGAGTGCATGTCTGGGAACTTTTAAGAAACAGTTTAAGTTACTTTTTAAGAGGCTCTGGTGCAAATACATCTGCCAGGTCTAATGTAGGTAAATATGAATTCTAAGTAATTTCCCTCTGGGATTATTAAAGTATGTCTGTTTCTGATGCACAAGTTTGGATTAATGGTGAATTTTCTCTACTTTAAACAGAGTTAACATTAAATTCATTATCAAAACTTGGTGCTAAAGGTTCTTTAACTTCTGGTCAAACTCATGTTTGGAAGAAAAACCAAAATACTCTCCTCAGTTTAAAAGGGATTAGTTAGGATGTGTAGGATTGACTGTAGGACTGAAGATCTATATCGACTGAGATTGTACCAACCAGAAACAGACCTTGAACCTGAACCGACTCCTTCCTGGGATCAGCTCTGCGGCCAAGTGGAGCTTTTTAGACACAACACAAATGAAAAGTTTGTGGAGGAGGTCAGGTAAAATATTTTCACTGTACCCCGCTGCTTCTGCCTACAGCCAGAGGCGGGTAGAGCGTCTAAAAATGGTACTGAAGTAAAAGTGAAAAATGCAATGCTGTAAAACTGCAGTAACTACTTACTACCCACCTCTGCCTACAGCAGCTGTCCAAATGCAGCCAGAATGGCATCTGTTTGTAACGAAAGGCTGAAACTGGACCAGAAGATATTTAACCAATTAACTTTTTATTAATCTATGGAGATAGATTTGTTCCAATATTATTCAAAGCAAAGAACTTGTTTAAAAAAATCTTTAAAAATTAGAGATATTATAAATTATAGTGTGCATGCAAAAGTTAAATCAATATTATTTTTGCAAGAGTTTTTTCCTAATATTACTTTTTTTTTTGTTTATTTCTGCCTACTATCTATTTTTAGTTTTACAAATTTACCAATAGAAATGAATCTGGCCTGTGTGGACATTGGAAACAACATTACTGTTGATCTACACACAGAAGTACAGAGGGTCAAATCTGCAGAACTGGATTTGAAAGAATGTTATTTTAAGGGCCTTTTTTGCAGCAAGAGTCGGATCTGGTCTTAAGAGTCGGCTCTGGTCTTAGTTTCCTAGTTTTTCTTTATTTTAAGGGCCTTTTTTTGCAGCAAGAGTCGGCTCTGGTCTTAGAGTCGGCTCTGGTCTCTAGGTTGGCTCTGGTCTTTTGGCGGCTCTGGTCTTTTGGCGGCTATGGTCATAGAGTCGGCTCTGGTCTCTAGGTTGGCTCTGGTCTCTAGGTTGGCTCTGATCTCTAGGTTGGCTCTGGTCTTAAGAGTCGGCTCTGGTCTCTAGGTTGGCTCTGGTCTCTAGGTTGGCTCTGGTCTTAAAAGGCGGCTCTGGTCTTTGAGGCGGCTCTGGTCTTAAGAGGCGGCTCTGGTCTCTAGGTTGGCTCTGGTCTTATGGCGGCTATGGTCTTATGGCGGCTATGGTCTTATGGCGGCTATGGTCTTATGGCGGCTATGGTCTTAGAGTTGGCTCTGGTCTCTAGGTTGGCTCTGGTCTTAGTTTCCTGGTTTTTCTTTATTTTAAAGGCTTTTTTTGTAGCATTTTTACATCAGATTCAAGTCTCTTCTTGTTACATTATATAAATTAGATTTCAACATAACCGTAAAATGATTTGGTTTCTTTTTTCTGGTCAGATTGTGTTAAGTTAACAGAGCAGCTGAGACCAAACATCCGAGTCTGTAAAGTTTTTAATTTGCAACAATGCTAAACAATTTATTTGGAAGAGTGGAGTGGCACTTTAAACACCTAAAAACAAAGAAAAACCGACCCAGACAGGCGGAAAAGGTTTAGGTGGCGTATAGTCGCTGAATGAGCTCTGAGTGGAATGAAGAGGCCGAGGCATGAATCGGTGTTTGTTTCCAACCTGCTTCACATGGTCACGCTCTCCTCCCGCTCCGTCTTTGTGCTGAACAATCGGCCCTTTGTGCCATCAGACTCTCCGACCTGCAGCCTCTCCTCACTTTCCATTAACTCACATTAAAGCGGAGGAAAACAGCCTCCCCTCTAAGCCGATTATGTTTGCAGATGATGCTTTTATGCAGATCCAATTACTCTGAATTGAAATAATTAATTAAAGGACACCGTTTCCAGGTTCAGACTGGCTGAAAACAACATGTTTAGTCGTCACCAGAAAAATGCTGAAGGCGTCGTTGTGTGATGCCTGTGGTCAGAATGAAGAAGAAGTCAGAGCAGGGATTGTTGAGCTGTTCAAAATGTCTGTGATCTCCTTATGATTGTCATTTCAGTCCGAGGTGTCCTGGATACCCAACAAGCATTACTCAGGTATTTACGGCTTGATGAAGCTGACGCTAACCAAAGCTTTACCGTCTGACCTGGCGAAGGTCATCGTCCTGGATACAGACATCACCTTCGCCACTGACATCGCCGAGCTGTGGGGGATCTTCAAGAAGTTCACCGGTGAGAAAGCTTTTACTTTAGCTGTTATTGAAGTTTAGAGTAAAAATAGCTTTAACATAAAAACTGTAATAAAAAAAAAATGTGCAGACAAAAGACGTCTTTGTTCAGTTTTTAGGTTTCATGCATCAAATACGTCGTAGGAAGAGCCGGTTTAGGAATCCACACCTGTTATAATCCAGCAGATTTGTAGAAGGTAGAGGGGCCTACTTCCTGTTAGCCACCAAACAAGCCCACATCACCAGCCCTTCACCTCCATGCTGCAGTGTTTGGTTTGCTCCAGCTTTGATGCTCCAAATTTGGTTTTCGTTTCACACAACAAGCGGCCATATTGTTCTTATAGAGCAGACTATCTCCTTTAACACCTGATCTTTACTCTTCAACTGTATTAATTTCCTCTCCTCCACAATTAAAAAGTTTTGAGCTTTTACACGTAAACATGAACAAATTGAAAAATGTTCCCCTCAAACCCCTCAAACCAAACATGAAAGGATGTCTGCAGCTGCTTTCAACATGAAGGAAAACCTAATTTTAGCTGCAAAATCTTCTCATTTCTGCTGCCTTTTCTGTCTTGGAACATCTAAATCGATCCTATTTTATAACTGATCCGATTTCTTGCAGAAAGGTGACATGAGAGCCCGATTCTCAACCACGTTTGTGGCTCCCTGTGTTCAGAGCCCATGATTAACGCCTTTGGAAATTCCCCAATATTGTTCTCAGATGTGTGTGCAACATAAAGTAAATAAAACCTTAGATAAGTTCGATTTAACCCAACCGCATGCAGCGGCTCTTGGCAAAGCAGAGCACGGTATTTATCCCCATATTGAACAGTAGCAACAATTTCCTCTCTGCGGTCGTTAATGTGGCCTTTTTTCCTTAGCATTTGGCTAAAGCTTAAACGTCTATATATGGACTGAATTTTGTTCTATTGTTGCAAAAAAAGAACACAAAATTAAAAAGGTATTCAATGAAACTTTGAAAAACATTTCAATCAAAAATAAGTTTTTGAAGTTTGCCGTTTTCTCTGATTATTTTTATAACTCTTTCATTCAAATGTATTATTTATTTTTTTATTTAAAAAATGTATGCAAAGAAAGTATTCTTTTCACCTCTAGGGGCAGGCTTTCCTCTGGATTGAGGTGCAAAGATGCATTTCTATTGGTCTGCTGGACGTTAGCAACAACATTTCTGTGGTCCAGAGCAAGAGTTTCCATTGAGTTTGAAGTGAAGAGATTTAATCTGTTAAACAAAATTTGAAAAGAGTCCATTTGTAAATCTCAATCTGAAAACCTGACATAAAAATCATATAGACAGTAAAAAATGTAAAAAGATAACATTAGAAAATATACAAACACTTCTGTTTTGTCTGCTTTCAGGAGCAGAAAGTTAAGAGTCATCCAGGTTTTTGTTCAAGACATGCCAGTAATCTATGTAATGGGTTAGCTTCATCAGAATTTATAGACAGATATAGCTGAGTATCATCAGCATAACAGTGGAAATTAATCCAATGCTCTCTAATAATTCTACCAATTGGGAGCATATATATAGTAAAGCGAATTATAACAGTCAACTGTATCAAATGCAGCACTGAGATCCAACAGGACGAGCACAGATACAAGTCCATTATTTGAGGCTATAAGAATATCATTAGTGACTTTCACCAGAGCTGTTTCAGTGCTATGATGAGCTCTAAATAGCCAGACTTTCTCAGGAATTTTAAATAAGAAAGGAAGATTGGGTCCATAATTGATCAAGTCATCTGTGTCAAGAGACGGTTTCTTAAGTAAAGGTTTAATTACAGAAACCTTAAAAGGCTTTGTTACATAATCCCTGTAAAATAGATAGATTAAACACATCTTTAATGGAGGAGATCAGAGGAAATACCTCCTTTAATATCCTGGTTGGAACTGGATCTAACATACATGTTGAAAGTTTAGATGAAGACAATAGTTTTGTAAATTTTGATCTAAGCAGTTTAAACCCGGTTCAGATTCTATTTCTCACCTTCCAGAGACAAACCAATCATAGTTAGAGGAGTGCTAATGATCTTATTTTTAATAAAATAAATCTTATTTATAATGAATCCCATTAAATCATTACTGCTAAGAGCAGGTGGGATAGACGGTTCAACAGAGCTATGGCTCTGGGTGAGTTTGGTAACTGTATTAAAAAGAAATCTAGGATTATTCTTATTCTCTATTAATGAGGAGAAATATGCTTTCTTCTTTAATTGCATCAAATATGTACTTAGTTCTTCCATCTCTGTTTAATAATATATAACTACAGTATAGAATAAGGTTGAGGTTTCTATTTATTTTTATTGATTTTTTTTAGCTTCAGTTAACAAATATTTGCAGAAATGGTTTATGTCTCAATAAAGAATTGGAAGAAGTTGCTTTTGTTATTAAGAACAGAATTTGAACAAGATAGAATTAACATGTATGCATCTACATTTAAATGTCTCCTCCTTGTGAAAATAGTGATTATTTTACTTATTTTGGTTGTGATGATGAGTAATATGCAGCATGTAGTTTAACTTTTTGGTTCGTACACCAGAGAAGTTTAGTGTTTGAGACGTGATGAAATCCGCCTCTGTCTCTAACTCTGCCTCAGGGGGCGAATAATTCCCCTCAGGCTGACTTTAGAAGCAGGCAGGTCCAACTTCAGTTCTTTGTTAAACCATCTGATTTCATTTCATTGCTAATACTGAAACTTTATTTCTGATATCAAAAACCCAAGTTGTCTTTTTAGCTGAATGTTGTGAATATTTCTGTTCTTAACAGATAAGCAGGTGATTGGACTGGTGGAGAACCAGAGCGACTGGTACCTGGGGAACCTGTGGAAGAACCACAGACCCTGGCCGGCGCTGGGAAGAGGCTTCAACACGGGTAAATAAATGTCAGCTGATGCCTGTTGATGTCGTTCCGCTGCCATCTAGAAGTTTCTGTTCCCTTTGAGTGTTTAGATTCAGCCGGTTTTCTCCTCCTCTGCTGCAGGCGTCATCCTTCTCTACCTGGAACGACTGAGGAGGATCAGCTGGGAACAGATGTGGCGTCTGACGGCAGAGAGGGAGCTAATGAGCATGCTCAGCACGTCGCTGGCTGACCAGGTTAGGCCCCATCTCCACCTGAAGGAATGCAAAAAAGGGAAGCTGACTAAAGGTCCAAGCTGAGCCTTTTTCTGGCTCGGGATGACCCGATTAGGTCCATCTATTGTTGTTGGTCAAAAGCTACCAGAACAGGAGCATGTTAATCATCTCTTAGGAGCTTCACAGTGAGCTGCTGTCTGTGTGGTCTGCTTGCAGGACATCTTCAACGCCTTCATCAAGCAGAACCCAGTTCTGGTCCACCAGCTGCCCTGCTTCTGGAACGTCCAGCTGTCGGACCACACGCGCTCAGAGCAGTGCTACACCGAGGTGTCCGACCTCAAGGTAGGTCCTCCCTCCCTTCCTTCCTTCCTTCCTTCCTTCCTTCCTTCCTTCCTTCCTTCCTTCTTTCCTTCCTTCCTTCCTTCCTTCGATATCATATAAATTTACATTTCTGCAAATGTAGATCTAAATATGCAAAAGAAACTTGATTAGAGGTGAGATCAGAACATATTTAGCAAGTTTTACTCCAGGCTTATTTCTTATTAATGTGACTCTATGCAGCATTGAGTTTTGTTTTGTTTTGACAGTGTAGTTCCAATTTTAGCCAGACGTTTAGAAGCAGGTTATGGATGTTGGTGTTGTTCCTCCAGGTGATCCACTGGAACTCTCCAAAGAAGCTGCGAGTGAAGAACAAGCATGTGGAGTTCTTCAGAAACCTCTACCTGACCTTCCTGGAGTACGACGGAAACCTGCTGCGCAGGGAGCTGTTCGGCTGCCCGAGCCAGGCCAGTCCAGAGAGCGTCCGGGTGAGACACTGATAAAGAAAACCTAGATCACGTTACAACAGCTCCAGGTCATAGTGAGCGATCATCCTTTGGATTAAGCCTTGTTAGGAAACTGGGTTTTCTTTTTAACTCCCTTTTACAGTGTTCCCCGTCTGCAGGGTTACTCTGTCCTCCGACCAATAGGAATGAGTGTGCTCTGCCTGGACCTTAGAAACAGCATTTCTATTGGTCAAAGTCAGACCACCCAGAAGTGTAAAGATGGAAATCTAAAAAAATTAGGATTGAAAATTAAACAATTTGTAAAAAAAATACTAAAAAAAAAATAAAAAACTACTAAATACAATAATAAAATCTGTAAAATAAATAAAATCTTTTTCATACTCAATATAGGTTCTCTTAAAAGCTTTATTTTTGATCCAGAAGTTTTTTTTAGAGTTCTTTAAATTCCTTTAATGAAATATCGGAATCGTTTCTCTTTGGTTTCGCTCACTAGTTCATTTCTTCTGGTTGAACAACTTCCATGTAATAACATGTAGTTCCTCTCCTCAGCTGCAGGCGGCGCTGGAGAACCTGGACGAAGACGATCAGTGCTACGACTTCCGACGGGAGCGCTTGACGGTGCACAGGGTGCACCTGTACTTCCTGCAGTACGAGTACACGCCCACTGAGGACGACACAGACGTGACCCTGGTGGCACAGCTCTCCATGGACAGGTCAGAGAACCAGAACACTGCTGCTGCTTCAGAAACCTCACGCTCTAAATCCTTCACCTCCTGCTGGGTTTGAACTTAACGCCACAAACAGACGAGGAGAGATACCGATCCGGTACAATCCAGCTCCAAGTGACATTGATTTGATCGAAAACTGCAAAATACAGGACAAAATATGAGGACACACCTTCAATTTTACATTTTTTTTTTTTTTTTTTACTGATTAAAGCTGCAACATTTAGGCAGGTTTAATTGAACAAAGTTTGGATCCGGTCTGTTTACATGCTGGCGATTTGATTTTGAAATCCTAGCAAATCCAAATTATTTTATTATTATAGTTTTATGTTGCTTTGCTTAGAAATTCCCATCGGGAAACAAAAAACGGACCAGTTGGCAGTTTTCAATTCTAAATTTAAAAACGGATTTCGAATCGTTTCCTTTCCTGATGTGACTCCTTCCCCCACCTCATGACACAGTTCAGTGGGGAACTGAATCAGGATATTTATTTTATCATTTAAGAATTGAAGAAACTGTTTACATCTACGTTTTTCCATCAGGGTTATCTTCTTGTTTCTCCTGGTTCATCAGGGTTTTTTCTTCCTGTTTGTCCCGGTTAATCTGGGTCGTGTTCTTGTTTCTCCTGGTTCATCAGGATCTTCTTCCTGTTTCTCCTGGTTAATCAGGGTCATCTTCCCTTTTCTCCTCGTTCATCTGGATCTTTTTCCTGTTTCTCCTGGTTCATTGGGGTATTCTTCCTGTTTTTCCCGGTTAAAGTGATTGTGGAGGATTTCACGATTTTTTATTTGAAAGACCAACCCCCTCCACTTAAAACAAAAATTAAAAAATGCACATGCACAATCATGTACCAACTCCCGAGAGGGAACACCTAAAAAACACGTGAGAGAGCTAGTACAAGTCCATTTCTCCTCATGCACGCTCTGTTTAAAAGTTGCTGTTCTCATAGCTCTTGCAAGCTTACTGTGTCCTAACGTCCACCCTAACCCCTAAATCCCTCAATCACTTTATAGAGTGTGGAATATATAGTAAACTTTATTGTAAAACTCTGTTAACTTACCATTCACACAGATAATCACTGGTTTTTGCTCCCCATTAGTCACGTAACAACTCTTCCACCTTGCGGTGTCTGCGCCATCTTTGTTTTTAGTTGCCGTTGTTGGGTAGCGACAGCCTATAGCAACAGTGGGCCGCTGTGACAGCAAATCCCATAATGCTTTGCGAATATATCCCATTAAGGGATATATTTGCCTCTTTTCTTCTCATGCACTTAGTAGACACTTTTTCTCTTGCGACCATCGGCCATTTTCAAAGAACCGCAGTCAAAAAGGTGAGCTTCAACGACTGTCTGAAATAGTAACTCACCACACATATAGGAGCTCGTCTGCCTGGATGTGTGTTTCCTGGACGGGGCCGCCTTTTACAGCTGCTTTTTGTGTCTCTGCTTCTGTCTCCTTGAACCCCAGTCGGCCTCGGCAGATGGCCGCTCACACTGAGCCTGGTTCTGCTGGAGGTTTCTTCCTGTTAAAAGGGAGTTTTTCCTCTCCACTGTCGCTACAAGCATGCTCAGTGTGAGGGATTGTATTTGAGTCAATGCAATCAACTGGTTTCCTTAGATAGAAAACTTTGTATCAATTTGACTGTATGATCTGGTTGAACTGTAAAGTGCCTTGAGATGACATGTGTTGTGAATTTGGCGCTATATAAATAAACTGAATTGAATATAGGCCTGAAAGTGTGCATGCGCAAAAAAACATAGCTAATGGGACGAGCACATAGGACAACCTTACGTAAACATAACATCAGAATGATTGACAATTAGAGGGACCACTTATTTAGATCATCCACCCGATAATAAAAGATCAGCCTCTATACCTTTATTAATTATTAATCTTCTTTCTGTTTCTCCTCAGGCTGCAGATGCTGGAGGCCATCTGTAAGCACTGGGAGGGCCCCATCAGCCTGGCCCTCTACATGTCTGACGCGGAGGCGCAGCAGTTCCTGCGCTACGCCCAGGCCTCAGAGGTTCTCAAGAACCGCAAGAACGTCGGCTACCACATCGTCTACAAGGAGGGCCAGTTTTACCCGGTCAACCTGGTGAGGAACGTGGCCTTGAGGAACGCCAACACCCCCTACGTGTTCCTGACGGACGTGGACTTCCTGCCGATGTACGGTCTCTATGATTACCTCAGGTAAGCCGGCGCTCCTGCAGGGTCAGGCAGCGTCTGTCTATTTTTATTTCTACATCTTCTTGGAAAACAAATGAGAATCTCACAATTTTGTCTAAATAATAGAGAAATGAGGCTTTGTTTCATGATGTTCAGAGATGTGTCCACGTCTCCGGGCCCGGAGGCAGCCGGAATGGACAGATGGCGGTTCAGGGCTCATCCATGCCTCCTCCTCATAATAACACAATCAGATTCATTTCTATTCTGCTCAACATCATCTGAAGCAATCAGGTTGCATCACAGGCCATTAACCGCAGCGCCAGTGGAGTCCTCTGCCTTCAGAGAGACTTCAGAGAGACAGAGCCTTTGACTGTCAGCACCAACCAATGAAAATGAAGCATTCATATTCTGGTGCTGGAGCCTCCCAGCCCATAAAGAAGCAGCCGGCTGCGGTTTGTCAGGAACCATCATGCAGTCCAAACATTTCTCTGGGGAAATCACAGATTTTATGACCGCTTAATTTGATGCGATGAACACAGAAACACGGCCGTCTGTTCGCTGCTCTCTGGTGTCAAATAAAAGGTTCTGATGAGCTTTTTTTTTCTGCTGCGACACAACTGAATAATGAAAAGTTTGACAGTGGTGTTGGTCGATGCAGCACCGAGAGGAAAACCTTTAAAGAAATTATTATTCTTAGTAACGTTCTCCTTAAACACCTGCAGTCTTTAAGCTCCTTCATCTTTTGGCTCCTGCAGGAAGTCTGTGGTCCAGCTGGACATGGCTCACACCAAGAAGGCTCTGGTGGTTCCGGCCTTCGAGACTCTCCGTTACCGCCTGTCCTTCCCCAAATCCAAAGCCGAGCTCCTCTCCATGCTGGACATGGGAACTCTCTACACCTTCAGGTACCACAACACATATCGCAGACCCGTTCCGGTGGCCAGCACACATGATCCAACGTCCCGCCCCTCTCTGCCGCTGCAGGTACCACGTGTGGCCGAAGGGCCACGCTCCAACCAACTATGCCAAATGGCGAACAGCGACCACGCCCTATAAGGTGGAGTGGGAGTCAGACTTCGAGCCGTACGTCGTGGTGCGACGGGATTGTCCGGAGTATGACCAGCGCTTCGTGGGCTTCGGCTGGAACAAGGTGTCCCACATCATGGAGCTGGACGCTCAGGTACGTGTCTGTTTGTTAGCTCTGAGGTTCAGACGACCAATCAAAGTCCAGGTTTCTGACTTTGGGAAGAAGCTGGATCCCCCAGAGAAAACCCACACAAACTCAATACCTTTCAACCACTAAGGAATCTGAATTTAATGCTCCGTTTCCTGTGGTCGTGCTGGAGCTTTACAGTTTTGTTTTGTTTTTTATTCACCCTATAATCTGAGGTATGTGACTGGCAAAAGTGCACTGAATCGCAAAAAAAAATGTGCAATTAAAGCCTGTCTCACTAATTATGTTAGCACGGATTAAAGTATTCCGGTCCCAGGCTCGTAGCGATATATATATATATATATATATATATATAATCCCTTAATCAGGGCCATAATACACAAAAGAGAAACATGAAAATAAAAGAGTCCTGATTCAAACCTCAGAATTCTGACTTCTTTTTTCTTCGCAATCCCAAATCTCTGAATTAAAGTCCCATATCCGATTTTGGTTTTTTGTTTTTTTTCCACATCCCAGTGGCCTTCAATCCTCTAAGTCAGTGGTTCCCAACCCCCAGCCCTTCATGTTTTAGATATGTCTCTGTTCCTGCACAGCTGATTCTATTTCTACTGCAATCAAGTGCTGCAGAAGTTTATTACTCTGCTCTTTTCTGGTGTGATGCAACAAAGAAACACCTAAAAATATTTTCTTTAGTCCAACTGTTTTTAATATTCTTTTTTGTTTCTGCATTTTTTATTTTATTTTATTTATTTATTTTTTTATTTTTTCCTACTTGCTTTGATTCTGTTTTATCTTCCTGTATTTTAATCATGTAAAGCACGTTACATTGTCTTTGTACTGAATTGTGCTATACAAATAAATTTGCCTTGCCTAAAACATGCAGGACACGGTTCCTGAGGTGCAGTGTTGGGAAACACTGCTCTAAGGTACGCAGCAGTTAAAATTAACCCTGACAGCAAACTTTCTTTCTTCCTCCAGGAGTACGATCTGATGGTCCTTCCCAATGCCTTCATGATCCACATGCCACACGCTCCCAGCTTCGACATCTCCAAGTTCCGCTCTAGCGCCAGCTACCGTAACTGTCTGAACACACTGAAGGACGAGTTTCACCAGGATCTGTCCAGGAAATATGGAGCCACTGCTCTCAAGTACCTCACTGCCCAGAGGAACTTCTAAACTCCAGGGAGCCGGGATCAGGACCCTGAGGGCTCGGACACGTGCTGGAGATCACTGGGTGGCAGAGAGCGGATGTGGTGGAACCGTAGAGCTTTATGGCCCATCTGAGCATCTCGGGCTCCTGTGCATTAATCCTGCAGTGGATGCAGAGAACAAAGAGAATCTGATGGGAGGGATGAAGGACCAGGATGCAGACAGGTGTTGCTTTAAGGAGCAAAGCGAGAAGCATTCAGTTTTAATTTGTTCTGACAATCAGGGCTTTTTCCAGAGGCAGTCTGTGTCTGCATGGATGCCAGGACCCAGCGGGACCCGGCGGGACCTGGTGCTTTGGGGGAGAGACGTCTACGAGTCAGATAGACCTGGAGAATGATTCAAGCCTTATCCACTTCATCACATTTACAAAGATATTTAATACCTTTTTTTAAATCATAAATCTGAACCAATGATAGCGAAACATTTGAATTTACTAAGTTTTGATTACGGCTTTACACGCTAAGTTTTCCTTTTATATTGTTGGACCTCTAAAGAAAAAAGAAACGGTTTCATGGTTTCAGATCAGTCCATGTTTTGTGTGATGTCATCAGGGACGTGCTTTAAGTGTGTGTGTGTGTGTGTGTGTGTGTGTGTGTGTGTGTGTGTGTGTGTGAGTGAGAACGGGCTGCATCACCAACACGCGTGCTCAGAGTCACGCCGCTTCGTCTTGCATGTTAACCGTAGCATTACAGGTTGTTTTTAAGGCAGACAAACACGTCCTCATCCAAGCGTTCGGGTTCCTTAGCAGCAGAAAGATGTTTTCACAGACGGACGGAGGAACCACAGCATGTCGGTTTAATAGGAATCATTTTTTGTTTGTTTTGATGCCATTTTGTCTGAGTCACTGGATACATGTGCCATCTACTGATTCTGCTCATTTCTACAAGTCCAGCTCAAATGAATGCTTCCTTACTGCTCGCTCCAATTCCTTCATATTAAAATGAAATCCATCCGTAGCTCAGTTTACAGATCAGAAAATCCAAATCCCTTAAACAGAACCTGTCTGACAGCATGAAGTAGGCTAACTTAGCTCAATCTGACTTCTGTTGGCCTGGAAATGGTTACAGAACCGTCCTTTAGGAATTGGGCCTCTTTAAGGTCAGAGTTCGTAATTCTACAGTAAGTTCCAAAAACAGAACCACGGCTGAACCAGAAGAACATTACGGCCGTCTTTAGAAATCATCTTCATGGACTTTTTGGGGAAATGTTCTTAGACCTGCCTTCTGCACATCTGTTTAAAATGAAGCCAGCCTTTCAGAAAGCTTCAGTGTAGTACGGCAGTGGCAGTGTGATGCTATGGGGGCTGCCTTTTGATGTGGCAAGAAACAGGAATTCTGAACCTGAAAAAAATAAAATCTCAATCAGTTCATGACTTTAAGCGAGAGTAGTAAAGCTGAGCTCTGATTGGCTTAGAAAATTTATAAAATAAGTTTTTTTAATGGCCTAGTCAAAGTTTGTAGCTTTTATTAGTATTATTTCTATATGCTGTGTTTTTGCAGTCAGAGTTATTAGTAATTATTATAAACTCCAATTCCAAATAATTAAAATTAAACATTTGATTATACCGACTCAATCTGTTGAGGGGTTAAATCTCTAGACGTGATCCGGAGTCCAACGCTGACCCAACCATCCGCTCTCAGAACATTGCTGTGCAGGATAGTTTAGGATCTTCTGTAAATTTCCTGGAAAAGTTGAATCTCCTTAATCCTCCCAGGCTGTGATCAGGAAGAAATCAGTGTAAAGAGAAAAAGATTTGTTTTTAATCAAAATAAGATCAAAGTTCTTAATCTGATCCGATTTATGGCAGCAAGAAAAGCATTTTAATTTTAGACGGACTTCCTGTTTCGGTTTTTCTGGTAACCACATTTGTTTTATTCTTCCTATTAAAGCTCTAAGGTGGATTTCATGTTAAATCATATTTTGGCCTCCTGACGAGGGCTTCAGCCCGAATGATCCACCTTTACACGTCGACAGGATTCATCTGGATCTGACCTGTTTTTATTTCACTGTTCTGCCTACATGTGGGGTGGAGTCATGTCTGATGGGGATGGACCGGATGGTCACCATGGAGAGCTCCGCTCCGTCCGCGCCGCCTCCATCCTTGTGTTGTTGATTGTGGTAAATGCTAGTGCCTTTTGCTGTATTGTGAAACTGGATATTGATTGTACAGATGTACGGACGACGCGGCCTGGAGGACGTCAGGCGCTCTATTTATTATTGTTGACTCAAATCAATCATATTTTTCTATGTAAGTGCTTTAAATAAATCTGCCCTTTTCTAATGAGTCAGTCTACTGTGTGTTTAATTTTACTATCTGGATTACGCAGACAATTATTTATATTCCCACCCCCCCAGACTGAAGAGTCAGGGGGATACCCAACATTTGTGTTTATCAGGGTCAGTGGTTTTTTTAAGCCCAACCGAATCCTCCATGTGTGTAATTGGTCCAGTGAAAAACTTTAAATGGAAACTCTATTGTTTTGGAGACGTGGCTCCCCTGACTGTTCTCATCCTGTTTAAATGCAAATTGCAGAAAAATAATTGGATAAAGAAGCTTTTCTGCACACCTCTGCAGAGTTAACTACTCAATGACAAAGAG
The DNA here is from genome assembly GCA_030533445.1 of Cyprinodon diabolis. Lineage (NCBI taxonomy): Eukaryota > Metazoa > Chordata > Actinopteri > Cyprinodontiformes > Cyprinodontidae > Cyprinodon > Cyprinodon diabolis. The sequence continues at coordinate 46,602,497 of CM060065.1, read as the reverse complement.
CAACAATGTATTTTCAGCAATCAAATAACGTAACAGATGAGTGATTTTACATTTATGCAAAAATTATACACACACACGTGTGTGTGTGTATAAATATAACAAAGAATATATAATTTTGGAAGTAATAATTACTAACTGCAATTTTTTTACATGATTGGAGTCCATCCATTTTCTTACACGCTTGTCCCGCGTGGGGTCGCGAGGGGTGCTGGTGCCTATCTCCAGCAGTCAATGGGCGGGGTACATCCTGGACAGGTCGCCAGTCCATCGCAGGGCAACACAGAGACAAACAACCATTTACACACACACCTAAGGACAATTTAGAGAAGCCAAATAACCTAACAGTCATGTTTTTGGACTGTGGGAGGAAGCCGGAGTACCTGGAGAAAACCCATGCATGCTCAGGGAGAACATGCAAACTCCATGCAGAAAGACCCTGGGCCGGGAATCATACCCAGAACCTTCTTGCAGTGCTTCCCACTGCACCACTGAGTGAATATGTGAACTAAATTGTTCATGGGGAATATTGGCCTAGCGGTTGGAGCAGTGTGCTCTAACCCGGTTCGATCCCCATTGCCTCCACTTTGGGTTCCTGCACTGAAAAAACAACCTAGAAATAAGTCAAAATGTCTTCAATTAAGTGTATTTATCCGTAATTTGATTAGGTAAATTATATAGTTTGCCAATGGAATGAGTGTTTTTACTCTTAAAATAAGATATTTAGATAAAATGCACTTGAAATAAGACAACACAATTGTGTTTTCTCATTTTAAATCTAAATTATCTTGTTCCTTGTCTCATGCCTATGTCTCATTTATCTGCTCAGTTCAAGAACAAATGCGCTTATTTTAAGAAAAAATTCCTTATCTAGATTTAGATTTTTTCCAGTGTGAGCAAAACCCTTAACCCTACACTACTTCCCGAGCGCCGCACAATGGCGGTTTTAGAATGGTTCCTCTGACTGAAGAACATTTGATGATGCTAAACCCCAAACCACAGCAGAACAGGTCTAGCCTTGGTTCTCTTTGCAGAAATATCCAAACCCTTGATTGCAGAGATGCATAAATAAAAAAAATAAAAAAGATTAACTTGGACCATTGTTGCTTCCAGAGAGCCGCTGATTTACAATATACCCCGCCGCTGCTCATCATCACTTCTAACCGTTTCGTACTGTATGCCAGCCAACCAGCAACAAGCTTGAAAAATGGGAGCCATCTTGTCTCGTTTGTCTTCATGAAGGTTACCCAGCCCACATACACTGGAAAAAAATCAAAATCTAGATAAGTAATTGCTTCTTAAAATAAGTGCTTTTGTTCTTGAATTGAGAAGGTAAAAGAGACATTTTGCCAACGGATGCAATTTACAGTTAAAATAATATGCATTTATATTGTCTTATTTGAAGTGCATTTTATCTAAATATCTTATTTTAAGCGTAAAAATAGTCATTCTATTGGCAAATCATCTCATTAACCAACTCAAATTAAGGGTAAATACACTTTATTCCAGAAATTTTTACTTATTTCTAGATTGTTTTTCCAGTGTAGAGATAAACCAAAATGTTTCAAAGACAATTTAGAGAGGTTTTGCACCATTAAAAATAATGTAGGATGTATGCTTGGCCCAATGGTGGCGCTGCGACATTGCCACAGATGGTAGCTGCAGAAAGACACTTGTAACAAAGAGAGACAGAGCTACGTCAAAGGTCACAAGAACAGACGGATAATGGAGTCTGTAGCATCACACAGGTTCCAGACTTTTTCCAAAGTTTGCCTCCGCTGGTGACAAGTTGAAATGACATAATTTTTGTCTAAATACAGCTGATCCGCAACCCAAAGCAACTTGGCTTGGCTCTACTCACCACACCAGTTCTCAAATGTTTCTGTGATGGCTGCAACTACAGCCACCCAAATGCTGTAATATTTAATCACATCACACACTAGGTCAGCCAGTCTCATTACATTTATATTGGGATTTCTTTAAATTTAAGATTTAATTTACAGAATATTTTTTGTAAGGAAAGGCATAACACATTTTAGTTTACACTGTTATGTTCTGCCTGATTTAATCTTTGTTTTTGAGTCACCTCAGTGCCGGCTGCTCCAGTCCTTCAGGAGAACAGAGGTGGAGAAGAGGTGGAGCCAGCCTATTGAAACTGCAAATTGGGTTACACCACTACTCATCAGCAAGAGGGGGGGAATGGGATTTCCTCTGTTAATTTCAGTTAGGTTTTTGTGTGTTTCCCCCTTTGTATCTTCTATGTGGCCTGATCAGCCAGTATTTAAGTTTCCCCTTTGTCTCATGTAGCAGGTCTGTTTGTTTCAGTAGGTCTTTTTGTTAGCCTGAGTTAAATTCTGTTACTTTGACCTCTTTTATGGGCCCAACTTTGTAATGTGTTCTTTATTGACCCAAGTTCTTTGTTTTGGGTTCAATAAAAAGAAGACTTTTTGAATCTAAACCTGTGCCTGAATTTCCTTTGACTGCTCAGACCATCACAGTTTCCATTACAGTGTTGTGCTCCAGGTTTTGGCTTTTTTTTTTTACCCAACTCAGAAGCAGGTACAATCAAAGATGAGGGGCTGAGGAAAGATGGAACCGCTACAGAAAAAGCAATGGTGGAAACTTTTATTAGATGAAGACCAAACTGACTGACTCAGACTGCTGGTGGTCCCCGCCAACGTAGGCCTGCTCTCCAGAGGTTTCGATCTAACATCATCGACTAATCATCCACTCCTCCGACATCCCTACATAATAACGCGGAACATTGGAGCCCTTTAAGCTGCCAGTTCACAGCAGGAGTTCATCTTCTTCACGCCTTCAGGGCTCTTAGCAATAACTTTTCAATAATTAGTCAGCCTCTGCGTGTAGCCCAACCAGCACCATATGGTAACAATGTCAGACACTGAATATACGTATCAATTATAGATCATTTATCTCTTCCTTTATCTGTATGTCTGTTAGAAGATTGTTGAATAACTTGGTTAAACAAGCTTTTTAGATGTTGTTTTGAATGCAGGATGGATATTAAATTGTTATAGAAGCTGCAGGTCGGTTTGACACGCAGGGATTTTCCAGATTACTGTCAGATAATCAGATCTGCTCTGGTGAAATGCTGAGGGACGTTGAACCAGTTGCAGTGCATGACCCTGTCGTCCAAACATAACGATGGACATAGTGTCCAAAGTCTTTAATTCTGCTTTAATAAGGATGTGTCCAAACAATAGGGTCTTTGTTCCTGAGTGAACTGCAAAAGCGATCTAGAAATAAGTAAAAATGTCTTAAATTAAGTGTTCTTACCCTTAATTTGAGCAGATAAATTATTTTTGCTCTTAAAATAATATAATTAGATACTTGAAATGTGACAATGCAATTGTTTTTAAGCATTAAATGTAAACTTGCAGTGTTTGATTATGAAATTCAGTATTTTAAGTTCTGGCTTTTTCTTCTCTGAGTGGCCTCTCAGCCTGGAACTGTATTTCACTCCTGATTGACGCTCTACCAGCCTCAGGAACAACAAAGACTTGTCTATTTCTGGAACACAGAACCGGTCTTCTTCCTTCGTTAATGATGGCTGGACATGAAGATGAACATGGTGCCTTTAATGATCTTTCCACACCTGTCACTATTGGTTCACTTTAGATTTAATTTCCCCATTTAGATCTGGATGTTTTTAAGGTTGACTACAGACTAAGGTTCTTAAAATAAGTGTTTTTGCCCTTAATTTGAGTAGGTAAATAAGATAATTTGCCAATGGAATGAGTATTTTTGAATTTAAATAATATAATTAGAAATTATGGACTTGAAATAAGACAATGCAGTTGTTTTTTTCTTATTTTAAATGTAAATTGTCTTATTCCATTTGGCAAAGAGCATGCCTACCAACAGGGATGGACAACTGGGCCCAACTAATTCTGTCAGAACGGACAAAGTCCACAGATCTTGTTTTCACCCCTCTCTCTTTACCCAGAATGCATCAGATCAGACTTCCAGGTTAGCGCTCACAGAGCTCAGAGTATTAAGTTAAAAGTTCTCTTTTCTTTTGCTGTTGTTCTATAAAAGTACGTTTGAAGATCATTTGAAGCGAAAACATTATACTTTTAAGCGTCACTATATGGCCCGTTTACTGATTTAGTGCATAACTTTCCAATAGTTCCAATTTTGAGGAGACCGCGGCAGCCAGCGCAGCTCCGAGGCTAACCGTAGGCTAACCGTAGCCAGGTCTAACGTTAGCCCGTCTGCAGCAACCCTCTCTCTGCAGAGCCCTGTGGGAAGTACTCGCAGTGAATTGAGAAACAGCCTTCGTTTGAGCTCTTTCCTGCTGTAGTCATTTCTGAACAATGGGAGCTTCGGTCTACTTAAAAAAGTATCATTCCAGTACAAACTTGATCTAACAGAGAAAAATAAAGTCAGCACCAAAGGACTTTTTTGGTGTGAATGCACCCAAAGCATCTGAAAACTGAACCTGAGTGGGTAGCAGACTGGTGGAGATGCAAAGTGCTCTTTCTGAGATTTTAGAAAATATAGCAAATTTAGAATTACTACTTCGACTGTATTCAGACTCTTTGCATGCATGCAGGGCAGGTCTTCTTCCCGCCTGTCCTACGACGTTCCTCTGGATGGTCCTGATCCGGTTTGCTCCGATCTCGGAGGAGCTGGTGAAGCTATCTCAGGGCAGCCAAAGGCCAATTATTAGTGTCAGAGTTGCGGCAGGATCGATGCCTATCCAGCAAAAAAACGACACCCGGCAGCGGCCCAGAGGAGTCATCGTCTCTAGATCAATGGCAATAACCGCAGCCCCTCTCCTTCTTCTGCTCTCCACAAGCTCAATAAAGAGGAGGCGCACACTCTGTCTCTCTCCCTGCCATGATTAGCCTCTCAGAAGGCCAACAGTGATGTATACACAGTATTAACTCTGGGTGGTTATTGTCCTGTTGCTGCTCTATTGACTGCTTAGCCCTCTGGAGGATTCAGGAGGTCCTGCGGTAACTTTGGAAATAAAACCTCCAGAATGACCTCTGGAGTTCAGAGTAATGCTGTTTACCGCTGGATGTTATTCGATGTCTCAAGGCGGCATTGTCCAGAGCATTAACAGCACTACAGAACGTCTGTAGTGGATGTTTTCAGGTAATTAGATGAACAGCACAGTTTGCTGTGATTTCTGACACCATCAGTGAATCTGATTCATGCTTTGGAACAAATTAAGAGCTGCGTAATCTGGGGGGACAATTCTGATATTAATTGAGATCATGTCATTTAAAAATTAAGAGCTAATTAGTTTCGCGCCTGAAGTGTTTTTCTGTCAGTATAAGGAGGCGCATTGGTTGGTCAGCGATCTGATTCTGTCCCTGGTGTTCCAGACGGTGGGGGGGCTTCATTGTGTATTCTCATGGAATAATGAGAAGACCGACCGATTCATCATTTCAGACAGCTTCTCTTGCTTTGCAAAGACTCCTGCAGCTCGTATCTGAATGATGTTAATACAGGGATTTATTTTCTGCAGATTAAAGGAAGGATTTCTCATCTTGTGGTGCAACTTCTCTCTCTGACTCTGATGTTTTGCTGATTTGTCGTCTCTCTTTCCTGAGTTGAAACCTGAGGAAGAAGCGGCCATTGTTATAAGGAACTGAACCAGGTCTATGCAAGCTGGTCCTTATAAGAACCTGGAGGTGAACAAGCTTATAGCAATGTGGGCTTAAATGTAGGATGTATAAAACAGGGTTTTCATTAAAAATCATCAAAAGTCATTAAATTATTATTTTGTACAATAAAGGCCTTAATTGGCATTAAAATTCATTAAATGTGTTCATTGTGGCATTTAAAATGCTTTATTAAAAAATGTTTATAAAAACAATTTCGTCGGACATATTATATCACAATATATTTGCGTGGAACTGCTTCAGGTTGATCGCAAAGCTGTATGTTCAGAAAAGAAGCTGGAGTCGGAGAAGAAGCTAGAGAATGGGGGGGGAAGCAAATTTCAACAAAAGTGGCTGGAAAACGAGGAATTCGGGACATGGCTGCAGCCTGTCGACGGGTGGCATTAAAGTAATTTCTAAGAGCATTAAAAAGTATTGAATTTGAGTTATTCATTCCTGTATAAACCCTGTAAAAGTTTTGTCGACTGTACAACAAAAAACAGAAACAAAACATGCAATCATTTATTAAAATAAAGGAGTTTTAATTCTGATGTATCTGAAAATAACAGGTTCTGTCCAAATTCCTTAAAATAAAAAGTATCATCCTTAGTTTAATGTTTATTTTTCTGTCATATTCAGAGTTAATTTTTATTTGTTATATGTTCCCTTTGTGTTTAGGAGAGTATTCTACTCCACTTAATGAGTCTCCTCCCCTCAGCTTCTCTGCTTGTCTGTCTGTCTCAGCTGCATCTTATTTCCTCTGATTAGCTCATCTGGCTTTTTCATCATTTTCCTGCGTTCATTTATTATTTGAGACCTCTGTTGTGTTCTTTGCCGTTCCTGCCGTTTCTTTAAGCTCCATCTCCTGTTCCGTAGGCTTTTTCATTTTTTATCAGATATTCGTCCCCATCTCTTTGGTCCTGTCTGCATCTTGTCGCAGTTGCAAACCAACCATTTAATGAAAGCAAAATATACTTATCTTCCTCAAGTGTTGCATTAGTAGAATATTTTAATTTAGCGGTGAATATTTACTCCCCCATTTTTTGATGAATATGAGTTAATGAGTTTAATCATGGTCCAAAAACATGACTATTAGGTTAATGGGCTTCTCTAAATTCTCCTTAGGTGTGAGTGTTTGCATGGATGTTTGTCTCTGTGTTGCCCTGAGATGACCTGGTAACCTGTCCAGGGTGTACACCGCCTCTCACCCGTGGATGATGGAGATAGGCACCAGCACCCCCCGTGACCCCACTTGGGATTAAGCGTGTGTCAGAAAAAAGAAAAAAAAAATTTGTTCAATCACCTGCGCAGGAAGGCCAGATTAATATTTTACGGGGCATATATGCATCCTTCAGGCAAAAACCTCTCTTATGAAAGATAGCACCCAGAGCTGTAGCTTGGTCATTAAAGACCAAAAAAAAACAAAAAAACTAAAGAGATTGACTGTGATGCCGAACATTTGGAAGCCAACTGTTCCAGGGTCTAGTTTGCGATGTGGATCGAGCGACTGAGAACCCAACCCAGACCCTCCTGCGAGGTTAAAACTACTGGTTTCATTTGCAGTGATAATGCAGTCCAAGAACCAGGAAGACAGCAGCACAGTAGAGGTCAAGAAGAAAAGGAGGGAAACCAATGAAAGAGTTCAATCCAAAGAGGAAAGACTTTGTGAGACCTGAAAGTCAAACCTGCTGAACTATAGGTGGGAATTTTCTCACCTTTCCCAATCCCTGAACTGGAACAGGCGTGTGAATGTGTCTGTAAAGAATACAGACAGTTAACTGGCTCCAGCCCTTGAACAGGACAAAGACTTAGGCCCCTTCCACACGAAGCCAAACCCTGGCCTAAACGCACAAATTTTTCACCAAACCGGCATCCATACGAAGCCGGCGTTTCGGGGGTCTGTAAACGATCTTTTTTTTATTCAGCCTTCAGAGTGGGAAGATTTTGAAACGCCGTTTTCGCGTTTCCATCTTTAAGCTCTAACCACATTTTTTTTTTACACGCATGCGTCATAGCGTCGCCTCTAAACACGCATGCGCGACACAGTATCACAACAACAATGGCGCCGTACTGTGTTGAATGGTTGCTGCTCATGATACTCACGCTGCTGTCGGGCTTACAACAGAATCTTCTTCTTCTGGAATATCTCCAGGAAGAACAGAGCAATATCGACCACATAGTTCAGCACCTGAATTTGACTGAACCACGAAAATGGACCCGCAGGGCAACCATGTATAAATATTAGTGCGCATGCCAAACATTTCGTCGCCTATTTTTGCTTTGGCACCACAGCGCCACTTACAGGCCTGGCATACATTTTGCAGTGTTTTCATGCATTCGTGTGGTCGATCACATTTATTTTACGTCTCCGTCTTTACGACAAACGTTCTGGAAAATATTAGCGTTTCATGTTCGTTTTGCCTTCGTCTGGATACAGGGCCTTAGATCCCTGTAGTTTGATTTGTTTGTTTTAAACCTGCAAGTAAAAGGGTGCATATTTACATTTATATCAACACAACTAATCGCTGAAACTTTCATTTTAAGCAAACATCTAAAACAGGGAAAATCTGTTGTTTTTTTGCTATGAGAGGGTTCCGACTTCAGCCTTCAAAAGCAGAGAGACACGGCAACGTCTCAGAAACCGGTTCACTTTGAAGGCAAGTGTTTTTCTTTTGGGTTGGAAGAAAAAAAACTAAAATTTCATTAAAAAAAATCTGAAAGAAGGCAAAATAAAAGCTGAAACTCAAAAATTTTATTATAATTTAGATGATTCAATTTACTGACCATATTTCTATGTTGCAGAGTTTAGCCTTGTTTCCTTGCAGCTAGAAGGTCTTAGCTATGAATCCCATCTCGGGGTCTTTCTGCACGTGTGGATGATAAAAGCCTCCTCGTTTAAGACACCCACCTTGTTGAGGAAGCTGCAGCCGGAGTCGTGTTTAATGAGGGCGAAGGGGCCAGGATGCATTTACACGATGGCTTCATTAGAGAGACGTGTTGCAGCATTTGCTAAATGAAGCCCAAGCGGTGCAGCGTTGATGCTCTGTGAAACACGAGTGTCCACACAACATGACCTCAGGTCTCCAATTAATGACCAGCTTCTCATGTGGAATGGCAGACCAAACACCTGCTATCAACATCTGCTCACAGCAAAATGCTTTTTCTGATCTATCCATGAGACCAACTTCCTTCACTTACCTTCTTATCATCGTAGAGAACGCTATCTGGAGATATCCAGATTTTATTTTCATTTGGGACTTTAAATCAGGCATTTAGGGAGGCTGCTACTGAAAATGCAAATAGATCAACTCTTCCTGCTGCAGACGTTACTCGGACACTCATTAAATTCTTCCTTTTGACTTTCATAAACATGCTGATCTCATGTCTCTGACACCCAGATAGCAGTCGGCTGAGCATTCCCACAGTAATGACCTGTTTGAACAGTTTCAGTCTGCGTTCACAGCTCATCATAGCAGAGGTAAAAGTCACTGGTGACTCAGATGATGGACGTGTGATTGTCCTGTCAGATCTCAGTGCTTTATCTGAAACAGTGACATGCTTCAGGAAGGACTTTTGATCCAAAGTAGCGGTAAGTCATGGCGATAGGTGCTGTCTCTATACAAAGACCTCCCGATGTTCCTATCTAGGGGCTATATGGTTTCCCAGAATCCTTTGTGACAGGACCTTAAGGCAGCGCCAACCTCATGAAGTTCAACAAAAATCAGTTATTTCTTCACTGTATCCTGTGTGACACACTAATGTCAACATATTGATTTTATAGCTGAGACCTTCAGCCATTCCCTGCATTTGTGTGACAAAGTTGTATTTTATTTTTGTTGTTATTTTCTAGAAGGCTGTATCCCCATTTTAACAATCATCGCTCATGTGTCGCAAAATGACGTCCAGACAGCTGAATGCCTTCTGGATTCCAGCCATTTTCCTGGATAGTGTTCTTACTGTTGACCCAGAATAGGAGCAGGAGGTAGGATCCATAACTAGGGATTGAAGGCAGGTTTTTATAGAGGCCAAACAGGATTAAACAAACAGCTTTAGACGTGTTTTGGTGGTTCCAGCTAATAATAAATGTTTCTCATCCTCCAACCTTAATTATGGAAAACCACACGGTGCAGTGCTTGGATCAATGCTTTTGTTTTTATTTGATAGAATTGTTTAGAATAAAGGAATATATTTTAGCTGGCAAGCCTTCATTATTAACCCATATTCATCCAAACCCATCAAGTGGATTGCAACCCTGCAGATTCCAGCCCGGCCCGGGATCTTTCTGCATGGAGTTTGCATGTTCTCCCTGAGCATGCTTGGTTTCTCTCCGGGTACTCCGGCTTCCTCCCACAGTCCAAAAACATGACTGTTAGGTTATTTGGCTTCTCTAAATTGTCTTTAGGTGTGAGTGTGCGTGAATGTTTGTCCTGTGTGTCTCTGTGTTGCCCTGCGATGGACTGGCGACCTGTCCAGGGTGCACCTCGCCTCTCGCCCACTGACTGCTCGAGATAGGCACCAGCACCCCTCGCGACTCCACTCGGGAAAAGCGTGTCAGATAATGGATGGATGGATGGAGAATTGTTTAAAATGAAGGAATATATTTTAGCTGGCAAGCCTTCATTATTAACCCGTGTTCATCCAAACCCCATCAAGTGGATTGCAACCCTGCAGATTCCAGCCTGGAAGTTGTTCTGACAGAGGTGAGGGTTTACAAGAGATGCCTGAAGAGGCAAAAAATTGACAAACAAACTGCATCTTTCCCAGTGGGACTGAGTTTGATTAGACTGGAGGAAGTAGGTCAGAAGAAATAGATATATAAGAGTTGTGACTTTTGCTGAATTTTTATTTAGGGGCTGTGTTCCCCAAGGGCGAGAGTCGTAGGCCGATTACGTCATAGCGGGGTGCAGAGGCCTGTTCGGAATGGAACACTCCTCATTATGCGGCCGACAAATGCAGCCTTCTTTTTGCCCGTTTTGAAGGACGGGTCCTACGTAGCCTCGGATATCCAGTGATTCATTGCAAATCAAAGCAAGCCGGCTGCTCCGTGATCAGAAGAAGGGACTTGGTGTTAAACAGTGGTGAATATCAGAAGTGCAGTTTATGTGTAACACAAGTATATGAATAGTTCCATCTAAAATGAATGAAAATGGTTGTTTTAAATGGTTATTGAGTCAGATATTTGGCGGGTAATTTTTTTATTTATTGAAAGGTTTTTATCTGTCCCTGTTGAAGCTCCTCAAAAATATTATTAAAGTATTAGGGAAGCCATATTTAAATGTCAAATCATTCTGGCTTAAACATGGATATAAATGTACTCTTTGTCAGAATATTTTGTCACAAAATTTAGAAAATTTCTATTTAAAAAAAAACATCCTGTCTTTAAATCTGTTTTTTTTTTTCCCGTTATCTCATTCAGGCCAGTTATATATACACGTCAGCCTGTATACCTAAATTCGGCCAATCATATATCAACAGTCATCTTTCAGTCAAATCTTTTTGATCATAGCATCTTGATTCATATGTAGCAGCTAATATATGCAACGGTTGAAATAAGAATCATTTCCTTTCCCATTGAGTTCCGTCCCAGTGTTCACAGGGATGGATGTCTGTGTCTTCAGCAGGCGTAGAGCTAACAGAACTGGCAGTGTTGCGAGGCAAGGGCTCAAACATGTACAGCTGTAAGCCTTCTACACCAAAGCAAGCTTCTGCCGCCCTGGCGTCCTCTTCCACAACATCTTCCTCCCCGCTTTCCTCCTCGAAATAAGAAATGTATGACGGAGGAGACTCATCCACGACCTCTGACACTAAACTCTCCTCCCCTTGCATGTTTCTGCTGTCCATAGCGTTCCTTGACAGTGTCGTTTCTAAGTCAACAATTTAGTGCTACTTGGTCCCAATGGAATTTCCCATTGGGAACCTACTAGCACTAAGTTGCTAACTGGTTAGCAAGATGCTTCCAAGAGGCTGGCCACAATCAAACTTCATTGTGAACCTTCCACCACAACAATCCCGCCCCCTTGATAAATGACCAATCGCATTCACTTTATTCACTCGTGTGAAGTCGTGCACCACTTGGAAAAAATTCGTAACTGCAACGGTTGAAATAGCCGCTTCCCTCTGACTTTAACACCCAAAACAGCAGTAAGAAGTTAGGTAGTCATTATTTTCCTGCTTAGTGTGTCAACTCTCACTGTTGCTAGGCGACATAGCATACAGCGGAAGGCTGGACCTGTTTGAATCCACAGCAAAACTCTTCCAGTTTCCTTTTTTTCCACGGACCTCGAAGGATTCAGTCCAGGTAGACCGGGTTCATGGAGTGCAATAACACCAGCAACCAGGGCGGAACTACAAGGGTGGTGGTGGCCATGGTCCCTCTTATCCAATCATTGGCCAACCCAACCAGGGGATTTGTTGATCCCACAGGAAAATTATTTACCACCTCAGACCAAGCAGTTCCTCTCTAAACCAGAGGGTGGCAGCAGTGATAATCATTTATTACTATTTTAAAATAAAACAGAACAGATCTTGTGCTCTTTTCAGATCTAGATGTATTAGACACCCAGGAATCTTCTAAGACCTTAAACATAAAGAAGGACAACTGGAACTATTCAGTGTTTTGTGTCATGCAAAACCATAACTAAATTAAACAACAAAGATGTAAAAACGTGTGTAGATTAAATAGCAAGAGTTTCATTAAAGTCTAGTCTATCTTTACTCATCTGGATGTTTTGCTCGTTCATTTTCGAGTTGGTTCTGGAATTAGAGTAGATTGACCCTTTTAGCACATTGATCCCTGCCTCTAGTTTTCCTAAATAGAGTAAAAACTGCTATTGTCTTTGGATCTGAACACCTTTCAAACACATGATAATAATAATAATACAAGATTTCTTATACATTATCTGTAAACTTACTTTTCCTTGAAAAAAGAAACATTCATTAGCTGGATTAATTCTGTTGGACAGTATGTACATTTGACCAACACTGGCACGGTACTTTAGAAATGAAATGACATCAAAAGAGTTTCTCTTTGTGTTTAATCCTTTCATTAAAGGTTAATCATCAGGTTAATTGTGTGTTATTGCTACTCTAATTTAGTTTTCTACAACTATAAGATGTGCAACTCTGTAGAAACTCCTTAAACCGAAGGTTTGGTTTTCAGCCGTGATAATAGAAAAGGAAATGCAACAAATATTGCAGTTAAAGATGAAAAATATTCACAGTTAGTTTTGGGGAAATGAAAACAAAATGGAGAAAGAGCAGGATTTTGATAAATATATTATTACTGTAAGTATAAATAGAATGACTTACAGAATGTTTACAGGTTTTAACAAGGAGTGAAGAGGTGGATGTTTTTTTTAAGACGTAAACATGCAAAATACGTCCAAAATAAAGTGTTCCTGTGGCTGTTTGTTTCTGATTGCTGAACTCTGGAATAAAAGCTTCCTGAACTTTGTCCAGCAGCGGTAAGAAGCTCCCGCCGGGGTCAGTGCGGCAACTCGACAGTGACGGAAAACGCTGCTCGCTCGTAACGCACTCCTATCTAGACTCTCGGTTTCGGGGCCAACGACATCCAACCAAACCAACCGCATCACATCAAACTGTTGAACTCATTCATATTCATGCAGGCTTCTTGTGCAAGCCCAGACAAAGAGGAAGTGTCTTAAGCAGGACAGCAGAGGAATAACTGAAAACACACCAGTGAGAGGAAATTAAAAGGAAGGAACTACTGCTCTGCAGGACAATGAGAAATGTTTATGCTCAGGAGCTTTTCTAGATTTAAAAATACTGTGATCCAACCTGCAGCTCTTAATCTTAAATCATTGCAGTTGTTTGTTGCAAAATGGCCAAATGTGTTTTAGATGCTTAACGCCATAACTTAAACATTTTCACCTTGAAGTCAGACCCTAGACTTTAGAGCATTAAGGATGTCTAGATGCTCCTTTGAGCAGAACACGTGTGTCTGACACATGTTGTGAGGAGCCACCCTGTGCTTCTCCTTGTCTTTTTTTTGGCTTTATTTGTTGAGCAAAGCCAGACAGCATAGTGGAGTATATTTACCAGACTGTTCAGAGGCTTTCAGATTTCAACAAATTTCACCATTTGCTGCAGCAGCTGCATGCAGATTAGGGTTTTTTTTTTTTAAAAAACTAGTGTTGTTCCCATACCAGAACACCAACTACAGGCACTTAATTTCAACTGAAGGACAAAGTTAAGCTTATCTGATTGTTGATGTTGTTCCATCATCATTGGATCACCCAAAGCTCAATCCAAGATGGATGATGTTCCTTAGTGTACATAAAGATGGAAACCTGTTTAAGCATTAACAGAATTTATTCCAGTCATGTTTAACCAGGGACTATGGAAGTAATTTAGAATAAGGGGTGCTGGGAAAATGTCTTTGTTTTTTTTGAGACAAAAGACCTATGAGCCTATAGGCCTATTTAAAATACTATAAAAATAATTATTAAATAGATTGAGATTCACTACTTTATTGTCATATACACCTCAGTGCATGCAACCAGGGTCTGTAAAACACAGACATCATTAGTTCTGAGGTGAATATATGTGCTATTAATTAAACTTCATAATAACACTATAACGTAGATTTGGTCAGCTGGCGGGAACCTGAGTCACTGTGTTTTTGTCACTCGTCACTATTGGCTCCAAAATTTTACGCAAACTACAAGGAAATAAAATATTATTAGACTATTTAAAAATTATTTTACAGTTCTCCACATCTATTACCTAAAGAACACTAGATCAGAATAACACTCTAAAATACTATGGTTACATTAAACCACACGAATAGATATGAAAGTGCGCGGCTGCGCCATGCTCTTAGTTTAACACCTGTAACCCTGCCTGGTTACAGGTGTGCAAATGTTGAGGTTCACTCTGAGGATAAAGTCTCTCATGAGCGGAGGAATCCGAAATGCGTTTCTGCGCCATATTTCCTCCTCGTTTCTGTTATTAGTCTATGTACATTTACTAGTCTACTGCTGTGATACCTCTTTACTCTGACCACTAGTTTGCTTGACGTTGCCATAAAAACTTAACTTCCGTGAACTTGCGTTTATTAGACCTCAAAATAATTAAATAAGAAAAACACGTGAAAGTAAAAAAAAAATGTCAAAATCATTTCCTAAAATATTCTAAAGGAATAAATTGTGCAAAGCATTTTTTATATTTTTTTTTTCTAAATCTCCCTCACGCCACTAGGGGAGGCTGCAGCACCCTCACTTCCCGTGGTCATGTGTTTAACAAAATCATTGATATAAGCAGAAATTGCAGAGGAAGAACTCACCTTCTATCTCAGGCCTTTTGTCATCTTGTCCATTCAGCTGAGGATCCAGAACAAATGAGAGAAAGCCTCTGCATACTTTCCAATTTTATCTAAAAGTCAGCCAGGAAGTGTTTCCCCCAAAGCCCCCATGCATTCAGTCCCTCTCATACAGCATTACCATATAAGGTGATACTGGAGTCGCTCTTGTCAGCATAAGAATGTAAATTTTTCTGACCCACACAAAAGAGTGAACAGGTATAGAAATGAGCAGATGTAACAGTTATTTAAAATAGAAAGTAAAATAAAAAGAAATTAATCTTCAACAACATGGCAGGTCAAACACTCAGATATGTCAACTCCAGTCGCTGCAGCTTTGGATGTTTTTCAGATGCATGAAAGCTTAAAGTTTGCTTCATCAAACACATGAAATGCATCACATGACCTCTCAACTCCCAAGAGGAACATCAGCCACTATCCAAGAAAACCAGAAGCCCCAACGCTAAAACTGTTCGTTCTGAAACATCGTAATCATTCCAGTCTGAAGGGAAAATGTTCAAATTAATTTCTGAATTAATTTTCAAAAATTAAACTCTTTATTTTAACTATATTGTTCCATTTCATGCTGATGACACAGATGTATGTACAGTAATCTTTGTGAGGTCACACCAATGCTTGGATACTCGACCAAGGTTTGGTTTCCACACCCCCTAATCCTGCCTCCACTGCTTAATCTCAGATTAACGTTTAACAGAAAGGTGACAGGGAGAGGTTTTCAGTGTTGCTTCATAGATTTAATCTCAGATGTGGCAGCACAGATTTGGCAAAGTAGAGTGTATTTACACTCAGAAGTCATCAAGACAGCAGGAAGAGCTGCAGATATGAAGAGACCCGAGTCCACAATAAAACATCTTTTTTTTTTTCTTTTCGTAATTCTCATAGATGTCTCAAGGGTTTCGCTTTGGAGAAAACAATGAATACAGAGATTTGTTTTACTGCAGAAACTCTATTAATGCTTTCATTTGGAGGTAATGACTCCAAATACCAGTTTCTTATTTTTAGGAAGTCTGTGTCACAGATAAGCAGTGATTAACCAAATGTGATATTCAGAGACATCTCCTGTTTTGACGAGCGTTTAGATTCAGCATCTGAGACGCCTGGCACAAAACAATCCGTTTAACCCTGTAATCACAGCAAATCTTGTTATGTGAGGATGAGAAGAGAGACGTGAGCATGTTTTCTGGCTGAGAGCACAGACTGAAGAAAAGGTACAATCTCTGTCTTACAAACTGTGTGGTTTTCACGCAACTATAATGACTGCAGACGTCAAAGAAATTCCACTTTCTTTATTTTATAGTTTAACTTTGACTGTCAAACAATCCGTTCAGACTTAATGACCGGTTGTTACCAGTATTGTCCAAAACTTAACTCCCATAGGGTTGAAAGATCTTTTAGTCAGACCGTTCTATGTTTTACTTCAGTTAAAAATCTCATTAAGATCAAGGATTCCCAGTTTAATTTGACTTCTGTGGAGTTTCCTGGCACCAAAACGTCAACTCTTTTTATCTTGAAAGGAGCAATAAGCAGCAGGATTTAAGGAAGAGAGATGCGTCACTTGTCACACATCTTGGCTGCTTCCAAATACTGGAAATCGGCATTTTTTGGCCAAATGTTTTCTGAATAGTGCCGTCATACCTCGTCAGACTAGCATAGCATTAATCAATATGCATGCGCAAGACATCAGAGTGTGTTTCAGGGAGAAGTGTGACTTTACTTCCTGTAATTATAACCTTCTGTATAGAGCTGAGGTCACAGGAATGTAAAAGAAGAACAGGGGAAATTAAAAACTGTTTATATTTTGCTATAATCAAACTTAGGCCTCACATATGTTCATTTTATGTGGATTTAATTACTATAGTTTAGAACAGCGGTCCCCAACCACCGGGCCGCGGACCGGTACCGGTCCGTCGGTCATTTGGTACCGGGCCGCACAGAAAAAAAAAATAATACATACATACATATATATATATATATATATATATATATATATATATATGTGTGTGTGTGTGTGTATATACACTATATTGCCAAAAGTATTTGCTCACCTGCCTTGACTCACATATGAGCTTAAGTGACATCCCGTTCCTAATCCATAGGGTTCAATATGACGTCGGTCCACCCTTTGCAGCTAGAACAGCTTCAACTCTTCTGGGAAGGCTGTCCACAAGGTTTAGGAGTGTGTTTATGGGAATTTTTGACCATTCTTCCAGAAGCGCATTTGTGAGGTCGCACACTGATGTTGGACGAGAAGGCCTGGCTCTCAGTCTCCGCTCTAATTCATCCCAAAGGTGTTCTATCGGGTTGAGGTCAGGACTCTGTGCAGGCCAGTCAAGTTCATCCACACCAGACTCTGTCATCCATGTCTTTATGGACCTTGCTTTGTGCACTGGTGCACAGTCATGTTGGAAGAGGAAGGGGCCAGCTCCAAACTGTTCCCACAAAGTTGGGAGCATGGAATTGTCCAAAATGTCTTGGTATGCTGAAGCATTCAGAGTTCCTTTCACTGGAACTAAGGGGCCAAGCCCAGCTCCTGAAAAACAACCCCACACCAGAATCCCCCCTCCACCAAACTTTACACTTGGCACAATGCAGTCAGACAAGTACCGTTCTCCTGGCAACCGCCAAACCCAGACCCGTCCATCAGATTGCCAGATGGAGAAGCGCGATTCGTCACTCCAGAGAACGCGTCTCCACTGCTCTAGAGTCCAGTGGCGGCGTGCTTTACACCACCGCATCCGACGCTTTGCATTGCACTTGGTTATGTATGGCTTGGATGCAGCTGCTCGACCATGGAAACCCATTCCATGAAGCTCTCTGCGCACTGTTCTTGAGCTAATCTGAAGGCCACATGAAGTTTGGAGGTCTGTAGTGATTGACTCTGCAGAAAGTTGGCGACCTCTTCGCACTATGCGCTTCAGCATCCGCTGACCCCGCTCCGTCAGTTTACGTGGCCTACCACTTCGTGGCTGAGTTGCTGTCGTTCCCAAACACTTCCATTTTCTTATAATACAGCTGACAGTTGACTGTGGAATATTTAGGAGCGAGGAAATTTCACGACTGGATTTGTTGCACAGGTGGCATCCTATCACAGTTCCACGCTGGAATTCACTGAGCTCCTGAGAGCGACCCATTCTTTCACAAATGTTTGTAAAAACAGTCTGCATGCCTAGGTGCTTGAATTTATACACCTGTGGCCATGGAAGTGATTGGAACACCTGATTCCAATAATTTGGATGGGTGAGCAAATACTTTTGGCAATATAGTGTATATATATATATATATATATATATATATATATATATATATATATATATATATATATATATATATATATATATATATATATATATATAAAATATCGACGATCAGAGTCTGAGTGATGTTTTATTTTGAAAAATACAAAATATTAGGGTATTATCTCCCAATTACATCAGTCAGTGTTTCTGTGCCTGTTGACACAGGTTAATTCAGGTCAAGACTCATCCTATCTATAACATCCTATCTTTGTGAAGCGGGATTTTCTGCGGTTAAAGCGACCAAAACAAAGCTATGGAGCAGACTGGACATCAGGAGTACACTTCATGTGTCATTGTCTCCGATTATGCCTAGATGGGACCGGCTTGTTTCGGAGAAACAAGCTCAGGCCTCCCACTAATTCAACATAATGGTGAGTTTTATTTTTATGCTGTTTGCATTTGATTTTATGCCAGTTGTATCATTTTATTTGATCATATTTACCCCCTACACTTTAAAGGGCGGTCCGTGAAAATATTATTTGACATATAACTGGTCCGTGGCGCAAAAAAGGTTGGATAGCACTGATTTAGAAGATGCCTGTAATTATTTGAATGTAAAAAAAATAACAAACATCACTCAATTAATGGTTGATGAAATATATATTTTTTAGAAATATTCTAAACATTAGCTATGACTAGTGTACTTTTCTGACGTCAAAAACTTTATGCGGTGATCTAATCATCATGAAATGTTTTATTATGCATATGCTGGATTACGTTTAATCTGTCGACTGTTACGCACGAATTGATTACAAACAATTGAAGATTGGTTTTAAAAACGGCTTCTAGATGCCTTCTGGACAGGTATATGATGTCGCGGCTGCACTGTGTCCATAAAATGAACTTGGTGGTTGCAGTGTTGATAATCTAAGCTTTCTAACAATGTCCAACTATGTCTATATTGGTAAAAATTTTACCGTTGTAATTTTTATGCGTTCTAAGTTGTTAGGTGTAAACACATAAAAACGGTTGCTGGTGAACAGGTGGGTTTTTAAGCAAGTTAAAGGCTGAAGTTCTTAGCTGTATCTGTTAATAGAAGAGTCCATAGGAGGTCCTTTTGTCTTTCAGACATGGCGGTATATAAGCAGAGAGAGGGTGTGTTTGATTTCAGAGGCGGTTTCCTCCAGGGACCCGGTCTAGCTTGACTGGGTCCTTCGAGGTCGATGAAAATAAGGAGACAGGAAGAGTTTGTCCATGGATTCCAACAGGTCCAGCCTTCTCCGTCTTTCAATGCCGGTACACTTTGTTGCTTAGCAACCGTAACAGTTGACACCACTGATCTCTATTCACTGGATTGCTGTTTTCCCGTCAGAAGTGCGGGGTAGGGTGAAGCCACCGGCCACCATATTGCTACTCCCTAGTTAGACCAGTCGCAATGTTACCAATATGTGCGCAACAGCATTGAACAACGATGATGTTCTAATTTTCAGGGGTAGTGTCGCCTGATGGGCCACTGACTGGACTGTACCTGAGCAGAGAGCCATGAGCCGCCTGTCCTCAGCCAGACGAGAGGGGCTGGGGACCGGTAAGGCAGGCAGGGGGACGCAGGTGTCCAAGCTACCCTCACTGGGTCAGTTTAAGTCGCTCCGACCCCGCTGGCTTTGTTGCTGGCTTTTATTTGTTTAGGAGATTGGATGGAGAAGGCGGAGCTGTAGGAAACATTTTAACAGTACAGTACAGGCAGAGCTATTTCGACGATCCTGTTTTTTGTAATGAGCAAACCACCGGTAGGAAGGTCCAGGATGCAAAGCATGGTAGCTGAGAATGTCTCACCCTTTTCTATTATTATATTTCCTGGGTTAGTTTAGCAGCCCAACCCTCCCTCACAGAACGAAAACACAATCACTCCATTCGCCACTTGAACCTTGTTTCTTGTCCTGTCAGGGAAACTTTACTTTCAGTTTTGCAGGATGTTGTTTTTCTCTTTTCGGAGCGGTACAACAGTTTAACTAATTCATTTCCTGTGTTAAAACATCTCCAAAAGTAATAAAACCAGAAAGAAACAGAAGGATATGACTAAACTTAATGATAAAGAGTCATTTGTAGCTCGGCTGGGAAGTGGGATCCAATCGCTGTCGGTGCTTTTCATTAAAGCTAAAACAATGGCTGACAGTTCATTGACTGCAGTCATTAATTTCTCTGGATCCTGCTCTTATCTTCATCCTTTGTCTTCACTTCTTCTTTTTGAACTCTATTCAAGCCGAGTCTAATTTTATATTACAGTTACCACTGAGAGCGACCTCCATTTTTAATCAAGAACCTCGGGAGGAAAGATGGAGCCTTTCTTTAGTTCAATCAAAGAGGTTTTTGTTGCATTCCTCAATTAATCCATCAGTTCTGTCTCAATCATAAAGATCAAACTCTTTTTTAAGTAGTATTTCCTCCTCTCACAGATCTAACTGGAATGTTAGAGAAAGAGCAGCTCTTTCCTCCATTGTCCTGCTTCAGTCTTTTGTTTGCAGTGGATAACATCAGTGTCAAAGACAGAGCGACTTTATTTAAATGTCAGAATGAACTGAATTTATACTCATTAATTCTTGAATAAAACAATCAAACTCCAGGAAAATGGAAAGGTAAGTAGTTAGAAAATGCAATGAGCTGAAATCTGCAGCTTAATGACTCCCAGTCTGTAATCATCTCTGTGTTTGGTCTTTAGCTGCATCCAGATTACCGTTCCCTGCATTTATAGAGTCATTCCCACCATGCTGCACTTCTAACACACTGATGTACTGAAAGTTTGGGCCAGAAGCCCTGATAAAATGGTTCTTAAGATGGAGCTCTGCTGTCCTGTACAGTAATCGCCCCATCTTCTAATGGGGGGGATGGGGTGGGGTGGGGGTATCACTGAGGACATTATTGTGGTGCCGATTTGTTACACTTTACCTCAAACTGCTTTTAGACTGAAATCTGGTTGGTGCAGTGATGGAAAGAATACTCAGAAATGCTACCTAAGTACAAGTATTAACCCTATAATGCCAAATCTATCATATTTGATACATACAGTTTCTGAAATGTTTTGCGTCTGACACTTTTTGCATAATTTAATGGTATAAACTTTGCTCAAAATCCTTTGTACAGAATCAGATATACCTGATAACAGAGGGCAGAAGACTACACAAAAAATAATTTGACTTATCGCATAGTAAGAAATTATTAATATCAAAAATGTATTTCTGTTTTTTCTTTTTACTTATTTTGTTAAAACGCCAAATAAGGACTTCAAACCAAAAAAAAGTAATTTTCTGTTTTGTTTTATTCTTGGATCAGGCTTTAAAGGGTTAAATAAACAAATAAATACTCCAGTAAAAGTATCACACAGACATTTGTACTTAAGTAAAACTAAAAAAGTATTTGCTTTTAAACATACTTAAACTACTTTATGAATGAACTGCAATATTTCAGAAAGATCATTAAGTGTACCTAATATATTTGTATTTTCTTTAATACATTAATAATGTTATTTTAAAGAACAATGCTGTGAATAATGCATGTTTTGTTTTTACCTTCCGTCAAAGTTCACACTTGAGAACTGTAATTATGGAATTTCAGGGATGATCTGTTAAGTGAAATATTAAGTGCAAGAAAGACGACTGATTACATATATTTAATATGAAATGACTGTATTGTAAAATTGCTTCTAGCCTCACGCAACTAAATCAATAGAACAGGTCCTGTTATTTGAACTATGGTCAGGATGAAAAGTCACATTAGCCGTTCTGCGATTCAGTGTAGAATATCAATATTTGGATTATAAAAACATGATTTAAAACTTCATTACAAAATTTCTTTGTTATTTGCATGACTTCTTAAAGAGGAACACCGTTTTTTTTCTTTTTACATTGGGACCTTGATTTTTTACGTTATTACATCATGTTCTACTCACCCATGAAAGTTTTGTGTCATTTGGAGATGTTCCGAAGATATACGGTTTTGTAATATCTAGGTAACGTCTTCCAATGGGCAATGACTTGAAGGTACAAACTAAACTGTTCATAATTTATTCTTTATGGTACGCCAGCATTCATAACATGTAGGCGAATCACTGTCCCCCAGACATCCGGTTATATTTTTTATATTTTTTTAAAACCATTCCGGCGCGTCTATGACTTCATCCAGGCGCTGGACTGGAGTTGTGACAGGCAGCCCAGGCCACAGGCTGGCTACGCTCTAGCCCTTATATTCATTCGGCTAATTAATCTGAATCGTTTAATTCCATTTGGAGAGCGAGATCATCTGCGGTAGCAGCACTAGACATCTTTCAGGCATGTGAGTAAAACTAGCAGCAGTTCAGCGGATAGGATGAATAGCTGCGTCTCAATTCGCAGGCTGCGTACTTCCGAGGACGCAGCCTACCTAGCCTCCGGAGGACCCAGCCTCGGTAGGCTGCTCCGGAGGATCCTCAGCCGTTGGTAAATGGGACGGTCTAGCCTTTGAAACACTTCCTGATTGCGACACGACGTCATCACGTTTACCCCAAAAACAGCACCAAACAAAATCCGACAGCTCGAGAAATACGGAAAGAAACAACAAAAACAAAAAAATAGATACGGATACTTGTTATTGGAGGAGGAGAGTCGCTTTGACGGCTTCGGCGGCAGCAAAACCTGCAACGGATTTTATCAGGCTGGCAGAGTGCAGTGGAGAGGTAAGATCTACCTGCTATTATTCTAACCCACAGGGCCCTGCTAATGATCAGAATATACCAGTTATTAAATAAACGCTTGTCAGCAGATTGATGAATATGTTTAAGTATCAAATTTTATATTTATTTGTAAGTTTGTAATTTATTTGTTTGTAACTTTAGTAATTTGAATTGAATTGAATAGTTAAATGTGTACAAACCCTGTAAATAACTGACTTGAATAACTACTTTCACTATCACTAATGTTGTGTTGAGAAGCCAAACTGTTGAGAAATAAATCGTTTTTTGTCTAAATTGTTATCCCCTTACTGCCTGATATTATTTGCAATTATATATATATATATATATATAAACATAATACAGGAAAAAAATAAAAATATAAAAATGAAAAAATAAGTTAAATAGTGGATCTAGATTAAGTAAAATTTAATTTCTAATAAATCATGTAATAAAGATAGATGACTGAATAAAAAAAAATATTTTTCTACAGGTCATAACAGCATGTGCTGTCCTGCACAACATCTGCCTTGGAGCCGGTGACATCACGGCCCCAGAGGATGACATGCCAGAGGATGAGGAGGGGAGAAGGTGTTGGAGGCAGTCAGTGGTGCTCCATGGAGGGACCAGCTGTCTGCCGAGGTGTCTGCCCCTGGAGGATGGTCTACCGGACCACCATTACATTTAGATTGCAAGTATAATCACATTTTAGCTGTTATTTCAGGGTAATGAAAACAGTTTTAGTAAAGTCATTATTTTCTTCGTCATTTTACACTTTTTTAGTAACATGGCAGCTGTCGATTAGGTCAGCCCTGCAAACCCTGATGGACGATGTGGTGAACAGTGGAGAGAGGCACCCCCCACCCCCCAGATGATGTCCCACTCACAGTCAGAAGACTCCAATGACATCTGTGTGGCATCGCATCCAGTCCAGCAGCACCACCAGGGACTCCTGCTCAGTCACAATTATATATTTATATGTTCTCTAGTAATAGTTCCATCCATCCATCTTCCTCCGCTTATCCGGGGTCGGGTCGCGGGGGCAGCAGCTTAAGAAGGGAGGCCCAGACTTCCCTCTCTCCAGCCACTTCTTCCAGCTCTTCAGGAGGAACCCCAAGGCGTTCCCAGGCCAGCCGAGAAACATAGTCTCTCCAGCGAGTCCTTAGTCTTCCCCGGGGCCTCCCCCCTGTGGGACGTGCCCGGAACACCTCACCAGGGAGGCGTCCAGGAGGCATCCTAAACAGATGCCCAAGCCACCTCAACTGGCTCCTCTCGACGTGGAGGAGCAGCGGCTTTACTCCGAGCTGACCGAGCTTCTCACCCTATCTCTAAGGGAGAGCCCAGCCACCCTACGGAGGAAACCCATTTCGGCCGCTTGTATCCGCGATCTCGTTCTTTCGGTGATGACCCAGAGTTTATGACCATGGATGAGGGTAGGAACGTAGATCGACCGGTAAATCGAGAGCTTCGCTTTTTGACTCAGCTCTCTCTTCACCACGACGGACCGGTACAACGCCCGCTTCACGGCAGACGCTGCACCAATCCGCCTGTCGATCTCCCGCTCCCTTCTTCCCTCATTCGTGAACAAGATCCCAAGATACTTAAACTCCTCCACTTGGGGCAGGACACCCCCCCTGACCGGGAGAAGGCACTCTACCCTTTTCCGGCTCAAGACCATGGTCTCGGATTTGGAGGCACTGATCCCCATCCCGGCCGCTTCACACTCGGCTGTGAACCGATCCAGCGAGAGCTGCAGATCACGACCTGATGAAGCCAATAGGACCACATCATCTGCAAAAAGCAGAGGCGCAATCCTAAGGCCACCAAAACGGATCCCCTCAACACCTTGGCTGCGCCTAGAAATTCTGTCCATGAAGGTAATGAACAGAATCGGTGACAAAGGGCAGCCCTGGCGGAGTCCAACTCTCACCGGAAACGAGCCCGACTTACTGCCGGCAATGCGGACCAGACTCTGACACCGGTCATACAGGGACCTGACAGCCCGTATCAAAGGGCCCGGCATCGCGTACTCCCGGAGAACCCCCCACAGGGCCCCCCTAGGGACACGGTCGAACGCCTTCTCCAAGTCCACAAAGCACATGTAGACTGGTTGGGCGAACTCCCATGCACCCTCCAGGACCCTGCTGAGGGTGTAGAGCTGGTCCAGCGTTCCACGACCAGGACGGAAACCACACTGCTCTTCCTGAATCCGAGGTTCGACTATCCGACGGACCCTCCTCTCCAGCACCCCCGAATAGACCTTGCCGGGGAGGCTTAAGAGTGTGACTCCCCTGTAATTGGAGCACACCCTCCGGTCCCCCTTTTTGAATAGGGGGACCACCACCCCAGTCTGCCAATCCAGGGGGACTGCCCCCGATGTCCATGCAATGTTGAAGAGTCGTGTCAGCCAACACAACCCTACAACATCCAGGACCTTGAGGAACTCGGGGCGGATCTCATCCACCCCCGGGGCCCTGCCACCGAGGAGCTTTTTAACCACCTCGGCGACCTCGCCCACAGAGATTGGAGAGCCCAGTCCAGAGTCCCCAGGCCCAGCTTCCTCAATGGAAGACATGTTGGTGGGATTGAGGAGGTCTTCGAAGTATTCCGCCCACCGACCCACAACGTCCCGAGTCGAGGTCAGCAGCACACCATCCCCACTATAAACAGTGTTGGTGCTGCACCGCTTCCCCCCCCGAGACGCCGGATGGTGGACCAGAACCGCTTCGGAGCCGTGCGGAAGTCTTTCTCCATGGCCTCTCCAAACTCCTCCCACACCCGAGTTTTTGCCTCAGAAACCATCCGAGCCGCATGCCGCTTCGCCCGCCGGTACCCATCAGCTGATTCCGGAGTCCCACAGGCCAAAAAGGCCCGATAGGCCTCCTTCTTCAACCTGACAGCATCCCTCACCGGAGGTGTCCACCAACGGGTTCGAGGGTTGCCGCCACGACAGGCACCGACAACCTTGCGGCCGCAGCTCAGATAAGCCGCCTCGACAATGGAGGAACGGAACATGGTCCACTCGGACTCAATGTCCCCCACCTCCCCCGGGATGTGTTCGAAGTTCTGCCGGAGATGGGAGTTAAAGCTCCGCCTAACAGGGGACTCCGCCAGACGTTCCCAGCAGACCCTCACAACACGTTTGGGCCTGCCAGGTCTGACCGGCATCCTCACCCACCACTGGAGCCAACTCACCACCAGGTAGTGGTCAGTGGAAAGCTCAGCATCTCTCTTCACCCGAGTGTCCAAGACATACGGCCGCAAGTCCGATGGAACGATGACAAAGTCGATCATCGAACTGCGGCCTAGGGTGTCCTGGTGCCATGTGCACATATGGACACCCTTATGCCTGAACATGGTGTTCGTTATGGACAATCCATGACGAGCACAGAAGTCCAACAACAGAACACCACTCGAGTTCAGATCAGGGCGGCCATTCCTCCCAACCACGCCCCTCCAGGTCTCACTGTCATTGCCCACGTGAGCGTTGAAGTCTCCCAGCAGAACAACGGAGTCCCCAGGAGGGGCACCCTCCAGTACCCCCTCTAAGGACTCCAAGAAGGGTGGGTAATCTGAACTGTTGTTCGGCCCGTAAGCACAGACAACAGTCAGAACCCGTCCCCCCACCCGTAGGCGGAGGGAGGCTACCCTCTTGTTCACCGGGGTAAACCCCAACGTACAGGCGCCGAGATGGGGGGCAACAAGTATGCCCACTCCTGCCTGGCGCCTCTCACCGTGGGCAACTCCAGAGTGGAAGTATGTCCAGCCCCTCTCAAGGAGACTGGTTCCAGAACCAGAACCATGCGTTGAGGTGAGACCGACTATTTCTAGCCGGAACCTCTCAGCCTCACACACTAGCTCCGGTTCCTTCCCCACCAGCGAGGTGACATTCCACGTCCCAAGAGCCAGCTTCTGCAGCCGAGGATCGGACCGCCAGGGTCCCCTCCCCTGGCCGCCACCCAACACACATTGCACCCGACCCCTATGGCCCCTCTCACGGGTGGTGGGCCCATGTAAGGGGGGACCCATGTTTCCTCTTCGGGCTGAGCCCGGCCGGGCCCCATGGGTAAAAGCCCGGCCACCAGGCGCTCGCCATCGTGCCCCCCCTCCAGGCCTGGCTCCAGAGTGGGGCCCCGGTGACCCGCGTCCGGGCGAGGGAACGCTGGATCCAAATATGGTACTCATCATAAGGGTCTTTGGGCTGCGCTTTGTCTGGTTCCTCACCTAAGACCTGTCTGCCTTGGGTGACCCTACCAGGGGCATAAAGCCCCAGACAGCATAGCTCCCAGGATCATTGGGACACTCAAACCTCTCCACCACGATAAGGTGGCAGCACAAGGAGAGGTCTAGTAATAGTTGTAGTAGTTAATTTTAAAATCTAATGTCAATAGTTAAAAATGTTTTTAATAGTTTATTGTAAATACTTGCTTCTCTAAAAATAAACTGATGTCACTGAGAAGTTGTTCCAAGTTTACTTAAATTATAAAGAAGTGATGAAACAGATAATGTAAAAAGGTTAAAAAACTTTAAGAACACACCGACAACAATAACTTTTATAAACAATTTAATAATTTAATTTAATAACAGCAACACATAACCTGAACTTGTTAAAAAAACCCCACCAAAAATAATAATGTCTGTCTACCATCCTCTCCAATAAATTAAATAATCTGTCCATCCTTTCCCGCCTCCCTCTGCCATCTGATATCCTAACTGATTAAATCCACCAACTCGTCTCTCCTTCTTCTCTTCCTCCTTTCCCTCCTCTCTCCTGGCCTCTCATCCTCACTCTCTTCCTCATCGTCACCCTGATGCTGCTCAGCCTCTGCAGCACCTGGCCCTGCTGTGTCCTCAGGGATAGAGGCAATTAGGACAGGTGGGGCATTAGGGGGCCTCTGTCCTAATACCTCATCCATGAGGACAAACCAGGGCCAGGTGGCAGCAGCAGGCTTCCCACTGACCCCCTGTCCTGTCCCTGGATCATTGCATTCCTATAGTAGAGGAAAACTATTTGTGTCAACAGATGCTATTTTCTGTAGTGTTTCTTTAAAGCTAGAAAAAAGGAATGTTTCATGATTTGGATGGATTGATGAAATTCTACAGAAAAAGACTTTGGAATGGTAACCTGGAGATTACTTTTTTAAGCTTACTCAAAGTGGAAATTAACATGAATATAATAAATGTAAGATGTAATTTCCCTACACACACATATATATATATATATATATATATATATATATATATATATATAAACACATATACACACATATATATATATATATATATATATATATATATATATATATATATATATATATATATATATATATATATATATATATATATATATATATATATATATATATGTATGTGTGTGTGTGTGTTTCATTACATTATCCAAACCTGAACATACTTTGTATTTTTTTTTTAAGTTGTCCCACACAAGGATCACTTCTATCACAAATATGAGATTTACAAAAAGTGGCATCTGGGCATCATTTGATGTGATCAAATTATTATATTTGTACGTTGGTGTTTGGACAGGACTTCTTTTAACTTGTGTGACTTTTACATAGAAATGCAACATGTAGATGGAATTCTGCCTCAACTCTTCGCTCCATCCGACTGCAGCAGTATTTTTGGCCCCGATGATAAGATGGTCATTTATCAGCTCTAAGCTTTAGCTTTAGCAGGTCCTACACATTCCGGTGGCTCCGTTACCGTCACGTATTTTAATAGATGTTCATTTAAAAAAAACTAATACAAACTACTTACATTTAAAGGTGTTCTCCGCTCTACTGCCGGCGCTGCTGCTGCTTTCGGTTGTCCGTAACTAGAAGAAAATCAGACTTTCTTCTTCTTCTTCTTCAACTACTAAAAAAAAAAAAAAAAGAAGCACGCAAAGCACCTCGGGAAATCTAGTGGGAGGCGAGGCCACTAAGGTCGGTAGCGATGCATCCTCAGAATTCGGGTAAAAGGAGGACGCATTTTAAGGCTGCATTTTAAGCGTCCTCAGAATTTTTGCCAAATGGGACGGCCTCCGCGCAGCGTTGTGACGTCACCGGCCTCAAAATGCCTCCTCCCAAGTACGCAGCCTGCGAATAGAGACGCAGCCAATGAACGGTAACCGGCGCACATGGATGATGTCATACACACTGCTTTGTTTTAAAAAAATATAAATATAAAAAAATATAACCGCAGATGTCTGGGGGACAGTGATTCGCCTACATGTTCTGAATGCTGCCGTACCATAAAGAATAAATTATGAACAGTTTACAGTAATTTGTGCCTTCAACTCGTTGCCCATAGGAAGACGTTACTTGGATATAACCTAACGGAATATCTTCAGAACAGTTTCAAAAGACACAAAACTCATATGGGTGAACATGATGTAATAACGTAAAATCAAGGGCCCAATGTAAAAAAAAATGGTGTTCCCCTTTAACTAATAATAAAAAAAAAAAACATTGCAAAAAGGTCCAATACAATAGACTGTTTACAGTCATATCTAGCTAAAAATGACATGATTCTAGAATGGACTCTGGTGCAGACAAAATTCGAGTCAGAAAGCATTTTAAGATGTTTGTTTTGAGATTAACAGAGAGACCAGTGTGGTCTGGCCTAGTAGTTTAGTGAACAGAGACTCAGACTGGAATTGCAAGGGAAGAGAGATTAGTTAGAACGTTGCCAGGAGGAAGTGAGAATTTCAAGTGTAGATGCTGATTTCTTACAGTTCCTTGGAGAGAGGAGAGGAGAGGAGAGGGAGAAGGTTGGTGAGCACACAGGGATTGAGTTTGGCAGAGATGGCGTTATGGCTCCAGAGATCCAGAGGGTGGACAGGCAGGTGAGCGTTCAAGGATCCAAGATGACAGCATGGAGAACCGGCTTGGAGACAGCTAAGCTGCTAAAATAGAAGGAGGACAAGAAGGTAAGTTTTTATCTCTAAGCACAAAGCTCAGATGCGATGGAGCTAGCAGGTTGGTTACCACTATGTGGAATTTTAACCATCCGTTCCAGGGAATCCACTCCTCTAAATGCTGCTCCCTGATTGCATCCAATTGGAACCAGCTGGAGTCTTGCCTGGGCTGAAGTTTCTGAGGAGGAAAAGGTAAGAAACTCTAACACAGCTCGGCACACAATCCTGTGGACCCAACAAAAAACTCCTATTAATCATTGTTTAAGACAGATATACAAAGCAAAGAGAGAAAATGTTAATCTGTATACATTTTTTTATTTTGAGAAAATCTTTTAACAAGAATTTTACTAATTACAATTCACTGGCAGAGGATTTTGCTTATTTAAATTCTTCAAAAATAACTGATCTATCAATTTCTTTCTTTGCTAAAAATATCTGACACAAAACTTAATATGATTCTTTTAGCCAGATGAATGTACGTTTGCTTTTCTGCTGTAATTAAAGAAGCTAAACAGGGCTATTATCTACAGTAGCATTACATCTTCAATTCTCTGCGCTAATTGGCAAAGGGGACAACTTTTTTTGTTTTTTTTTAAAGGGAGTTGAATAACTTGTTATGATGTGAGGATTAAATGCATATTTAGAATTATATATGATATTTATGTCATGCTTTTTAATGTAGGGCTTTGCAGAAAAATGCTATATTCATAGTGGCTTTTTTTCCCCAAAGAAGCTAAATAGGTCTGGACTGTTGTTTAATATAGCGACTTCTCTAAGTTGGCACCAACATTGATAAGCATCGAAGCAAACACCCATGAAAAACCCGACTGTTATGCATGTTAATCGTGTTTACTCTTCGCTAGTGGCACTTTTGTAAAAGCTAACTAAACAAATGAATGAAAAACACAATGTGACATGAATGTAACGTGTCATGAAAAGCATTACAGTAGAATTTGCAGAGGAGATGAAAGTACAAGTACTTGATGTAAATTGTAGTGTAGTAAAAGTAGAAAGTATCCATGATTAAATCTACTTACAAGTACAGATACATACAAAATTTACTTAAGTACAACAAATAAGTACTTGTATTTCGTCACATCACACCAATAGCAAGGTAAACCCACAGTGTTTTTTGCATCTAGTGATGGCGAGATGAAGTTTCATTAAGCACTGAAGCGTTCCATTCTCTCATTTGCCAAAGCTTCAAATGGCAAGACTTTGGCTTAGACAAACCTTATTGTCGTTTTGTATACATGGAGTGTATTCAGTTTGCGCCGCAATCCAGTAGAAAATACTAAGGACAGTTTTAAGAGGACACCAAAGGTGAATTAGCGCCCACTGACCTTCAAACAATCAAACAAAAATGGGTCCCAGTCAATGCAGAACATTTGTTCTAGGTTGTACTGCGATGGATGGATGGATGGATGGATGGATGGAGGGATGGATGGATGGAGGGATGGATTGATAATTGGATGGATGATTGGATGGATGGATGGATTGATGGATGGATGGATAGATGGAGGGATGGATGGATAATTGGAAGGATGATTGGAAGGATGGATTGGTGGAGGGATGGATGGATAATTGGATGGATGATTGGATGGATGGATGGATGATGGATGGATGGATGGAAAATTGGATGGATGGATGGATAATTGGATGGATGGATGGATAATTGGATGGATGGATGGATGGATGATTGGATGGATGGATGGATGGATGGATTGATGGAGGGATGAATGGATGATTGGATGGATGGATGGATTGATTGATGGAGGGATGGATGGATAATTGGATGGATGATTGTATGGATGGATGGATGATGGATGGATGGATGGATGGATGGATGATTGGATGGATGGATGGATGATTGGATGGATGGATGGATGGATGATTGGATGGATGATTGGATGGATGGATGGATGATTGGATGGATGGATGGATTGATAATTGGATGGATGATTGGATGGATGGATGGATTGATGGATGGATGGATTGATGGAGGGATGGATGGATAATTGGATGGATGATTGGATGGATGGATGGATGGATGGATGGATAATTGGATGGATGATTGGATGGATGAATGGATGATGGATGGATGGATGGAAAATTGGATGGATGGATGGATAATTGGATGGATGGATGGATAATTGGATGGATGGATGGATGGATGGATGGATGATTGGATGGATGGATGATGGATGGATAATTGGATGGATGATTTTATGGATGGATGGATGGATGGATGATTGGATGGATGGATGGATGATTGGATGGATGGATGGATGGATGATTGGATGGATGGATGAATGATTGTATGGATGATTGTATGGATGGATGGATAGATGGATGGATGGATGATTGGATGGATGGATGGATGGATTGATGGAGGGATGGATGGATAATTGGATGGAGGGATTGATGGAGGGATGGATGGATGGGTAATTGGATGGATGATTGTTTGGATGGATGGATGATTGGATGGATGGATAATTGGATGGATGGGTAGATAATACTTCACCCTGCTGTTTCTGTGGCAATAAGGACAATAAACAAAGTAAACCTTCTCAGGCTCCATATTTACAGTAAAGATGGTGAACATTTCTGACCCTAAAGTTAACTACGTTCTTTATTCCCATAATAAACAGAAACAAAAGTAAACACCAGAACTGCTGAATAAAAATAAACAGGATTTACAAAGATCTAAGCACTCCATGGGGTTTTATATGAACTGCTGTAAGTAACTGTTCCCCACCATCAGTCAAACAGATAAAACCAAGCTTCTCTCCAGCCTTCAAGGGACAAATAAAAAGATGAGCGTCCTGTTTTTCCTGGTATGTGTGTGTCTGTGAGTGCGCAGACCGAAAATGCTTAGTTGCTGGAAGCTGTCAGGCTGATGAGCCCGCTGTGACCCTCTCCACGGTGTCACCTGCTGACATGAGCAGGAAGCTGGGAATGGGCTGTCTGTGTAAATGCCTGATTGTGTTCGCCTCAACTTTATCATATTTTGATTTCCTGGATGTTACAGCCTGATCGTGATGATAACGGGCCTCTCTGTCAGCAGTCAGCATAACATGCTCCTGTAAGCATTTCTGCCTCTCATCAGCATTAGTACCACACACACACACACACGCAAACATACACATGTATAGTTTTTTCATTCAAAGAGTTTCTGCTCTGCTCCCTTCATCAGCTTCACACTTTGAAAATGTTAAAGAGGATAAATTCATAATTTCAAGGTAACTCCAGCTCTCATCCTCGTCGATGCTTCAGAATATCAATCAGCTGCTGCAGTTTCAGGAAAAGCCATTGCAGTTCTCCCTCTCTGCCTTTCAGCCTGTCATGTGTGCAGCCCTCCTCTTTCAGTCTAAATGATTGGGGGAGGGGTCAACTCAAAACACTCCCAGAATAATTCAGTTAAAATCTAATAACTAAGCCAAATAGCTACCATCTGCACATAGAAGAAAAAGAGGCAGAAATGGTTGAAAACCAATATCCATAAGTTTATACAATGATGTTATTCCAGTGTTTTATTGTCAAAAAAATTTAAAAAGTTTATCCTGAGTAATTTGCGATGAGGTTAAATGAGCTTTTAAACTGATTTAGAACAACTGGAATGTGTTCAAAATCCAATAGGTAAATAAAATATGATTTGGGGAAATTCGCCGAATCAGAAATCAATAACCTCTTAGAGAAGTGGTTCTTAGCAAACCAATAGGAAATCTAACGGGATCTTCCAAGATCCTGTTTTTTTTTTTTATCAAAGGGCAACATTCTGATTTTTTATTGGGATTTCTTATTTCATGTTTCACATAATTAAAACTAAAGATCACATTAGAAGAACAGAAATCAGGGTAGAAACCTAAACAGAAAATTCATGAAACATGAGACATCGCTGATTGGACGACGGCGCCGTTTGACCCTTGAACCGGAAGTTGCGTCATCTGAACAGTCCAGCTTCTTTTAAGTGTGTCTTCACTGTACGCAAACTAACTGAAATTTCGTGATTAGTCTTGAGCATATCCAGTATCACCTCGTACGTATGTCCTGATTCAAAATATTCCTGGATAGCGGCAGCTCTGTTTGGGGCGCCGACAATATCCATTTTTTCAAAAGCCGCAGCAGGCAGAATGACTTCCGGTTCAAGGGTCAAACTGCCCCATCGTCCAATCAGCGATGTCTCATGTTTCCCACTGGTACCTACCTTTTACGGTAGGTTAATGTAATTGTGTTTTCCTTAATTTAGTTGCGCTTTGCTTTATGTAGTTTTGTTTTTCTTAATGTAGTTGCGCTTTGCTTTATGTAGTTTTGTTTTCCTTAATGTAGTAGCGCTTTGCTTTATGTAGTTTTGTTTTCCTTAATGTAGTTGCGCTTTGCTTTATGTAGTTGCGATTTCCTTAATGTAGTTGCGCTTTTAGATTTGTAGTTGCAGTTTGCACTTCAGGGCCACCGTACAGAGCGCTAGCAGCATTTAAACTTCAAACTATGGAGCAAGCAGAGCAAATGCACGGATGAGTTGTGTTGTAGACAGAGGAGCTAATGGTTAGTAGTTATGAGGAAATGAGGTTTTTTTTTTTTAGCAGTTGTTTGAAATGAGCATATCAAAGAACTTAAGTGTCATGAATCTGCACTTTTTGGTTCTGTTTAAGTTTTCTTTTTGAGTTTTCAGTTACACTTTGATTTCTGTCAATCTGTGTTTTCTAGCTAATTTGTTTAATTTCTGTTTTGTGTCATTCTAGTGGTTTTCTTGTTCTATTTGAGTTCTTATGATTTTTTTTTTATATGCTGCACCTCTTGTGTCAGGCTTCTTTGCCCTTTTTCCCTTCTGGATCCTTCTGTCCACACCTGCTCCCGATCAGTTGATTACTTGGTTCTTTGTTCTCTTTACTACAGATACTCCTTTTCTGCAATAACTGTTTCTGGATTCCCTTCATTCCTTCATTCTCTTATTAACCCATGTGTTCCCCTTTATTTTGGTTCTTGTTTTCCTTAATCAGTTATTTTTTGATTGATGCTTCTGATGCCACTACTCTTCATTAAATCAGCAAGAAACCACCTCAGATTCTAACTGAATCTGAGGTGAGGTTGGTTAGATTCAGTCTTTGCATTTGGGTCCTAATAAAGCCTCCACACCACCTGACAAAAAGTTAACCTCATATTAGTGATCAAACCCCCATTGAAATAAAATTAGTCATAACTCTAACAACATGCTCAGAAAGCCAGAATGGCAGGCTGTGGGAGTAGGTTTCGAACTCACAAGGTCAGAATTCAAGGTTCTGTGCCCTAACCACTAGGCAACCACATCCCCTCAAGCTGAGTAGACTTACTACATTTGGAGTACCAGCGACGCTCGGTTCACAAAAGGGACTGACTGCATTATTGAAAAATAAGTTAACCACCTTGGATTGTTTTGCTATTAGGCTTCACATTTTGAAAGTGGCGCCTGGATGAATTTTTAGAACCTGAAATAAAAACAGGTTCCCCACTCCTGTTTGAAAGGCACACCTACAACACTCTGCCTCATTGTGTAATATTATAGCAAAGTCTAAATAATTTAGGCAAGATGTCAAGGGAGAACAGTGGGGATTTGCCTATGTCTGGTTCATGATTGGGTGCAATTTCTACCTGCCTATATTATACACAGGTATAAAGACCATAGGAGTATC
This sequence comes from Cyprinodon diabolis, assembly GCA_030533445.1. NCBI lineage: Eukaryota > Metazoa > Chordata > Actinopteri > Cyprinodontiformes > Cyprinodontidae > Cyprinodon > Cyprinodon diabolis. Next base: position 46,567,004 of record CM060065.1, on the reverse strand, counting down.
CAGCCAACATACAACTGAGGAAGGAGATGGGGCTCTGTGTCCCAGGGAGAAACAGGCTTTGGTCCCAAATGTGCAAACCAACCAAAGCACAAAAGCAAGTAGACCTTGTGAAGACACCGGCTGAAGCTGGTAAGAGAGTTTTTATCCACAATAAAATGAGCACTGTTTTGACATGGGCTGAAAGGCTACTCTGCCAGGAAGAAGCCAATACTCCAATTATAGTTTGCTAACGGGAGAACACCTGAGAACACCAAATGTAAAAGATGAGGGAGGTAGCGTCATGTTCTGGGTTTTTTTCTGCGCTAAAAACTTATAGAAATATATGTAAATTAACCACCCTACCAGCCAATTAAAGACTTTTTTACCCGATGCAAATGCTCAAATACTGCAAAGCGGCAGGGATTACAAAATCAAACAACAGTATTTAAGAAAACCTCATCAGACTGTAATAAATTTAAGACCTAAATGTTCTATGTTATCTTATAATTGAATATACTTCCTAATTTTTTATATTTTGCCTAGCCTAAATTACAAGAGAAAAATGTTTTTGTCTTATTGTCAGGATGTTTAACTTCCAGCTCCTGTGAGATGATGTAATGCCTATAGAGTATCTTTATTCTTTGACTGCAGATGTTTGGATATGGATCCACATGGGAATGGACGTTCTTTGTCGTAAGACTAACAAGGGATGAAGGCAATCATAACATTATAAAAATAGGACAAAAATAAAACAAAAATGTTTTTGACAAATCATTTAGGTTAGGTACTCTAAAGAAATAAAAAGTAAGTTAAGATATTGACTAACATAGAACATTTTAGTGTTAATTTTATTACAGTCTGATGTGTTTTTTGGTCTTGTAATCCCTGCCACTATGCAGTATTAGAGTATTTGTAAGAATTACGTAGAAATAGTGGAAAAATCTCAGTCTTTGATTGGATCTACCTTAATAAACAGGAAAGGTTTATTTAGATTCTATTTTCTGATGGATAAAATAAAAAGATTGTGTCTTATTATAAAGGGTTTTATAAACTTCTAGCCTCGGGTGTCAGTTTGTAATTGAGGTTTTGAAGGTTTTCCTCAAAACTAGACAAAGACATGTGAGTCAAAGAGGTGAAATGGCCTTAAAAGTGGTCAGTGGGCTACATTTTTAGGGTGCAGTGTATTTAAGGGCAATATGACCTAAACCTGGATAAAAAATGGTTTCACTAATAACTGTCTTTGAATACATAAACCTTAAACAGCCAATTCTATTATTTACTCTCTTTTTTTTTTTTTAAATCAAAACGTTCTGTTTCGGTCTGAATAAAAGCCTCAGTTTTAGTGCATGAACTTGCAGGACGCATCCAGCTTCTTATCCTTCATGTTTGCTACGTCTTCATGCAGCCTCTTTCAGATTCCTGCAAGTATTGATTAGGCAAACTGAGCACAGTGTTGAGGGGAAGGTAAACAAGCGGCTTGAGGCTGACGAAGGCCTCATTACCCAGAACTGGCCGCTGGTTGTCAGGTATCCTCTCAGAGCAACGTGGCGCCAGTCAGCAGTAATGTCAAATGTTTGGCGCTGCGCCCAATCAAAGAGAACAGCTTGGACTGATATGCTCCATTTTCTCTCATCACTCGCTCGCTCCCTTTGCTGTCTCATTTGTTCTGGAGCTGCTTCAGTAACACACTCAGCTGGAGGTTTAATCGACTGGGGAGGCAGGAAGCTAAACTAGCAGGTACAGGCGATGATGGAGGGGGGATGATTGAGGGGCACTTTTGGCTTCTAGGGACGTTTATAATGTTTTTAATCCACATCACATCCATGTTTCTGTTTTCCAAGTAAGGATTACTGGAATTAAATTTCTATATTACAAACTTCTTCAATTAAAGAAGCTTTAGATTGTCTTTTCATATACAATATAACAGTATGTGGTTTAAAAAGAAGGATTAGCAATCTGAATGACACATTAAAGTTTAGAATTAGCGTAGATGTGCAAACCCAGAATACTTAATCTAGTTTCTCCTGGGCTGGAAGAGTTCAGTTCTGCTCTGTGTTTACCCTCTTTTTGATTATTGTTTCGAAAAAAGAAAAACAAAAAATCAGAAGAATATGCAATGAAAATATTTAGAGTTAAACTTGTTTCCTGTTTTCTCAGATTTTTTGTAATATTTTACTTTTTCCTGTTTTATTTTCATATTTTTTTTCTTCAGATTTTATATTTTCAGGATTATTTTTCAGATTTAGTTTTACAATTTGCATTTTTTTTTTAAGTTAAGTTTTATAGATCACATTCTCTTTACCTCTAGCTTTTCTCAGGAATAAGGTGCGAAGACACAAATGTCTATCATCTGCACTGATGTTAGCAACAACATCTTTATTTGTCAATTAAGAGCAAATTTATCCTTATTTTTTTTATTAAGACATCAAACAGATTTGGAAATACTGAACCAAGGTCGAATTCTTCAGAAAGTATTTGGTGATGCTGGGATACGTTCAGGAGAAAATAGTGACCTACTGTATTTTTAGTTTTTGTGAAAAAACATATGATCACCTTTGACCGATGATCCTAATTTGGTTCCAAAGACTCTGGATCGATGGTAAAAGACAAGAATGAACCAGGATTAAACTCTTCAGAAAATACTTGAAGAGCCAAGAACACACCTCTACGGAAACCAAGAGCGGTCATACTCGACTTCTCGAGAAAATGACATAACTATCTCTTCATCACAGTTAAGCAATTAATGTTTTTTTGAGATAACAATATAATTATCACATTAACATGAGAAAACAGTTATTGATTTCTTGAGATAACGAGATGATTAATCTTTATGAGTAATGAACGATGCGCTGGATTCTCAGTCCAACAATGTCTGCAGAGCCTGTAGTGCAGTTGCGGTACTGCGTGTGCGTTTTTATTTCCTTTTTCTTTTCACTCATTGTCAGGTCGTGGTGGATGATTGGATTGCAAGGAATACAGTAGAAACAAATCTGACTTTTTTTTAATGAAAATCACTAATCTGGATGTCAGGATCCCAGTTTTTGTGTTTGTCTTGTGTTGTCTGTTTGTCTTGTCTATTGTGTTTCACGCTTCCACCACCAGGAGGCGCCTGGCTCCGGTTCGTCCCTCACACACCTGCAAGCTGTTGCCTCATCACCGGACTGCTCTTACGCTGCTGGTTGCCACTACTTCGACACCAGAGTGTTTGCCAGTTTGGGGAAGCCTTCCTGCAAACTGGACCTTTTCGGACCGCCTTCTGGGATCAACTGAGTCTTATACAGAGTGATGGATTCCAAATAGGAGGTTTGGATCCAGCCACCTTTGAGCACACTGAGATCTCTCTGAGTAAGGAAGTCATCTTCACCACAACCCGTTCAAGTACCACAGGAAAACCGAGTTGCAACCAGCGGCTGCATCATTCCACTCTGTCCAAGTTCTGGGTAAACCCTGTTCTACCCTCCACCGAATCAAACAAACTCTGGAAGACCAACACACAGACTGGAGTCTAAGTGTCTCTTCTTCTCTGGAAACATGAGTGGCAACAAATCCTCTCCTTCAAGATAAACAACTCCAATTTCCCACTGAGCCTGAACCTAACAGTCTGTCTTTCCTTCGTCTTCCAGTTTCCGGCTGAGCAGAGTTCGGAGGAACTCTGCACCGAACTCATTATACACTTCAATAAAACCCGTTGAACTATTATACAGTGTCTCTCTGTTTGCCTTCATTGCATGTGGGTCTAAGCCTTAGAAAAATCATGACACTGGATTCATTTTAGGGGTTAATGCTGCATTCAGAAAACACCCGGCTCTGAGGCGCCAGAGGCCAGTGGCGGCCTGCCCATAGGGGGCGCTGGGGCACCGCCCTCCCTGATAAGAAGAGAGAAAAGTAAAATATATTTTTAGAAATTAACTCATAAATGTCAGTTTTACTCTCTAGAGTGTGTACCTATAAGCAAAACAAATTATATAAACTACATTTCCCTACCTACTGTCATTCATTTGTGGATTTCCACAGACAGACTCCTGTCTTTGGGCTGTGATCAGACAGCCCCACATTTGCAGAGAATCTGTCAATCATGTACTATTGCTAGGTGAATTTAATGGCCAATCAGCGTCTCAGAACTTTATGGTCTTGGGGCTCTGAAAATACTGCGCTTTAACAGGCATCTGCACCCAAGCGCAGGTGCAGACAATTAGAGGGAAGATGGCGAACGTAACGAACGAGATGCAGCTTCCACCAAATTCGGTGAGATCCTTATTTATCTACCCGTTTGCCAGAAGAACATCCATGTTGTAGGGTAGGAAAATTTCATGTCATGGTTATTGTGACTGTGACGAATCCACCTCGTCGCTTAAAACTTTGCGTGCCACACACACATTCCTGTTATACTATGCTTGTGAGGACCAATACACTCGCGCTGAGCCCAGTAGCTCCATTAACTTAAAACACACAAGCTGTTCCTGGTTACCTGCTGGCGTATTGAGGGTGCACACTTAATATTTCAGTGGGGTTATCCGTGTGTGTGTGTGTGTGTGTGTGTGTGTGTGTGGGTGTGTGTGTGTGTGTGTGGGTGGGTGGGTGTGTGTGTGTGTGTACGTGTTTATGCTACGGGGACTTGTCATTTTCAGTCAGGCTGCGTCTTTGCTGGGTTCAAACACAGTTTGGTGTAATTGAATAAGTCAATGAATCTGTGTAAAGGAATTAAGTTGTAAAAATTATTTGTTTTTGTACATCAATTGTTTGTGGAGGTAATATATGGACAAAACTGATTTATGAGAAGAAATCAGAAATAAGAGAGCCTGAGGTGAGGGGCTTAAACTATTTAATGAGGGCTGTAGGAAGAAGAGCGGCCATTTCTGTTTTCTGTTTCTTTGTTACATTGCTGGTAACTAGAGGGAGGCTGAGGCCCAGAGTATCTTGTATATGTTTAGTTTCTTTTGCACCCTGTTTTGAGTGTTTGAGCACAATAAATCACCAACACCGGTAACCCGACTGAGCCTGGATTCTTGGAGGCCAAAGAACCCTGTCACAGTGACCCAAATCATCACTGTTACTGTTATTATATAGTAAATTAAATCATTACTGTTAAATTGTATGTATTGTCCAATTGTTTACTTGAATCCTTAATCCGGATTAGTTGGCGACATACACTAGGCTATATCAGCCCCACCAAAAATATTTTTCACCAGCCGCCACTGCCAGAGGCATAGGTCTAATTTCTTATACACATCACAAGTGGAAGCAAATCATCAAACCAACAACTGCAACTAAAAGTTAAAAAAAGGATTATTTAAAGAATTACACATTGGCTGCCATGACTTATACTTATAAATCCTCCCGCTGTTGTAGTATTGAAGGATGAAGAATCCTCTCGCTATCACAAGAAAACGGCTTTAGTTATCTTTAGATAAGGATAAAGATCATCTAGTTTTCTCGAGAAAACCACCGTGAAAAAGAACTTCTGAGAATCCAGGATGACATTCTGTAGAAAACAAAACAACACATAATTTCATTGTTGGCCAAACATCTTGAGTCATCCTTTAGTTGCTACAACAACCCAACAGGCTGCTGGTTATGGTTAAAAAGAAATAACAGCATCCTGGCCTTATTTCTGTGTGATTTATTTTCTGGTTCCATTTGTTTGTTTGCTTTTTTTCTCCATTCACTAGCTGTTTGTCGGCGACGTCTGCTCGCTGCGGCGTCACATCAGCCGTGCAGCGAGTCCGGACCGGTCGTATTTATAGATCAGCCTGTCAGGAGATGGAGCCGGGAGCCAGAGGAGTAATGATGCGCCACAAATGGGCCTCATCCAAAACTCATTCACACACATAGGAACACATGCAGCCCTATTAACCTTCACACCCACACAGGAACAGACAACACACGGACAAAAACACATTTATAACGTTTTTAATAGATTTAGAGCTTCAAGGCACCTCGTCCATCAGACTGTACGGAAACGGCATAATTACTTTGAATCTCCAGAAAATAAAACTGTTTGTAGTCTAGTCTGCATCGCGGGAATAAGTCATCAAACCTGACCTGCAACATGAATCTTAAAAAGAAATGCTGAATATCCACATTTTTATGACCCTAAAGTGATTATGGTTTTAATAATTTTTTATCTGAAACCCCAACTACTTTGATTTCTTTCTACCTTCATGTAGATGTTTTAATTGGTTTATGTATATAAATTTGACCGGGAGATAATAGCATTCAGTATGCATCCCTTCAGCATCATCATTATGGTAAATCTAGTAATGATGAACGTAAAACAGTTTTTTCTTACAGATGTATGCAGCACCAGGCCCAAACGGCCCAGTTCTCCAGAATGATCCGGTGGTTTTGCCGTCTGTGTTCAGGTTTCCCCATGGATGCTTCAGGAGCAGTTTGATAGCAAGTGGTTGTTGGGTTCTGTTATTTGACAGAATCCCCTCCTCCTTTATTTGTCCCAAGTCATGTTTGGCATCAGAATGTATATAGTAGACTTATAATACATAAATATTCAAGGATTTGGTAGCAAATGGAGGCTTTATATTTGTAAAGGCTCCCTTGAAAAAGTATAACTGTCCAGCAAAACTGTCAAACACAAACAGTGACAAATTCAGTCTTCAGTCTACTTGTCATGATGCTTAACAGGACAAGGAGAAAGAAAAAGAAAAGAAAAAAAAAAGATGGGAATGTTTGTGACTATTCACATACCGTCATGGATCCATGTCCATGTTGTTGTTTTTTTAACATTGGTGGATGGAGATGCAGCTTTACTGCTGCACCACTCCTCCTTAAACACTTACCGAAACTCATCCCATGAAGATGTGATACTGCTCCCCATTGTCGAAGGGATAAACGGCTCGGCTCACAGATTTTACATCCTCTTTGCACGTGGGATTCCAGAAAGAGCGGAGCCACATTGGGGTAAAATGATTTAAATCCTCAACCCGTACTCAAGCTATGTAGTCCTGAAGTTCAGAACCAGGTTGCTGCAAAACACTTTCTGTAACATTCTCTCTGAGTAGATAAAGAGGTCCCAGACTTGGATCCAGAACAATGAAAACCACAGAGGAAAAAGTGCCCTGGCAGGGCATCTAAACACAGACCCAACCAACTACACACCTTACCTTCCAAAACGGAGATCAGCAGAGGTTACAGGTCTTGAAAGTCTAGAGAAAGAGTTTACAGCTAAACACTTAGAATTTTGATTATACTAATCCTTTCAAGATTTTACTGTTGCGTAAAGCAAGTTAGCCAGAACCTAATATCACCCTCATGATACCCAATAATGACATCTCTCGAGCTGTGGTTTAAAAAGCCAAAATATACTTTATTCACTAAAGGCTTAAGCAATATTATAAGGTTAATGTTTAAGGTTAAATTTTTCCTGTTTGTGTCTTTCCTGATATGCTATTTAAGATAACTTTTATTTGTTTTAACATCATCATGTTTTAACCCTAATTTCTAAAGCAATCATGTTAACAGCACTCAGCTTATTTATATAGCGCCAATTCAGAACACGTCATCTAAGGGCACTTTACAATTCAACCAAATCATACAGTCAAATTGATTCAAAGTTTTCTATCTAAGGAAAACCAGTTGATTGCATTGACTCAGTGACTCGACTGCAGTCCCTCACACTAAGTATGCTTGTAGCGACAGAGGAGAGGAAAAACTCCCTTTTAACAGGAGGAAACCTCCAGCAGAACCAGATTCAGTGTGAGCGGCCATCTGCTGAGGCCGACTGGGGTTCAAGGAGACAGAAGCAGAGATAGAAAAAGCAGATATAAAAGGCGTCCAGCAAACACTCAGCCAGGCAGGCAAGCCCAGAGCCAGCTCCCATGTCAGAAGATGAAGAGAGCACATCAAGCCAGTCACAGAAACAGGACTACACTGGAACAAAGGCTGATGTACAACATCTATCAACAAAGGTGTTGATGGCAGCAGCAAAGCTGATATTTCTCTCCAGGATGGAGTCACAGCCAAACAAAAACAGATGAGGCAAAGCTACTCTGAGGAAAAGCAGAGAGAGTAGAACGTTAGAGATTGAACCAACAGATTCTGCAGGGTGGGAGAATAGAGAGAGACTGAAGCAGAATGATAAAAAGGGGTCATTATGTCCTCCAGAAGTCTAAGCCTATAGCAGCATAACTATAGAGATAAATCAGGATAACCTGAGCCACTCTACGATTTATCAAAAAGGAATGTTTTAAGCCTACCCTTAAAAGTAGACAGGGTGTCTACCTCACGGACCAAAACTGGTAGTTGGTTCCAAAGGAGAGGAGCCTGATAACTAAAAGATCTGCCTCCCATTCTACTTTTAGAAATTCTAGGAACCACTAGTAAACCTGCAGACTGAGAGCGAAGTGCTCTGTTAGGAACATAAGGAACAAACAGATTTTATTTGGAGTTTATTTAAATTATTATTATTATTATAAATTATTCAAATTGGAGTAAATTAAATACTAGTACCATCATAGAAGAAAAAAGTGGAGGTGGAGCCTATTTCTCTCAGTGTTTACCTGGACAGCCGCCTGGATTGGAGTAACGACAGTGAAGCCTAAGATTTTAGAAAGGAAAACGTTATGGAAAGCCATGAGCATCTGCTCCTCAGACTGTCAACAACAGTGTCTCTAGTCAGAGGTTTTATCAAGAGTCAGTGGAAGACAGACCAAAACAGAGAATACTTCCTGCCTACAGATATTAACGACATTAACAGTATCCCTTTTGGATCACTAAAGTAGTTTTTAATTTTAATTTGAAAAGAAACCAAGATGTTTTTAGTTCTCTTTTATCTGCTTTGTACATATCTGCTTACTTTATCAACATCAATGCTAAGGATCTTTTTTTTTCCCACCCTTGTTTCTAAAGTTTCTTAATCCTAATTTCAGCACAACTCTGTTAATATCCCACCACAGCATATCAGTCAGGTGGATGTCTGGATTAAACTACTGCAACGACATTTCTTTAAGTAATTCTTGCTTAAATGCCTGCTTCCTTTGGGATACATTTCTTTTTTAAGCCGCACTTCATATCTTTCACAGATGGGCTGCTAATTGGCTTTAGAATACTTTGATATACAGCAGACATCATGACATTCAAGCTGCAGAGCCTGAATAATTTGCACCGGTTACCAACTAGTTTAATATTTAGTAGAACATGCTTTAAACATGGTTCTATGCATTGTGGCTATACACATCAACTTTGATCATACCTTCCAAAATCCATTCTCCCAGAGGTCTTGTGGTTTATAGAGAAGCGACTTTCATGCAGATACAGTCCCAGAAACAGGCCATACTTTCTTATTTCTGTTTTCTCATTAACAATAAAACGTTAAATGCCAACAGAGACTTGTAGCATCTGCAATAGAGCTTGGGTTTTTCCAGAGTCTCTCCAGTTGTTTCTCCTATTATGGTGATAGTTGAAGTCAGCCCATTGGTGACTTTAACCAGCAAAAAGATTTGATTTGTTTAATGAAAACCATAGCAGTGCAAACAACTCCTCTGCGTGACCTGTTTTGGCAAGGCACATCATAATCTTCATCTTGATGGACAGGAAGCACAATTAGCATTGCTGCTTTCTTTCTCCTCTGTGCATTGTAAAACATTTTATTAGACATATAGGATTAAAAATACAACTGCTTTCACATCTAGTGATACCAAGTTATGCTCTATAAAGCATATCTGTTAGTGTATCAGTCCACATGAACAGAGTTCCAAAACACCTTCAGAAAAGATTTAAAGAAAAGTTCTTTCAGCTTTAACTTTGTGCTGTAGATCAGTGGCTCACGCGTCTCTAAAATCCATTCAGATTTGTGATAAAGGCAGTATTAGCTGAATTATTTATGGCTCCTCAGGGAGGAGATCAGCCACAAGCACATCTTTGGCATCTGCCAGCTATTAACAGCCAAGCAGACGTGATGGAGTCTGTCGCCTGATTCGATGTGAAACTGACTCTTTCTTCAAGCCTTAATGACTTTCACTGCTGCAGGCTGATGGTAAAGATGAGCTTCGTTCTTTAATTTCCTGCCGTTTATTTTGCGTTTTAACCCCAGCTGTCGGAGAGACGTCGTAATGATGAGCAGTTGTAACACATCAGCCCGGGCTGATGGATTTAGAGATGTTGAAATTTCTCAGCATTGAATTATAGATAGTGACACCAGAGACAAAGAGTCTGCTCTCAGTTGAAGGAGATAATAAAACTGATTTGAGAGGGACAAGAAGTCATACACTCATTTTAAGAGTTTTTTTTTTCCTCATAAATTTTCAGTTTATCCTGAATCCTGAACAATATAAACATGAAATGTGGAGGTATGCATCTCTAGAAATTCTATTGAAATTTAATTGTTCTTTTTTTCTGCACATATCTCACACTTACTGTACCCCGAGAGGTTCAAAGCTTTATTTCATGTGATGCCTTCACTGTTTCTCATTTTCTGAGGCAATCAAAAATGTTTATTAAAACACATTTTTGGGGATATTTAGACCTAATAACCACTGCTCATAACTAACGTTCATTGAAAACTACTGGAAGACAAATGTTCCTGTCCAAAATTAAGTATGGTTAGCTTTACTGTAAATTAAGAGGGTGCAGATCTAAGGCAACATCCTACTTCAAAATTGACGAGTTACATTTAGACTAAGCAATTTCCTATGTGGACAAGTCAAATGTTCTCTAAAGAAAGATCGCAGATCTGAATTATTCTTATGTTCCTAACAGAGCACCTCTTTCTCAATCTGCAGATTTATTAGTGATCCTAGAATTTCTAAAAGTAGAATGGGAGGCAGATCTTTTAGTTATCAGGCTCCTCTCCTGTGGAACCAACTACCAGGCACTTTGTGAGGCAGACACTAGTGTTGCGCCGATACCATTTTTTGGTCCCGATACCTGGATGTGCAGTATCAGCCGATACCATCTGTTTGAAATTGATATGTGTGTGTGTATATGAAAGCCTGCATACTACTAGGATGTAAAATAATTGCCATCAAGGCTTTGTCAAGCTGCTGCCTAACTTTGTGAATCAGGAAAAAGACTAATACAAAGTGAATCCTGTAGAACCTTTTATTGCCTACCTAGAATGGGTGACAATATTTGAATAAGGGGGGATCTCTGTTCCCTTGCATAGAGATGTCTGTGGCATGCACTCGCTTAACATATGCCTATGTAATTCTACAATAACATGATATTTACAGTTGGTTTATTAAAAATGCTTTTCAGTAAAAGTCAACGGCAATAACTCCAATAACAAATGATAATTTGTTATTTATTAAAAAATGCTTAACAATTCCTGTAATTAATGAAAAGCACAATGAAAGAAATAATGTCTCATCTAAACATCCCTCACTTAACAATAAAAGTTAACAATAACTCTCAACTCCCAATAACAGATGATACTCAGCCTCAGCAATGAACGAAATAATGTCTGTTCTGTAGGCTATTGGAAAAAAAAAATTAACAAATGAGCTAATTAACAAAAAATACCTCTTGTGTAGCAAAAATAACTCAAAATGTACCAAAAACGAACAAACATATCAATAGACTATCTTTACTTTCGGTGTCCAGGTGGCTTTTCAGATTCCTTGCATCTCCATTGGACACCGAGACATATGTTCCTGCTTTGCACACTGTGCACAAGGCCTCCCGTTTGTCTCGACCCGGTCTGAAAGCGGGGAAACTCTTTTGTAAATCGTCGGTAAACATACATTTGCGCTTTGGCATGTTGTTGGCGTACTGACAGCCACGCTATCTATATTCTGATTAAGAACAGTGCTGCCCGCACTGACGCGGCTCAGGGATTACGTCACACGCCGCACCGTACGCAGTGCCCTAGTGCCTGTAAATTTAATGGTCCATCCATCCATCCATCCATCCATCCATCCATCCATCCATCCATCCATCCATCCATCCATCCATCCATCCATCCATCCATCCATCCATCCATCCATCCATCCATCTTCCTCCGCTTATCCGGGGTCGGGTCGCGGGGGCAGCAGCTTAAGAAGGGAGGCCCAGACTTCCCTCTCCCCAGCCACTTCTTCCAGCTCTTCAGGAGGAACCCCAAGGCGTTCCCAGGCCAGCCGAGAAACATAGTCTCTCCAGCGTGTCCTGGGTCTTCCCCGGGGCCTCCCCCCGGTGGGACGTGCCCGGAACACCTCACCAGGGAGGCGTCCAGGAGGCATCCTAAACAGATGCCCAAGCCACCTCAACTGGCTCCTCTCGACGTGGAGGAGCAGCGGCTCTACTCCGAGTCCCTCCCGGATGACCGAGCTTCTCACCCTATCTCTAAGGGAGAGCCCAGCCACCCTACGGAGGAAACCCATTTCGGCCGCTTGTATCCGCGATCTCGTTCTTTCGGTCATGACCCAGAGTTCATGACCATAGATGAGGGTAGGAACGTAGATCGACCGGTAAATCGAGAGCTTCGCTTTTTTGACTCAGCTCTCTCTTCACCACGACGGACCGGTACAGCGCCCGCTTCACGGCAGACGCTGCACCAATCCGCCTGTCGATCTCCCGCTCCCTTTTTCCCTCATTCGTGAACAAGATCCCAAGATACTTAAACTCCTCCACTTGGGGCAGGACAACCCCCCCAACCCGGAGAAGGCACTCTACCCTTTTCCGGCTCAAGACCATTGCCTCGTGTTTGGAGGCACTGATCCCCATCCCGGCCGCTTCACACTCGGCTGCGAACCGATCCAGCGAGAGCTGCAGATCACGACCTGATGAAGCCAATAGGACCACATCATCTGCGAAAAGCAGAGACACAATCCTAAGGCCACCAAAACGGATCCCCTCAACACCTTGGCTGCGCCTAGAAATTCTGTCCATGAAGGTAATGAACAGAATCGGTGACAAAGGGCAGCCCTGGCGGAGTCCAACTCTCACCGGAAACGAGCCCGACTTACTACCGGCAATGTGGACCAGACTCTGACACCGGTCATACAGGGACCTGACAGCCCGTATCAAAGGGCCCGGCACCTCGTACTCCCGGAGAACCCCCCACAGGGCCCCCCGAGGGACACGGTCGAACGCCTTCTCCAAGTCCACAAAGCACATGTAGACTGGTTGGGCGAACTCCCATGCACCCTCCAGGACCCTGCTGAGGGGGGTTACCTTCGGCTTCTTTATGTTTATTGTCCCAGCAGCACAGAGAAATACTGGAAGTGATGAGAGGAAGTAAACTTCTTGGCAAGGTTGGGTTATTTTATATTTTGTGGACATCTTTTATAGGACTGACATTTACTGAACAAACAGTGCATCACACTGAACTTCGAATTAAACTGATAAACAGCAAGGCCATGATCTGTCATTAAAAAATTACCAATTAAAGATCCAACAACAATAGATCAAATATTTATTTCCTACCCATGTTTCATATAAATAAAAAAAAAGGCCTGTTTAGAGTTAACAATTTATCCGTTTGTTTTTAGGGGAACTGCAGGCAAAAAGCTAAATGAGTCATGGGAGGAAAAACAGCACATCCTAACATAAATAGCCTGAGGCATTTTGTTTTTCATAAACTGAAAAATAAAGAAAAATGGAACAAATTGAATTGATTTCAGAAACGGAAACAAATAAGCACAGTTGGGTTAACTGAGTGGGTTAAACTGTCTGACTGCATGCTGGTTCCTGTAGAGAGCTGCAGAGAGCCTGCCGACATCATCTCTATAGAGACGGATGCAAACTGAATTCGGTGGGAAAATAACACAATGTCTGTTTTACCTGCTCAGAAATAATGACGTCTAATGACCAAACTAAATTAAGCACTTAAACAGTTGTGCTTAAAGGTGCAGTAGGAGATCTTTTCTGATGCATTTTTTACCATGTAGCTTGAAGATCTCCCCACAGCCGTGTTGGAAGCAGTGCAATAGAAGGTCTGGAAGTGAAACGATAAAAAAATGGTCCCTGCTACAGTGTGAAATCAATGAGTAACGCCCACCAATCACAAAACACGGTCCGTGCTCCACTATTGGTTCCTGACACGTCAATCAGGGTAATCTGCTTCTCCCTCCCCCCTATGCGCAGACCCTAACACATGAATGAATTGACCCCCTGTTAGGTTTATTTAATGATGATTATAAAGTTAATGTTTGTGCATATGGAACATTGGAGAAATGAGATGCTTCACTCTGTTTACTGCAAACTGTCATGCAACGGTGGTAGAAAATTGCTGATGTTTGTGCAAGGCTAATCACAGTTATCAGGAGACCACTCTATTCTGGGATTCAATCAGAGGAGCATTTTGTCCTATGACCTGATCAATTGCCTTGTCAGAAGAACATTCTATTTTGTAACCCACCCCATGTTTTATGATCTGCTAATAAAAGGGCTGTGCAGAGGAAGTCAGTCAGAGATCCTTCTGCAGAAGCCGTTAAAAAATCCCTCCTCTGTGTGGACTCAGTTACTCTTTTATGAACCTACATTTTTTAACCTAACACCCCCCAATGCTCGTTTTGGCACGAGGACCATGACGTCACGTGAACTCAGTCACGTTACCTAGTTCAAAGTCATGGTTTGTCTGCGAGTTACTTAGCTCAGTCTTCCATATTTTCTCGATAGCAGCGGAAGGAAAGCAGTATGTTGTTGTTATGTTGTTGTTAGCTCGTGTGACAAGCACTCGGTCTTGGCTTGTTTCGTTCTCGATCTCGGAAACATCCGAACACCTCAACAGACAGTATGCACATTTATGTGTTTTGAAGGCGTGGTTTCGAGGAGTGGTCTGAAGGGATGATTGTGTATTTTCAAAAATATAGCTTGCTGGAACCGTTTTTTCCAATATCTACCAGGACACCTTTAAGAGTTTACACAGCCTCCTATTATAGAAAATCTAAAAATATTCACAATATTAATGCAAACAAGACAAAGCTGAAAAAAGTAATACAGTAAAATAAAAATTTTGGATTATTTAAAAAAAAAAATTCTAGAAAAGAAACTGTCCCAGACACACTTCCTGAGTCTTAAAGTAAACACCAGATTTCAAACTGATCTAAGGGAGGTTAGCGTCATCTTAAGGTTCTATATTAACAAAGTCATAAAAAATCTAAAAAAACAAATGAGTAAACATCTTTTTTGATGACGATTAAAGACAATGTCTCACCATATCTGGAATAACTTCTTTTTTTTTTTCTCAGGGTGTTTGAAACGAAGTGAATAAAGACTCAAGCTCTTATTATATAGTCCTCTAACTTCTTACTAGCAGATCGACAGCTAAGTTTACATTTTGTTTTTTTTTCTGACTGAGTTGCTGCTGTGCTGCTTATTATCTGCTCCAACTATGCAAAGTTTAGCGGATGTGGAGGAGGATGATAAACTTAGGCTGCTGTTTAAATTGCAGAGTTAATGCTTTTTACTTTTCTGGGCTTGAAAACTGTGGATGTAATTAAGGCAAGTTTTTTCTCTCCTGGTTCTTTTTGGCCCAGTAATGAAACCACTTCAGTCTCCCAGAGTGGAGAACAGCAAGTGTTCATTAGAACAATGACAGGACTTGTGGATAAAGTGAAACATTATAGAAGACGTGCAACGAAAATAGATCAGGATAATAATTAATCTGATATGGTTTAAAATAATCTCCTTAAATATTTTCTCTGGAGGATCTGATCTGTGGCAAAAGGTTGAAACTGACAAAAATAATGGTATGAAAATATTATAGAAAGTATACTTTGATAAAATGATAATGTATGATTAAAAACAAACAGAAAACTAGTTGATCTTCATTTGATGTGTCGCCATTCAAAGTCTGCTGTCTTGCTTGGAATTTCAAATGCAGAGTGATTCACCGAACACTTCTTATGCTGCTTTCTGTTTTTTCTTCTATCACACAATGAGCAGTCTTGGAGTAAATGAAAACATTTATTATTATTCATGAGTAAAAAAATATAGGTTCGACTTAATACAATGCATTTTATATGACAGCATTGAAATGTGTTTGGAAACAAGTGGTGGTGTGTTGATGCAATGCGTCTGTTGTCAAGGCAACTGACAGCTAAGCCACTAAAACACTTAATCCACAGCTAAAAAACAGGCGACAAACAAGCAAAGAACTAACTAACTAACTAACTAACTAACTAACTAACTAACTAACTAACTAACTAACTTTAACTCTAAGTATTGCAAGGAGGTTTAAAACTCATCCATTCTAACAGAACAGGCGGTACCAGCAAAGGGATGCTGGGTTTTCAGCTCAAAGCTTCTTTTAAGAGCAGGTTGCAGTCACTTCTGGCAGCAAAATGTAGACCACAGCTCCAGAGTTTTCCAAAACGTGTAACTTGAAGCCGACCTGGAATGTTGGTATCCCTTCATCCAGTCAGGTCTGATGATGTCAGAGGGACAGGCTGCATCAAAGCACAATCTGATCTGTAATGGTGTTGATTTGATCCATAACTCATTCCATCAGACTTTCAGGAAGTCCACAAACTGTAGTTAAAGGCCTTCATCTGATCCAAAATGCTGCAACCAGAGTTCTGATGAAAATTAAAAAGAGAGATCATATCTCTCCTATCCTAGCTTGTCTTCATTAGCTTCCTGTTAAACCCTAAATAGAATTTAAAATCTTCCTTCTCACATATACAGTAAAACCTTAAATAACCAAGCTCCATCTTATATCCGAGATTGATTGATTGACTTTATTGATCTCACAGTGGAGAAATGTACCTGTTGCTTATTACAGAACTGATTGTTCCTTAAGTCCCTAACAGAGCACTTCGCTCTCAATCTGCAGGTTTACTAGTGGTTCCTAGAATTTCAAAAAGTAGAATGGGAGGCAGATCTTTTAGTTATCAGTCTCCTCTTTTGTGGAACCAACTACCAGTTTTAGTCCATGAGGCAGACACCCTGTCTACTTGTAAGGGTAGGCCTAAAACATTCCTTTTTGATAAAGCTTATAGTTAGAGTGGCTTAGCTTATCCAGAGCTAGCTCTATAGTTATGCTGCTATAGGCTTAGACTGCCTGAGGAAATAGGAACCCCTGTTTCATCATTCTGCTTCATTCTATGTGCAGTATAGAATCTCTGTCATGTTCGCGGCCCTGATTGCTGACCTACCCAGTTACTAATTAACATTCATCTTAGCCACCTTGTCCTGCTGCTTTATATATAGCTGAATCCAGCTATCAGGGCCAGATTATTGATGATGTTTGTTCGTTTGTTTGAATTTTTTTCCATGGTTCATGTTTTCGTTCTCAGACACCAATGATTAGAGAGGGTTTTTTTGTCTTGTCTAGCTGTTTCCTGATCGTGTGCTGGCCCTTGCCAGCCGAGCGTGCCCTGTTCCTGTTTTGGCTCTGCGGAGGCAGCTAGTTTACTGTGCCATAGTTTTGGTTCTGATCCACTGAACCTGCTTTCTTCCTGGTTTGGCTCAGTGGAGGAAGCTAGTTTAAAGTTCTGTAGTTTTTCTAGCATCATGTCTTGTTCTGCCCCTCAACTGCTGAGCCTGGCTGTCTCCATCTGAGCATGTCTGCCTGAGCTCTCTGTTGGACTCATGGAGCCCTGAACCTGCCTGTACGCTCTGTGGATTCCCTGAGCCCTGGATCTGTCCATTCCTGTTCGGATCCCTACCCCTATCCGGGTTGCTGACTCCTGGATCTCAGAACCGTCCTGTTTTGAGCTGTTTGCCTGACCTGGCTCAGACTCCTGCCTGCTCACTGGGGCTGCTGCATCAGGGACACTCTGGGCGGCCCCCGCCACATCCCATTTGGCATTCCATTGGCTGGTTCCTGTCTCATTCTGAGAGGACGGACTGACCTTTTAAACCGGGTGGCCAGATATGGGTGGTGCCCCGCCTCCCTGTGCAGATCCACAGTTCCCTTCTGATCGATTTATTTTCATTAAACGTTTTGAACTTTCCCACTGTCTCTCGCGCCACAATTTTGGATCCTACATTCTGGGTTTCGTGACACTCTCTGCTTTTTCTCATAGTAGCTTCATGTGGTCTGTTCCTGTTTGGCTGTGACTCCATCCTGGAGAGAAATATCAGCTGATTTAAAAAAAATGCTATATAAGTAGATTACCATTTACTTTTGGTTATAGATGGTGGAGCTTGGCCTGTTTTTCAGTGTAGTTAGTGTGACTAACTGGATGCACTCTATATCATTCTCTGACATGGGAGCTGGCTCGGAGCTCATCTGCCTTGCTGTATATTTCCTGTGGAGCTGATTGACAGGTGCCTTTTGTATCTCTGCTTCTTTTTTTATGCCTGCTTCTGTCTCCTTGAACCCCGGTCAGCCTCAGCAGATGGCCGCTCACACTGACCCTGGTTCTGCTGGAGGTTTCTTCGTGTTAAAAGGGAGTTTTTCCTCTCCACTTCGCTACAAGCATGATGGTGTGAGGGATTGCTTTCGAATCAATGAGTCGATGCAATCAACTGGTTTTCCATAGTTAGAAAACTGAACCAATCTGACTAGATGATCTAGTTTAGTTGTCTCTGTAAAGGTCCTTGACAAGATATGTGTTTTGAATTAGCCCTATAGAAATAAACAGGATTGTAATTGAATTTAAAGGCCCAGGAGACAACTTAAATAAATTTCTGCTCAGGTGGTTGTCCATTTCTTCACCACAAATCAGATGACTATTTTGGATGCAGAGAAGAGCAGTGAAATAAATAAATTCAAATATATTTTCACATGTTCATATTCCCTCTTTAACATGAATCATGTCAGGTTTGTTTTCTAACTCTACTGTGAATAAAACTGCCCTATAATACCCACAGCAGAGTCACAACCCATCTATATTTAGGCAGATATGATAAGTAGCACTAATGTGATTACACACATTCCCCCTTCACAGCGGGACTCTGCAGGAGGATTTGCTAACTGAATATTGATCAGAGAGCCGGTAACCGGGCCCTTTCACTTCCATGAAGTGAGGGTGTGATGTGAAATGTCAGAGAAATGTCAGAGCCTTCTGGGCTCAGATTAAAAGTGGGGCTGGGGGAGGGTCAGTCAGGAGTCAGCCTTTACTGTTGCAATAGAGGTTCTCCGCTGAGGCAGAAAAGGCCAGCTTATGGATGCTCGGCACAGATTCCTCCTCAGGTCAGCTAACAAACACTAACAGACAGCCCTATTAGCAAACATGTACGATTTATGCAGAGAGTCAATATTTCCAGGGCCGCTCCTTCCTGAATTCCCTCTAAAATGATAGATAACTGGCAGGTTTTTTCAGTGATGGTGACCGGTTCTTGTCATCTTAGTGCTTGGACTTGATCACAAGTCACTTGATTGGCCCCAACTTTTGCAGTTCTTTCTTTACTTAAACCACTGATCTGATCAAGCAGCCATCCTCTCAGCCATCACATATTAAAAGAAAACCGTTGATCTTTGCCTAATTGGGGTCAAGTTGGCTGAAAATACAATAGATTAACAACGTTCTGTATTTTACATTTAAATGAAATGGAACCAAAGCCATACAGTAAGAAGTGGAAAAAGATGGTGGATTTGCATAGCTCTGTATTAATGCAATTGTTAATTCTTTAACCTCAAACTTACAGGGTAAATACATCTTTTAGATAGTGTAAATATTGAAACAGCAGAGTGCTGCACAGCTGCCTATTCTCTATTTTAATCCAGTTAGTGAAAACAACAGGGAGCTGATGTTGGAGGAAAAACAATCTGCAAATTAACTCGTAAACGATCTTCTCAGCACTAAAGTCAAAATGCGCTGCCTCTCTACACAGTATACACTGTTTTTGTCCTACTATTGCTTTCTAAATATATGTTTTCTACCCCTAATTTATTGAGAGGGAAACAAAGTTAGAATTTCACTTTGCATTTCATTAAATTGTGCATAAAACAATGTTCAAATCCCTACTTATTAGAAAATAAATATTTCTCTATTATTTTGTAAAGCTCCAAAGAATAACAGACACATTGCTAACTTTAAAAGTTATTTAATTAGAGAGTATTATGATGCCCAGAAGAAAATGCAAAAGACAAATAATCCGATATTAAACCAACATGCAGGTTTTTGGACTGTAGGAAGAATCCAGAAAGCCCAGTAAGGTGCAGGGGACAAACGAGCTGCAATCAGGACATTCCTGGCTAAGATGAGAGCCTCCTTGCTGTGATCAGATAGTCTTCATCTCCATGAAACCATGCCAACAGCTACCCCTCACTCTATGATTCATGGCATTACATTCACACCTTCCTACAACTACAAGAGAGACAATTAAAATATATTCTGCTGTTTATTTTTAGTTTAGAGTCCAATTTAAATATAAATGAAACCTTAATTCCAATCCACACAATATTTCCTGATATAACAAAAGAGAAAATGAGATTTTTATCATATATTCGCTGCTCCTTTTAGATTTTGGGGGGGAAAATGTGTGAAATGTCCCGAATTTATCTGTGCAGCATCTTTGCGAGATGCTCCCAGGTCATTAAAGTGCCTGACTCTGATTTATGGAAGCACGATGAGCAATAAGTCAAGTGGGTAAAGGGCAATAAAAAATTAATAACTGGCTGCACATTAAAAAAAAAAGAAAGAAATTCAGAAGATCTGGTGAGGTTCCATGTTTTTTTGATGTTATTGTTTCCTGGTCTTTTTAAAAGAGAAGGGGAAAGATTAGAATGGATGGCTGTATCTAGCTTTTTAATAATCTCGTCACATTTTCCTCCATCACCCTAAGAGGAGAACATATTTAGAAGCCAGACGAACTCGCCGGGCTGAAAGGGAATTAGTGATAAATCATCCTGGCCTCCTGCTGTGTGGATGTTGGATTCCTGGGCTGATATCACAGCATCTTCTGTGTGACCGGAGTAACAATCGGCTCCCCTCCAGATTCCCCTGGAGTCCACACAGTGTTCTGAATTCTTCCAAGCTCCATGAAAACAACGGCTTCTGGGCTCATTAAAGCAGTAAAGATTAGGCAGGTATGCATGTCTTAAAATGTTTTATTCTTTCAGATTAATCCCTAAAGTCACATGTGGTTATACCACATCATTTATGCTGGTTAACTTCTGAAGCACTGCCAATAAATTATTGCTTTAAAACCACAGTAACAGCAGCATTTGGAGAATTTAGCTCTGACTTTAACTACTTCTACCTTTCAGCTACAAAAGCAAAGATGCAGTCAGTTTGCAGGAGTTCAGCCGTTCCTGTATAATTACATGTTGTTGCATCTTTATTACCACATATTTTAACATCATTTAGTGGTATTTTGTGAGATAGGACAAGCATTAAATTGTGCTTTGGATGATAATGTGATACTTGGTACTTTTACTTAAAAATAAATATTTTTTTAAACAACTTTGTTTTTAAATAGTCTGACATTATTTGCTACATCCAGAAACTGAGGGTTTTGACGGTCAGTGTGTGGAAATAGCTGTAGCATATGATTATTAAAGGACGACTCACCCCTAAATCAACTTTTTATGCTGATATTCTGTGTAAATAGTTGACATAGTGCTGTCAAAGTTTGTTAAAGTTTGTTCAGTCTCTTTTTGTCCCGCTCTGCGCTGCCAGGGGCCCAGCAGACAACAGCGTAGAGGAGGGCTGATGCCACCACAGAGTCACAGAAGGTTTTAAGTCGGGGCTTTCTCACTCCAAAGCACCTCAGCCTCCCCAGGAGGTAGGGGCATCTCTGGCATCGGTGTTATGAGTCCAATCCAGTTTGTTATGGACATGAACACCCAGGTATTTGAAACTCACCACAGTTTCTATGTCCTGCCCCTGGATGTTCACAAGTGAGTGAGGTGGGGGTCTTCTTCTGAAGTCGATCACCAACTCCTTGGTCTTACTGGTCTTACTTTTTGTTGATTAGCTTGGTTTATGTTATATTTTGTTTCCTCATCTTTGGTCAAATAAAACACATCAAAGCTCTTTTATTAACCTAGGCATGAACCAAACATTTATCACAATAATCCACCAAATACAAATCAAATGGACCAATTAACACACATTTTAACATACTGTAAGGAGCAGCATGCTCACACGTTCTTTCTGCTTTAATACCAGTCTACACATAACATTTTCCCCCACATTCATAAAAAGGTAAAATTGGAGAAATTTCGGGGGGACAGATTTAGTCTGGGACAGGTGGTCCAAAATGGGGACTGTTACCGGAAATCAGGGACATCTGGTCACCGTAGGATTGAAGACTGGCTCAAGAGCAATATGATAACTTATTATTCTACTTATATAATCCTTCTGAAATTGTTGTTATTTTCTCATTTAATCATTTTTATGTGAAAAATAATAAGTTGGGGCTCTTTCTGACACCTTTTCATACACCTTTTTTTTCAATGAGGTACATCTAGGAATTTGACTTCTGTTTAGGCACGTTCATGTTGATGTAATAATTCCCTCTGGGATTATTAAAGTATGTCTGATATGTAGCAAATATTATCAGTTAGCCATGGCTTCTTTACCTTCATTTCTAGTTCTATTAAAGAATAGGTGAAACATTATACATTAACCGACGGCCTGCAGATTAGTCTTTTATTGCTGGAAGCGCCTATTTTGGTGGAATAGAGATGGAAGTGGGTATTGAGCTAAGCAGGCGAATGTTAGCATCCTTCAATTATTGACATTAATTGGGGAGAAACAAATTCATGCTTACAGGTTTGAAAAAAGAGCACACACAAAAAAACAATAAGCAACTTTCACACTCTTGATTAACCTCCAGATTTTAATTTAGGACAGAAACTGAAACACAGATTTAAGATTAAAGAGTGTTAGGATTCCAGTCTGTGTGGTTTGTGTTTGTGTTTGTCTGCCTTCCTCCACCAGGCGGCGCCTGGTTCTGGTTGGCCTCCTCACACACCAGTAGAGGGTTACCTCATTAACGGACTGCTCTTAAGCTGCTGACTGCCACTACCTCGACGCCAGAGTGTTTGCCAGTTTTGGGTACTCTAGCCAAGCTGAGTTTTGCTGAGTCAAACTGAGTTTTTGTCTATCTGAGTTTTAACCTCGCTGTTTTGTCTTTGCCTCTCGGCAGGAAGTCATCCTGCAAACTGGAAGTTTCGAACCTTCTCTCCCTTGGAAGAATCTTCTGAGAACCAAACTGAGTTGAGGATTCAAGTTCGTTGCTTGGATCAACCTATTTCCCCAATGATCATTTAGGGCTTCTCTCTGAGCAGGGGATTCATCTCCACAACAACCCGTTCAAGTGCCGCAGGAAATCTAAGTGGCAGTAAGCTCCTCCATTCTCCAAGGAACAACCGCAATCTGGGTAAACCCTGTCCGCCCTCCATCGAACAAGACAAGCACAGGAACATCCCACACCGACTGGATTCAATAAATGAACCATTTTCTGGAAACGTGAGTCAGCAACCTTTTTCAAGTTCAAGAATCCAATTTCCCACTGAGCTTGAACTAACCACAGTGTTTTCCCTTCAATTTCCAGTTCCGGTTGAACAGTGTTCAGAGCTACACTGGGCTCATCTCACCCTTCTGAATAAACCTGTTAAACTTTTTCCTGGTCTCTCTGTTTTGGTTTCTTGCATGTGGGTCAGAGCTCTTGATGAAAGCATTACAAAGAGTCTGATTTCCAGGTGATTACACCTGCAACTCTACAGTTTTACCACAAACACTTTGTAAGGCTCCGATGAATAACAGACACATTGCTAACTTTAGAAGATATTTAATTAGAGAGTAGTATAAAGCCTAGAAGAAAATGCAAAAGACAAATAATCCCAAAGAGTCCCTGTTTGGGTTGATATTAAACCAACATGCAGGTTTTTGGACTGTAGGAAGAATCCAGAAAGCCCAGTGAGTTGCAGGGGGACAAACAAGCTGCAATCAGGACATTCCTGGCTAAGATGAGAGCCTCCTTGCTGTGATCAGATAGTCTTCATCTCCATGAAACCATGTCAACAGCTACCCCTCACGCTATGATTCATGGCATTACATTCACACCTTCCTACAACTACAATAGAGAAAATTAAAATATATTCTGCTGTTTATTTTTAGAGTCTAATTTAAATGTAAAGGAAACCTTAATTCCGATCCATACAATGTTTCTTGATATAACAAAAGAGACAATTTCCAGATGATAACTCCTGCAACTCTACAGTTTTACCACAAACTCTCAGTTTGATCAATGTCTGTTTGACTACTTTGACTAGGACATTATAAAATGCAGCTGGTCTTTTCAGGTTGACCTGCTGTGTGCTATTCTCCACACATGCACTAGGCTGCAAATTGCAAACAAGACTATCTTTCAAAAACATTTCTGTTTTTCTGATCATTCTTCCGTTAAAACCATTTGTAACTTTTACTAATTAATGCTCTCCTTGCCGTCAGGTTAGGCAGATGTCCATCTCTTGGTATCTCTGCAATTGGTCTATCATATTTCTATATGCAGATGATGGATTTAACAGAACTATAGGGGACTGTCTTAGCTTAGCCAATGTGGTTCGAGGAGCAATTTCCACCTGAAAATACTCAATTGCAATGAACCAAGAATAGCTTCTCAAATATTAGGTCTAAATGCAGCATTTTGGTACCAGGGTAAAGGTGAGAGATAAAGTTATCTTATGATCACAGGTTTTACTATATGATTTATTTATGTTTAGACAAAAAATAATGATTTTCATTTTTGACTCACCTATTTTTCCCCCATTAAAAGTAGAAAAGAAAACAGGAAGGTCCTTTTCTAAACCAAGCAGACACCTCAGATTGTATTAATTAACGTGTTTACTATAACTAAAGCAAATTAGGACTGAATCAGTGGAATATGTCTGATGGTTAAGGGTTTTAGAGGGAAACCAGGCCAGGCAGGGCGGTCATTTAGACACAAATGTACCAAAAGTACAACTTATGTGTTATCAACCTAATAAAAAGGAAGTTTGGTCAAATAAAGGCGCTAATTGCTATTATAGCACACCTTTTCTTCAGAGCTCTTGGTCATGATATTTACCCTGTTTATCATCAAATGTGTTCAGAGCAGTTCATAAAGAAAACATTGTGTGAAGCATGGAGGGCCAGAGCAACATCTGTTTCTTGAAGTATTTGTCCAGAAGAGTCTTCCATGTTTGCTAGAGCCTTAAATTTCATCTTTTGTGTTTAAAATGCTGTAAACTAACACATGAACTCTTGAAGGTAATTTAATGAACTATCTTTTTTTAAGCAGCCAATTTTGTGCTTCTTGTTCCAACTTATATCTCCACATTCATCTGCTAAAACATAGTGGTACCAGCATAAGCACATAACCTTTCTCCAACTAGAGCCAAGTCTTCTGCATATTATTCTGTATTGGTATTTAGATTAGATTACAGACAGGAAGTCTCTACCTACAAATTAATCAGGGTTATTTTTGTTGAATTACTTGTAATCTAAAAACAAATGCCATAATATTTACTTAAAAAAAATGTTTTTACACTGATAAAAAACAGCAAATGTTTTCATATATAACAAACAATAGATATTTTAGTTTTGTTAGCAAATATTTACTCGTTTTATGCTTTTGTTTTAATCAAAATATATACTCTATTAACAGGATGTGCGCAATTAGAGAAAAGAAAACTGAATTAATAAACAAGATGTAAGTCCTAATATGTGGGAAACATGCATGGCTTCTTAAATACTGTATAATTGGAGGTTTTTAGCTGAAGTCAGGGAGACTGAGGGTCAGAAGGTTTAGACAACCTACCGAGACTCTGAGAACCAAATATTTCTTTCTTTTTTAGCTACTTTACCTCAAAGGCTCACAGTCAAACTTTGTAAAGTAGAAAATAGCTGCATGTTTCTGGTCCACTGTGACATAAATGCATTTTTAATTAGTTTTTACCATCAGAAGTAACGTCTGATGCCTCCATGCAGAAATGTTCTCAGCATGAAACCAACAAGATGACATTTCAGCTCAGATATACGGCTCTGCCTACGGTCACAGTAGGGCGCGGACCGCACCCCAGAGGAGATTTATGTCGTCCATTTTTTTTTTTTTACAGAACTCCTGCTCCTGTCTTTGTGGCCCGGTGAGAAATCACAGAGCCATTGCCGAGGCTCACCAATAACCCCGAGAAGAGTGCCGAGCCATTATCACCACATGTGGGAACTGCCTTAAAATGCCTTCCATACATCACATGGAGACGGGAACACGGAGGGCTGAAAGGCTGAGCTACATCCTGCTGCCAGAGCATACACAGCCCTGAAGGTTTTATCTCCACTTACACACAAACTAAACTTCTCTGAACTTGTTTTAGGAGAAAAGGAGACTTTTCTCTACTTTTCTGTATGGTTTGTTTTCTAGCAGGTGTCTTTCTTTTATGTTACATCTGGTTTCTTGCTAACTCGACAAGCTTCAGGCTCTAATGAAATAGATAGATAGAATGATCAGTTTTTGTGCACATCTACTTTCACCCGTGCTTTGCACTGCAATAAACAACAGGGCTTCAAGTGATGCTCTTAAACAATATGTTACTGATGTTTAAAATCCTCAATGTACGACAGCCAACTTATCAAAGTTATTTCATATGTTTAAATAAAAAACAAACAAAAAAAACACAGAACTTTGTTGCAGCTGCAGAACAAACAACAAACAGCAGCACAAAAATATCTATAAGGTTGCACCTTAAATTTCCAGCTAAGGAGCTTGAGGAACTTTTTCTTCCTTAAGTTTCCCAAATGTGCTTAATAAGCTTTAAATCTAGTGCAGCAAAATCACACTGTTTTTATAACCCTTACTTAAAGATATAGTAAGGGATTTTCACAAATTTTGGAAAAAGACCCATCCTCTCCACCAAAAACGCACATGCACAACCCTGTACCCAGCATGCATGAGCCCATTCCTACTCGCTCTGTTTAAAAGTTGCTGTTTGCATCACTCATACAAGCTTACTTTCTAAAAGAACGTACAATTTTCCCACTATGTCAGACTCACCACCGGTAAGTGAAAATGGGGACGAGCACGTAGGATGGCCTTACTTAAACGTATCACCAGAATGATTAAAAATTAGGAGGACTACTTATTTAGATGATCCACCCAGAAAAAGAACATCCTCATCTATACCTTTAAGGAACCATTTTTTAGGACCAAAACTATTTAAATTCTAATTAGTATTGCTTTAAGTCGAAGAGTGTTTGCCAGTAACGGTTAGCAAGCCTGAGCCAACCTGCCTGTCTGTGAACTCTGACTTTCTGTGAACCAAACCTGATCCCGTTTTTCTCCTCTCTGCCTCCCAGGTTGATCCTGCCTGAATACCTGAAACTCTGGAGAGTTTCTCTGCCGGTGATCTGTCTGCTCATTCTCAGTAGGACTCTGGAGAGCAGCCTCAGTCAAGTACCTGCCTGCCCGCTCTCAGAAGATTACTGGAAGGAAAACTCAATCAGTGATCTGGCTGCACTCAGTAAGCTCTGCCTCCGCCTCTGCCCTCAGCCTGCCGACAACCTCTGGACCCAAAAGGTTCCCCCCCTCTGCAGCTCTGCTCCATTTCCGAGCAGGTACAGACCTGAACACTCACAACCAGCAAAAGACCTGGACCTCCACTAATCTCACTGTCCTCCTCAGCAGTGAACCCACTCGTGACCAGTCAAGCCCCCTCTTGGATCTGAACATACTTTGTACATTTATTATTGATAAATCTTTGAACTTTTTCATCTGCCTCCGAGTGCTCTGCATGTGGGTTAGACACATTAATCCGAACATGACAGGTTGATGGGACAGGTGTTGTCTTCATCTTCTGGGGGCACATCTTCTGCCTCCATTTATCTGTTTACTACAGTGTGTTGAATTCATGTTAATGTGGATTTAAAGACATTTTAATTAGTGGAAAAAATTGCAGGGGGGAATATAAAAAAGTCTTATCAACCAAAACTTTTGCGACACCCATGCAGTGCCTCTGTGGACCCCCTAGGGGTTGCGGACCCCTTGTTGAAGACCTTCGCTTTAGAACAGGGGTGTCAAACCGGTTCCAGAAAGCGCCGTGTGGCTGCAGGTTTTCTTTCCAACCAAGCAAGAGCGCACCAGACTCCATTCATCTTATCAAGTCATCATGTTTAGATTGCACTCAGTTGATGAGATGACTTGGGTCTGGTGTGCGATTGCTTGGTTGGAAAGAAAACCTGCAGCCACACGGCCCTTTCTGGAACCGGTTTGACACCCCTGCTTTAGAATGATGCTGCATTCATATAGAGGAACTAGGGGCCCTCAAGGATCACATGTAATGTCTTCAAAAACAGAAAAAAATCACCAATGCGCTAAGTTTGAAACTTTTTTTTATTTTGTTCGCTCTTTTTTAATAATTAAAGAGCATTTCATTATAGTAATCATATATGGCATTTAATCAACTGAAATATATATATATATATATATTAAATAAAAATAACTTAAAAAAAATAGAATTTATGAGAAATGATAAAAATGTATTTATTGTGTATGAGGTTTAGGTAAACCTCAGGTTAGTATTGGTAGCCCTTCCATGACTCATGAAGCAGCTCTCAGCCGTATAAACGCTGGGGACCCCTGATATAGAACATGACACATCAAGTGGCAGAAACACTGATGCCGCTTTTGAACATTTTTTTTGTTACACAAATAGATATGTGAGATAGCTTCACTGCAAAAAATAAAATAAAATGTAAATCTAAATAAGTAATTTTTTTCTTAAAATAAGTGCATTTTGTCTTGAATTGAGGAGGTAAGTCGGACAATTTACATTAAAAATAAGAGAAAAAAAAAACAATTGCATTGTCTTATTTCAAGTGCATTTTATCTCCTAATCTTATTTTAAGGGTAAACATATTAATTCCATTGGCAAATCATCTTATTTAACTACTAAAATAAGGGGTAAATACACTTGATCTAGGATTTTTGTTTTACTTGTTTCTAGATTGTTTTTGCAGTACTCTCACTGAAGTCCATCCTTCTACAAGAAGGTAATTCACTATTGGAAACCATTTAAGATAGCTGTCTATTTTCACTGGAGTTGATTCATACAAGCAAGCTCGCCCCAAGGTCAGAGTGTGTGATGCTCAAAAAGTGAGTTATTGGATTTGGGGTAATTTATTTGACTCCAAAGGTCCCAGTGGGAGGTTATAGTTCATATTTAGAAGATGCTCTTATGACACATCTAACCTGATCATAAGATGAACAGCTGCATGATCCAAAGACATAAAAATATAAAAGATAATCTGAAAAATGTTGTTTAAATAAAAAAAAAATCTGTATGTTATTATAATTAATTACTTGCATGGAGCATGAAGGGAAAAAAGGAGCAGGATGTGGATAAATTGTCCACTGACTATATCATAATAAATAATAGGACAATACAATGGGGAATGGTTTTTAATAGAGAAAAAGAGATATATTTATATACCGACAGGAGTATTTTACAGATTAGAAAAATTTGCGTAAAAAGCATAAAGTAGCATCTGTTGAGAAGATGATCTGGTGAGATTAAACATGCTGACTAAAGAAAAAGACCAAAGAAAGATTTGGCATTAACAAAACAAATAACGTGACTATAAAAAAAAAAAAAGACCACATAAAACAATGAAATACACAACAAATTGCAAGAGATGGGAAATCCTTCAAAATATAGATTATGACACAAAAACAGCAAACAAGCACAAATTATTCACAAGTGATTTAAAAATGATTCAATCCAATTATTATTTATTTATTGAATTTCCATTATTATTGAAAGCAAAGATCCCATTTTGTAATAAAAAATGCAATACAGAAATGAAACTTTAAAAAAACACTTAATCAAAAAAGGGGTTTGAGATTAACTTTGCTGTTTTCACAAATTAAATTTTTCCAATTTCTCTTTTTCAAATTGAGTTTTACTCATTGGCTTTTTATTAAATTGTGTTTTACAGATCATATTTTCTTGACTTAGAGCCGATTATGAGCGTTCGCCTGCTCTTGGCCAATAAAAATGTTGCTGCTAACATCCAGCAGACCAATAACATGCATCTTGACTCCTCACTACAGGAAAGCTGCTCCTGAATGAGATCTATGGAATGAAATGTTCATAAACAGAGAAAACAGTGAAGTCTCATTTCTGGTTTGACTTTTTTCCCCGCAAATTTCCATTTACAAAATTTTTTCTTTGCATGCAGCAAAATGGAACAAAATACACTCCGTACTTTCTAGGCACCTTGAAGGCATTGAGTCACTCATCTTATTATCAAAGTATGTTAGAGTGAAATGTAAGGCCATGTGTCCACCGGGTGGAGCTCGGCCCATTGAAGCACAATGATCCTAAACATAGCAGAAAAGCTACAATATGATGGCTGAAAGGACAAGAATCAAGCAGCTCCAATTAAAGTCCACAAATCAACCTGGTTAAAACGCTGTGATGGAAATTTTAAAAAGCTGTTCAAAAAGAGAACTGGTGACATTGTAATGACTTCATTTTTGCCAGCATGGTATATCATTTATAAATGACGTTCTGTTCTTTTTTAATAAGATTTTCTACTGAAATGTCAACTAAAGAAAACTGAAAGTTAATACATTCCAGCCTTTAATTATTTCCTTTTTAAGTATTTGGCATCTCTCATTATTTACATTCCTATTCTTACAAAATCAGCATATTTGCTTTAAGGCAGCAGACTTTTTTCACATTAGTGTACAAATACACCACAAGATGCAAACGGAATGCAAATGACCAACTGGTTTAATAATCCACAGGAAAAAGCATCACAGTCTGGGCTTTTTGTCGTAAGGGCTGGTCTTCTGGTCGGGCGTAGCCCAGAGGGGATACAGCGTGGGCAAGGAGGCATGAGTGCAACAAACGAGCAGCTGAACATAATAAGGCTTAGACCAAACAAAGCAAGCTTGACGGCTTCTCTCGGAGCCAAGGACGGTTGCCAACACCTTCAACCATTCTAGTGTTAAGCATTTTATTCATTGACTAACTGTCCTTTAGCAGAGTTTGCTAAATCATGTTTGTGCAGTTTTAAGTACTTGCTGGTTTCTCTTGACAAGCAAGTTTCCCACCAATCAGGCAAAGAGCTGCTTAAATTCTCTGCACCAGGAATGTGTCTTAATGTTTCATACTTTT
This sequence comes from Cyprinodon diabolis, assembly GCA_030533445.1. Lineage (NCBI taxonomy): Eukaryota > Metazoa > Chordata > Actinopteri > Cyprinodontiformes > Cyprinodontidae > Cyprinodon > Cyprinodon diabolis. The sequence goes on along the minus strand of CM060065.1, from coordinate 46,536,094 downwards.
TTCAGTTAGAAAGATATTTTGAAATTAGCTTAACAGTTAGTGCACTGAGGAGAAATGAACAAATAAATGACAGAAAAACAAACTATGTAGCTTTTTTTTATTTAATCATATTACTAATTAATTCTTATGTTAATAAAACTCCTACTATGGAAATGCTAGTAAGAAAGGTCCAAGTCACTTGAATAACTGAACATGCCTGAGGCCGTATCAGCTCTTCTGCCCCTAAGGAAGAATACCCATCAAATATGAGTGCACAAGTGTGCACAAGCCCTATTGACCACATGCACAGCTCTGTTTGGGATCTGTCAGCATCGCTCTAAGAAGATAACCTTACAAAAGAAGGTGTGAGCAATTTTTAAGTATACATTGCCTAGCCAGGATGCACAGTGCAGTGGCATCAGGTTATGTTATCTGCTCTTCCCATGCCCTAATGTTTATGGTGGCTTAGCAAACACTAAGGACTACTGGGTATGACTGGTGGGTCACTGGGGGTGGTGACAGAGACTACACCCACTGATTTGGTAGAATATTATATTCCCGAAACACACTGGATCAGATTGGTTTTATGGTCTGACAAAGAATCTCAGCCTTAAAATGTCTGAATATTTTAGAGCACTTTAAAGCAGTGGCCGCTGGTGGAGTTTTTTCCAGCGGGGGCTATAAATTCAAAATAGATGTATACGAAAAACCAATGAAATGTATACTAAATTATCACACCAGTATATTTATATGAATGGCAACAACAAAAACATTTTTAAAAACAAAACATAATTTCATGTACAGATTTACTTTTTGTACATAAATTTTGCCGTTCTAAGACTTTGTGAAGGCAAATCTGTGTTTTGCATGGTCCAATATTGTGTCACAAACCTAAATTTAATAATGGAGAGGCTTTTTGTCACCTTTACATTTTTAAAATATAAAACAACTATTTATTTTCTAAAAATGTGTTTATTTAAAACAAACTATGCAACTTTTTGTAGTTCTAGAACCACGTGTAAACCTGCAGATTGAGAGTGAAGTGCTCTGTTAGCAACATAAGGAACAATCAGATCTCTGATAAGACGGAGCTTAGCCATTTAAGGCCATGATTAAGACAGCAAGTGAATTGAGTTGGCATGGAAAAACAAAGAAATTTCAATCCCAAACCGTTCCCAGGCCATAGAGTATCTCCAGTGATTGGGACATCTTCTAAGGAAGGTGTTCAGATAGAGGGCATCTGGAGGAGCTGTCTGAGCCTATACCAAGCCTCTCTGATGACGAACTTCATCAGCCATCATCATCTCTAAGGAATTACCTGGCCACCTTGTGGAGAAAGTTCATTTTAGGCACTTTAAGCAGAGATTTTTATGATTTCAGTCATGATCCAACTGTAATTGAGGCTTGGAACATAGAAATCTAAACCTAAATGCCCACAGTATGATTCCTCCTATATAAGAGCTACTTCCATAAAAGGGTTCAGGTAGGATCTCTTTAACTCTTAAGATGTAAGAATATATCCTTGGTAGTCTTCCAAACTATGCACTGAGAAATCTAGATTTTTAACCTTTAATTTTTTAGGAAAAAAAACAGCACATAGCTCCAACACAGATCAGCTGAGCTGGGGACGTAGGACATCATCAGCAGGCCTGAAAGTTATGCTGACAAGCTTTGCTGCTTTAATTGGAAACAGCACACACACGTTATGGCCCCTGATAATTGCTTGCTGAATGCTACAAGGTTGTTCTCAATGTCAACCCAAAGCCACCGAATAAAATGACCTTAAACAAACTAGTATGATTGGGTGATTAAAACGTATGTGCTGAGAAAAGCGATGTGAAGCCTGAGAGGATGGGGACAGGGTCAAATGCCTCAGCATCTCAGTCACTATATGGGAGCTGACAGGCCTGTTAGCAGCCACATTACACTTATAGAGCCGTCTGATGCATTTAGTAAAATCTCATCTCTATGTTGGAGCAGAGAGCTAGCGTTAGGTGGGCGGGCTGACAAACCTCATTCATGTTAATGAACAATTTTGGCATTTTGGAGACAGTAGCTAAATTAATCTTTGACTCAAGTCAGCAGGCCAAGGTCTTCAGATGTGCTTCTTTTTTCCCCCAAATATGTTTTGAGTCACTCTTGGACATGAAACCAGCTCCAGTTTGCTTTGCAGCTCAGCTCAGATGGAGAGAACAAAGTACCTGTAAAGCGCATTGACATGGCATGTGTTGTGTTTGGTCGCTATATAAAAAAGTGAATGTATTTAAACATAAAGCTCAGTAAAACATTGGTCAATAAGAAAATTTTAATACAAGCACTGAGTATTGTTTTTTGTATTTTTATTTAAAATCTCTAAAACTAATCTGCATATCATTGCTACAAGGTAGGGCTAAAACGATTCCTTGAATAATTGAAGTACCTCAATTATTAAAATTCCTCAAGGCAAAGTATCTGCCTGAAAACTTTGTAAAATTAACATCACTTGGATTTTGATTGGCTGTTCAGATGCGACGGTGCATTTAAGGACAGAATGTGATTTTGGAATTATTACCTTGTCATTCTGCTCTTGTTTCCTTATGAACAAGATATAGGTCCAACCTATATCTGTGACCGCTGCTCTTGGGCAGGTATGGCAGCACTCGCTGTAAAATCCATGTTATAATAAAATACGTTGGCTAATATTAAGCCAAATCAAATATCTCAACCAAAAATATATCACTTACATCACAAGGTAAGATATTAAATAGCTCAGTTAAGGTGTGTAATTGCTACACCAGGGGCCAACGTACATCAACATACATCAAGTGGTTTTCTGAAACAGGACAGGGTGATGTAGCACATGCATCTCTTCGTTCTGACAACCGTTATTTTTAATGGCTTATGCCACACAAGCAGGTCTTATCTGACAAAGTACAGTGGAATGTGGGGTTCAGTGACAAATTTAAAATGGGGCAATAGAAACCATGAACATCCAGCCAAAAAAGAAAAAGACCAGAAAGTTAAATAAAGGAAAAATTTTTAATGTGCGTCTTAATTCCCTTATTTCAACTTTGAGATTGTGGTGGGTGTTGAAATCAAGATCTTTCACAGCCTGGAGGTCCTCAGTCTTATTTCTGGACCTAGGCTTTCATACACATATAACATTCTTTTTTTATTGCTGGTCTTTCTATTCAAGAGCACTGAAAACAAACAAACAAATGCCTGTCCAGCTAGTGCTGCCATGCTACACAGCGCAACTTTGGTAAACCTCACAACACGCACTGAACAAACTAGACCTGGCCTTTCACTGGCTCCTCTGATAATTCTCAAATAAGCCCATTTTTGTCACAATATTGACCCTTTGTACAAGTTTAATTGGAAATTTCTCCTTTTTAAGAAAGCACAGCAACAACAAATGACACACTGTCCTACTAAAGTATTAAAACCTGCATTGTGCAAATTTGAGAGGATAACAGAGGATGACAGGTGGAAGTGGGGAATATAGTCCACCACAGATTGATCAACCTGCCAAAGTGAGATCAGTCCCCTCGAAGCCTCTGTACAGGAAGAATAGGGCATAAAACTTGTATTAGTTCCTGAGAAAACCCTGTTTAAGAGTCACATAAACTAGTATTGTTATACGATTCAAAAGTTTTTCAAAGCTTGCTTTACTGGCTATTAGTGAAATTATGTAGGCCACCTTAACTCTATCAGTATGAAATGCAGAGGGCTGAAGCTCGAAATGAATTTCAAATTGGGTCAGGAAAGCGATACACTGATCAGAATGACCCTTAAACAGTTCAGGGGAGACAGTGACGTAGACTTGAAAGTAGCCCGACTACACAGGTAATCTAGAATCTCCTGTATGCCATACTCGAGCCGAGAAATACTTTCTTCGACGTCAGAATGCCATTGTCTGCCTGCCAATGGGTCAGTGATTGGCTAGATTATTCTTTCAGGACTCAGAACAGATGACCCAGAATTCAAGGCGGACAGACAGACTTCCCAAAAAGGCGTTAATTAAAAAACTGTGGATCTGCAGTGACAGCAAAGACATATAAGGCAGAAACCTCTGCAGGGGTAAAAACTAAGGTTAGTGACCATGTCAATCTGATGAGGGATGATTAAGAATGCTTGAGTCACTATCCTGGTCTTAAAGTTCATCCCGTGCCCAGAGGAAGAGGTGGATTCTAGCTGAATGGCTGGGACTCCCTGGCGTTGCCCAGGGAGTCCCAGATGATGAAGCCTTGAACACTGCACAACAGGCAGGAGATCAGATCTAAGCAGACGATGGAAGGCAGGACTATCCAGAAGGCAAAGCCAAAAGATCAAAGACCCGAAGAGGTATCGAAGGGAAATCCAGGTCGGTGTCAGGAAACACATCCAGGATCGGTCAACAGACAGAATCCAGCAGGAGCTCAAAGACAGGTCAGGCAAACAGATTAGAACAGGAACAGGCAGCCTCAGAGGTCCAGAGGCAGAACGGGTCAGGATCAGGCAATCAGAACATAATCAGGTACGCTAGAGAACTCTGACCAAAGGCTATAATAATCTGGCACTTATGACTGGTTAGTCATAGCTGTTTAAATAGAGGCAAGAGCAGGTGGCTCAGATGAACGAGAAACTGGGCGTAGTAGACGGGTGACTGAAATGAATAATTAAGCCAGTCATCACCGCCAAGATCATGACACATAGCCTGCTCATCAAAAGGCTGCTGTTGCAGGCAGTGTTTTATTGCACTGTTCCCCCAATAAGGGTGTTAAAAGAGAATTGTATTGTTGCTGTGGTTCGAAGATGACTGCATTCCATTTTTTTTAAATCCTCAAAATAAAACACCAAAAAATCTGATTTCTTTATTGTATTTCTATAATTCCATTGATTCAAGAAATCATAATGCATTAATACTGTAATAGAAGTTAAAGCAGCAAATATCATACAGTATATTAGTCACATGGTGTAATTTTCTCCAAGATGCACTGCAGAAAAAAATAAACATTTCATCATGAATGATTATTATGTATTTTAGCCTACTTAGTAATTTTGATAGTGGGCTAATATATATGTAGAGCCCTTAAGAGGCTCATATGAGCCTTTTAAATTTTTGTGGCTCCAGACAAATCTGTGTTTTGTTTTTGTTTGTTTTTTGGTCCAATATGGCCCTTTGAAAATTTTGGGTTGCAGGAATAGTCGTCTCAACATTGGAGAGCGATTCATGGGTCAAAGGGGCCTTTGTGTTTCGGAATAAGGGTTTAAAGTGCACCATTTGTAGGTGATATCAGGTTATTATACTGTAGAAAGCTCCTCTTCTTTCAGTATCCCTAAAGGATATCACAGTTTACAGTTTAAAAACCCTGTTTTACCAGCCCAGTAAGCGTGTCCAACCAATGCTCAACATCCCATTTACGTGCACTTGGCTGTGAGACACAAAAACTGTTCTGCTCAATGTTTATTTGGGTATATATGATATTAACTGAACAATTGTAGATTCAAAATGTATACTTTAAATTGCAAAAAGTGGTGGGTTCAGACAGCTCAGTATTTCTGAATATCTGGTGGCTTAAATTAAAAGCTTTTCACATGAAATGACAGTAAAGTAAGTTCTCAAAAATCTAAGCAGTAATTCTTTCAATCTAGGTTTATAAAAACTTTAATTATCTCAACAACAAAGAGATATCTGTTCAAATAAAGTTTTTATTGCCTTGTTCGTTTCAAGCAGTGCTTTCAATAACTGATTTAGGCTTCATTACAGGAATAATGCTTCCTTGGGGTGTCAGATCGACAGATGGAATAGACTAGTTGAAAGTGATGTTAATGCTGTTGTTCAGTATAAATGGCATCATTTAAGACTGCTGAAAGCATCAATTTGTCTGATTACTTCAGCTGCGGGTTTAACATGGCGTGCTGGGAGTTTCCTTCCTTCTTCTTTGTTCTTTGAACTGAAATATTGAGCTTAAGTTTGTTGATTGGAAATCATGGTGTGATATTGATCATCTGCACGCGAGGAAACAAAGCGGCTAAGAAAAGTATAAGAAGGATGTTACAGAGAATAACAGCAGCCTCGTGGTTTAAGTTAGGCTCAGCTATGTACAGTCTAATTGGCTTATAATTTGGATCTTGTTCTGTAGGGTCATGACCTCACCTGTGAGCTTCACTGTTTAGCTTTCACTGTTTATCCACTATGACACTGTGGTGCAACCACATCCCATCCTGGCCATGAACACAAGATTGACAGCTGTATAAAATCCTATCTGCATGCTAATTTTGACCCTTTCACCTGTCAAAGCCAGTAAACGTTTCTATTTACCTGATATTTTCACTAAATGTCACAACCTTATTTCCTATTTGAAGCTATTTTCATGAAGTTGAGAGAGAAATCTCTGAGAGGTATATTTAGAGGCGACAGCAGATGAACATCCATTTTCTTAAATTGGGGTAATTATGTTGAAAGCAGCCTTTAAAGGTTAGACAAATAAGCCTAGTCTCTTCTAAATCAGGCATCGTCCCCCTCTGTCAGAAGCCCACCTATCTAACTCCAGATTTTCTACATCCCAAAGGTCCTCGAAGGGCTTAGAGCGAAGGAGGATGGAGAAGACGGGAGGTGTACAACAAGCTGAAGTTATTTGTTGGACAATGAGGTGGAGGTGATGGTTAGGCAGCGCATGGAGCTGACCTTTGCTTGACCTTTTGCATGTCGGTTTGGGCAGGCTTATCGCTCTGCATTGCTCAGGTTAATGACCTGTCAGACGGACTTATCCATGAGAGCAGCAGACTGTGACAGAAGCCTAACAAACACCAATCAGGAGGCAGAGTTGGGTCAAAAACACGACTACCTTCAGGATGGCAATGTTGACAAAGTAAACTCTCAGATCCTGTAAAGTTTTAAACCTGCTTCTAGTTTAACAAAATATCCCCTGAAACAGAAACCAGTAAAGAAACTTCCTTTCCTTTTCGCCGTTTTGTTTTAGCAGCAGACAAAGTGCTTTGCAAAGCACCCAGCGGCAGCTTAAAATGCTCCTGGTCGCGTCCAGCAGGATGAATGGCTGTGCAGTGCATAGTCAGGTTTTTTATTTAAAGTTGTAGAGATGTTTTAGTGCCACAATAAAAAGGGAAGACTTTGAGAAATGGCAGAGGGTGAGTGGTGGACTTTAATTACATTCAGGAGTTAATAGCTACTGTTGTTCCTCTGGTTAATGGAAAATGACAAACTTCTATGACCAAGGGCGTAACTTTGTGTCTAGAACTGGGGATGGGGGTTAACTGCCCGCCTTTTTATTGATCTATTTTACAATTTATTTTCACGAAGATTGAGGATAATTTGACTTTTCTTTCTTAGAAATATATATTATGATCATTTTGTAACTTACATCCCTTTGTTCTTTGTATTCACTTTGACCCTTTTCTGTTCCACATCAGTCCATGAAATGTCTCCTTTTCTTAATAAATGTAAATGTTTTAAAGATTATTTACAGCATAAAGAAATAACTCAACTTTCCAGGTGTCTGTAGATGGTGCATTATAATTTGTTTGGAAATAATTACAACACACGAGTGAACAGCAGCCACTGGACAAAAACTATGCCTGTTTATTTCAGCAGTTATGTTGAAATTAAAATACCAAACATTCTAAATGAATTAATACTCTAAATATTTTCCTCTTTTATGAACCTTTTCTGTTCCACAGCATCTTTCCAACCCTGAAGTTTTCTCAGGAAGAAATAATTATATTTGTCCTGGCAATTGTAATAAATAAAAACTGTTATATTCTTTTATTTTCTGAACATTAGACTTTTATGCAGTCTTCTCTATGAACACCTTCTCTGTAGAGAAAAAAAAGTGTTTAACCTCATTATTTTAAGTGTAAAGTATTTTTTTCCCTGGACCTTTCTTGAACTTTGATCTACTGTCCTGATAGTGCTATTGTTACAGATTGATAACTAAAACCAAAAAACTGTTTGTAATAAATTTCATAAAAGTGTATGCTTGTTCAACAATGTTAGTTAATCTATTTTACATATTTTAGATGCTATTTTTAGATTCTTCTACCATGGAAACCATATTAGCCACTGACACTTTTAGTTATCTGAACTTAACTGAATAAGCAGGATGCAGGACTTTATTTCTGACTCTCCATGATTCCCTCCATGCTATATTTATAAACGCAGCTTGGATCAAGTTGCATGTGGATTGGTGATGAAGGAGCTACCATCTTTGACGTTGCAAATGCAAGAGATTTGCAGGATGCATTGTTAGCATATTAGATTTTAAATCTCTAGTGAACTTTCCTCAAATTAAAAATAGTCTTTCTTTCAAAAATGCACTGATATTAAAGCTAAAACAATAGAATAATTGATTTAAATGAAACTCATCTTCCCTAAGGGAAGCTCTTATTGTGGAGGGATGTGATATAGATCACCTATTTAACATATTTTAGTTTTCCTAAGTGCTGAACAGCTTGTTAACACACACATTTATGCAGTTCTTTCAAGTAAATCTTTTTTCATCATATCTGCCTCACTTTTATACACCTACTCATACACTGATAACCATATCTGGGACATTAAGGGAAAACAGAGTCCTGCCCAAGGACACTGTTTACCCAAGTTATGCAGGATGGTTTCAAGTCTGAGATAAGCAAGGATAAACCCTTTCCTCTGAGCCAAAGCTCCGACAGTCCCCCTTTTTTTCAAATACAGACACAGGACGTCAAACAAGCAGAAACCAGGCAACTTGTCAGCTGAGTCAGCAGGAGGTGACACCCTGGAAAATGCTGCATCTCCGTTTTGATAACCAGCCAACAAAATTGCTGAACCTTTCATCTGGGGACCTTGGCGGGGTGGAGTAATGTACTACTTCTGCTGCAAGTGTTGGTGCCTCCCGATCCCAGCTCTGCTTCTCTAAGACAGTCAGACGGGGAAACTAATCCATCTTCATTGGTTACAGCTGCAGTGCAGCATGCAAAACCTCTGCAGGGAAATACACAGGCTCCATGCTAACATGCGAGCGCCCTCCTAATGCGCTGAGTCAGTGAAATTTGGGCTGGAACAATAAAGTAAGCCACACAAAAGCCTTATTCTGAATATTACTGTATAATAATTGGCTCTGATGGAGTTGCAGGATCAGTAATAGTAGCTGAATAAGCTTGCTAACTGAAAAAGAACGGATAAAAGAACAAGATTAATTTGGGGCCTGGAGACATAGGCTACTGCAGGAATTACAGGCAATAAACTGATCACATGTTGATGTATTTTCAATGTGGTTTTGTGGCGTTTCATAAAACCTAAGAAAATGCTACAGCATCAGCTCTTTCCTGATCTGATTGCACAAGCATTTTTTGTTCCACATGAAGTTTACTTGGTATCACTGCATGAAGCGTTCACTAAATTAGGGATTTATACAGATTTAAACAAATTATGGACACTGGAGCTGAGGGATATTTTCTGGTTTTATGACTTCAATATATTTCATGAAGAAAAACCAATAAAGATCAAATAGATTTATAATATACCAAGATTTAGTTTAAATGAAAAAAGAAGCATGTTTGATACTCATGTATCATGAATTAAAATGATTCAGAGATAAACCTAGAATCTCTATCAAAGTTTTACATCAATGATGACCTGCAATCAAGCTTATTCTCTAACTTAATTATTAAAATTAATCAAAAAATATCTTTACAGTTGAAACCAGATAGTTAAAGACCTTACATGGACCTTTTATTACTCTCTGAATTTCCCAGCAATGCATTTCAAGGAAGGAAGGAAGGAAGGAAGGAAGGAAGGAAGGAAGGAAGGAAGGAAGGAAGGAAGGGCGTTCTAAGTGATCTTAAAGGGGAAAGGTTTAGTGTTAGTTAATTTCAAACACATAAAAAAACATTAAAAGAAGGGTTGTGTGTGTCGTTATTCTGTGTATTTAAATATCTGGTCTCTGTTGAATATTTGCAGTATTTTATTTTTTTTGGTCATATTTTTGGTAAACGTTAAAAAGACAGGCAGATCTAGACTTTGTAACCTGCGCATGGAGTTACCATGGTTACCTTTACAAAAGTACGCCAAACTATTTGAAAGCAGGATTTCTTCTTTTTGGGATGAATTAAACATCAGAATAATTCATCGCTCTTTTTATATTTTGCATCATAAAAGTAAAAGTAGATTCTTTAGAGTTCTCAACTTTGAGTTATGCTCAAATAATAAGAGCTCAACCTTTGTGCTTTCCTTCACTCTGCTTAAAACCGCCATAACAGGTACATCTTATCCCATTTCCTCACCTTCTCTTGGCACAGATGCCTCACATTCAGTTGAAATATGAACATTGGTTTAGTGAAGAATAAAATATTGTCACATTAAGATAGATGGAATGGGAGACTGTGGCTGGGCTGTTCATATAGAGTATATTAGAGCATCATAATGACTAAAACAGATGGTGTTGACAGGAATAATTCTTTTTTTGCCGTTTTTTCTGAGAAAATCCAGTATGGCTTTATGGCAGCTTTTACAGCCCAGATTTATGCTGGCACAGGCTGATCTGCAGCAGAGATGTGGAGCAGGAGAGGTGGGAACCCTGAAGGAGGAGATATACTGTCCAAGTTAAAAGCAAAGTATACCAGGTGATGAATGGCGCGCATATTAAGTAGGACTCCTAAATAAATCATGTTCTTCTGGTTTTTGACACGTTAGTATTTGTGTGTTTTTTCTTAAACGGTTCAGAGATATAAAGCCTCCTTACCCTGAAGATGCATTATCTTTGCTGCGTTTTTTTTTTTTTTGTTGTTCTTCCATGAACAGTATTAAGAAATAAGTACACCAGAAGTACACACTTCTTAACAGCTATTATATATTTTCCTTCTGTTTGCCGTGTTTTATGCTGATTTAGAGACAGAGGAACTTTAGAAAAAAAACAGAAATTGAGCAAAAATTGGACTATTAGTTCTAAGGAACACTAGCATTATGTTAACATGAACAGTAATAGAAATATCTACTTAAAGATTGGTCTCTGCATCGGCAGTCCTTCCAGATCTTTGTCTAGAAATGCTTCACAGTAGTAATGACATTCTGATAAAAGGATGAATCCCAGGCAGATCTAAACTGCTAAAGAAATCAGCACTGATGCTCCTGTCAGATAGCAACGGTGGCTCAGAGGTGTCAACACTAATGAAAAAGCAGCAAAAACAAATACAAAAGCTGCAACACAATTTCAAAAGCTGCAACACAATTCTCACAAATGTGGGCAGGGATGGGCACAAACGTGCTTTGGGACGGCCCTTAATGTAGCGGACCCTGAGCTGGAACGCACAAACTGAGGGTTACTGCTTAGGGTTAGCGTTTAGGGGCCAATTTGGAATTTGGCCATTTTGTTAATAACCAGCTTCTTGGTACCACCCTGCTTTCCATTGTTGTAGATTAGTTAAAATGGATAGGCTGGGAGTTATCCTAATGGGTTGAGCTTACTTCATGGCAGTGGTGGATCTAGGGGGTGGCTACTTGGGCTGCAGCCCCGGATGTTTCCCCAAGAGCCCCAGATCTCGCTTCTGAGCTGATCAGAGTAAAATGTGCAGTACTGGAATTCACCAGATAGTGTCAGCATGTGCAGGAAAGCAGCCTGTAGCATTCCTGTGCAGAAGAAGTCCCCACTAGCTGTTGCTAAACAGACTGATGTCCCAGGTATGTGAAGCTCTGACTTCCAGAAGTTCTTTGTCCTGGAGTTGTATAAAATTCTGTTCCCCTTGTGTCGGGAGCACGCATTGATGGCGGATGGGACCATTTTCATTCATGTCAAAGTTGTAACATCCAGTTTAATCAGCAGCTGTTGTCTATAAAATTGTAAAATAAATAGACGAGGTCCTTTTAAGCTGTTTTTGTGTTATTTTTCCAACTTCTGTCAGTTAAGCCTGACAGAAATAAAAGTCAGAAGTATTTATCATTTTTCACTGCTGATATAAGAGGACGGAAACTGGCTGATAGCAGGATACAAAAATTAAGATTTCCAGAAAAGATGAGAGTAGACTTTCTGGTAAATCCCGTTCTATTGTAAAATATGTGTCATGATTGGTTTAAGGCTAAACCCACATGCAGAACACAAACGGAGGCTGAGTAAAAGTTTAACAGAGTTTATTGAAAAGGTTTTCACACAAAGACATGAACTGGTCAGGTACTGGTCCGGGCTGGGTTCACTGATGTCTGCAGAGATGAATAGTTTGATTAGCCAGGCAGTCAGATAATTAGTTGAGTCTTTGATATTTCAGAGTCTACCTTGAAGAGGTACAAAATTTCTTGTGAGAGAGGGAACTGGTTGGGTCCAGAGACTGTTGGTTCAGCAGAGTGCTCAACAGCAGCGTCTAACTTCTGACTAATGAATGGCAGGCAGACCTTGATCAGAGATTCCAGCTCTTCTCTGAGAGCAGCAGGAGGAATCCAGGTTGAAATCTTCAGGTTTGGCTCACTAGGGCTGGCAGGCAGATTAAAGCTCATCCAGAGCTTCAGACTTGAGACAGGTGTCCTGTGAGCAAAGACAGAGGCAGATTAGAATCAGGTTTCTGTCAAGAGACAACTAAGATTCTTTCAGGTAACAGAGGCTCAGGTTCGCTAACCAAACTAGGTCAACACTGCGGCGTCGAAGGAAGGTCTGGTTGCTGCTTATGTAGGTAGGTCTCCTGATGGGTTGATGAGCGTCAGGTGTGCTGGAGGGCTCCAGCCCAGGAGACCCACGGCGCACTCTGCTGGAGAAAGGTGGTACATCTCCAGATCCCAACAATATGACAGATTACTGGATTAAAGAAATTTGTAGTATACTACATGCTATCAAACATAACATTTTTTGAGAATTTGGAAACAGTTGCTGTTTATTTCCAAAACATATGGGAGGAGGAGAGGAGAGACTGGATATTTCAGCTGCCTGGAATATTCCGTTCCTCCTCCATAACATGGGAAGGAATTAATTCACCTACAAATCTTTAACTGTGTTTCTTCCTCTCATCATCAACAACAAATCCTGTGGATTTGGTGACATTAAATCATTATTTGCCAAAGTTATGAGAGGGAAATCGTATATTTTAGCCACCTGATATAATCCGTTTCCCCTTTGATGATCTTTATGAAATTTCTTTTCTGTTTAAATCTTTATCTAACAATTTACAAATATATTTCAAAAGAAAAGTTCAAACCAAAACAGCTGGACTTTGTTTTCCAAGTTTGAAGATGTTTCGTTTTCCATCCAGAGAGCTTTCTCAACTCAAAATGTCTGAAGTAATGCTATTCCAGACATTTTGAATTGAGAATTGACATATTTTTATTAACTATTTAAGATTTCATAATATAAAATAATAAATGTTTCAAACATAATATCGAAAAATAATGACAGTTTCAAAATTCACAATATTTGTTTAATTTTTCCCATGTTATGGGGGAGCAGATTATATCAGGTGGCTAAAATATATGATTTCCCCTTCATAACTTTGGCAAATAATGATCAAATGTCTCCACAGAGCTTGTTGTTGAAGAAAGAAATAAACACAGTTAAAGACTTGCAGGTAAATTAATTTCTTCCCATGTTATGGAGCTGGAATTGTTATGTGTGATAGCATGTAGTATACTAGAAATGTCTTTAATCCAGTAATCTGTCATATTATACATTAGAACGGGATTTAGCAGAAAGTCTACATGCTCATCTTCACCCTCGGGGCTAAGCCCCTGATCTCCTAGAATCCTAGATCCTCCCCTGCTTCATGGTAAAGACCTCTGAAAGCGCACATGTAATGTGTGCCAAAGTGACTAATTTTCCTTTTGAGTTGCTAACTACCGTCAAAATATTCTGATTGGGATCATTACATTACGCATTTTAATCTGAAGGGTCGCTTATTCCGATTACTTCTATCCTTATAAAAGGCTGAGTTCAACTGAGTTAATCCAAACACATTTCAGTCCAATCATAACATTTTATGCATCAATCATTAAAAAAAAAATCCAGTGATATCCCAGGGTCCACAGCAGGAGGCTGGGATGTAGTTTAACAAACTTCTGCAGATTCTCTGCTTTTACTCATCCATTAAAAATCCACCTCCAAGAAACACTTCATGAAAATGTAATGAAGAATCTTTTTGTTCAGAAGGAATGCTTCTGTATTTCTACTGAATACAAAAACTGACCAATTAAATGTTTGTTAGACACATGTTCTCCTTCTGCAAAGATGTTGTTTATTATATTTGATAATCAGGTTATGTTTTATTTAACATGTTTGTCTGAATGCTTGCTGCAGAGGTTGATGATCCAGGTCCAGAAAGTACAGAGATCAGTTCCAACTATTTGCATTTCCAGCTCCACATGCAGAATAATCACGCTGATAAAGGAAAACAAGGCAAGACCTGGATTATTCACCTCTGCTTTGCTGTAAATTGTGATCAAAATGATTTTAATTTAATTTAAATGGAGGAATATGGTGTTATACAGATTCAAAGTCACATTGTTTGGATTCTGATTAAAATTGTTTTTGTGTTATCATTGGGTTTGTTTTTTTTTTGTTTTTTTTTGCTAGTTAATTATGTTCTTAAGAGTTTTCCATAAACAGCTGTTGTAGCTGAGGGAAAACTCTGACACAAGTCAGAGAACTAGAACAAAAAGTTTTGATTTTCACTTCATGACCATAAACAAACATTCACAAACAATGTAACTAATTGCCATTATTTTTTATGAATACAAATCTCTTTGTGCCCACATATTAATTCAGGCATGTCAAACTCCCGTCCTCGAGGGCCAGTATCCTGAAACTTTTAGATACCCCCCTGGTTCAACACACCTGAATGAAATGGCCTAATTAGCTCCTCAGAACTCAGAAGTTGAGTTCTCCAGGGTTCTGCAAAGGACCTAATTACTTGATTCAGGTGTGGAGAAATAGAGATGCATCTAGAATGTGCTCCAGACCCTGGAGGACTGAAATCTGAAATCATTGCATTCGTATCTATGGATGATATGGACAAAACTAAAATATGTTAAAATATACTATACATTCTGACTTACATCCAGGAAATATTTATTACTGGATGTTGTGTTGATATATATGTGTTTTATTTAATCACCAGAATAAAATGATTTCATCCTTTTTCTTTTATTGTATATTTATACTTTAAAATTTAAAAATATAATTAAAGAGCCCAGTATCTAAAATAGCAGTACGTTTTGTTTTTGCAGTAGATAATAATGAAAACACATAAGGAGTCTTTTTTCGGCAACATTTGGGGTCAGTTTTGTTTTGATAGGCTGAGGGCAAAATGGTTGTTTTAATTATAAAGTATGGAAACCCCTGACCAGCAAATTATATTTTTACATCAGGTGTGTCATAGCCCAGCTTTGAACCAGTTTCATTTTGGTGATTTGGAACCCGATCCATACGGAGGAAGTTTTCAAGGATTCCTCCACATTTAGAGAAAGTGGAAAGGAGCTGCTTGGCAGAGGTCTCAACTCTGAATGCTTTCTAGTTCTGCTTATTATCCCGCTGAGAGAATCTTATTTCACTCTCAAAGTGGGAGACAGGGATCACACGTATCTACTGATGTGTAAATTGTTCCTGATGTTGAGCAGGTATGGTGTTTTTTTTTCTTTTCTTTTTTTTTATATATTTCAGTCTTCATATTTGTGCAAAAGACAAAATCCTCTAAGACAAGTTAGTCTTACTCCTCAGTTTGTCCTTGTAACAGTGCAATCTATTTCTGAGAAATGGGGAAACGTTTATTTCCTTTTAGAAGCAAATTGAGATGCAATCCTTTCAAGGAAAGCCAAGTCTGAAAACGTTCTGTATCTTTTAAGTATATTAAACACCTCATTGGGCCTTTAGGGCCATTAGTTTCTGAATAGAAAGGAAAGGCCAGGTATAAGTCTAAGCAGAATCAGGATCTATTATCAATAGACATCAGAACTCGTCATTTTTTACACAGGACCTCTAATTAGAGACTGACCGATAACGACCATGACCGATCAATCTGCTTGGATCTCTGCGCCTATGAAAAAGAAGGCGCAGCGTGGGAGGATGAACAGAAGATGGTAGGAGATGAAAAGGAAACCATTGATTCTTCTTTTTCTTAAAAAAAAAAGCACAGCTTGTCTGCAGAGGCCTGAGGACAGAAGGATCGAAACCTCCAGCCGTAAATAAACTGACCGCGAGAAGTAAAGTGGAGCAAAAGCAAAAAGAAAAAGTTATTACAATGTGATTCAACATTAAAAAAAGAAAAGCATCACCACAAAGATGAAAGAAAGTTGATTCGATATGTTTCACAGCCAGACGCTCCCATTAGAATTTACATCAACTCATCATTGATCATGAATGGGAGCCATTTTGGGCTTTCAGTTAGACCTCTTAAATGTTTTAGAAAGAGTAGAGTTTTAGTTTTAATCTTTCCTGTTCGAATCTCGGTTTGGAAACCTGAAGAAATCCAGTTTATGCCAAGCAAAGGTTCCTCCACAACTCTCTTTAAAAAAGTATTACCTTTCCTTAAATTGAGATGCTTGTTTAAAGCTATTCCAAAAAAGTAAAAAAAAAAAAACATCCACTGGACTTTGTTTCCAAAGTTTGAGGCTTTATAGAGCAGACCAAAAACAATGAATGACCTGGAAGACTGAGAATCTTCACCAGCATGTTGTTTAAAGTTAGTTAAATAATTTGTAAGATGGCCCAACACAACCCATATCATCATGATTACGTCAATATTCTTGATAGTCAGAAGCATCACCTCGACTGCTCAAGGTATACTTCTTAAAACTGTGTTTAAAAATTACGAAAGGAGACATTTCTGTTCAGATCCTCTCAATGGATGTTGAAGTAAAACTGGTTGTAAAACTGTTCATGGGAGAATATTGCTGACATGCCTTTCCAAAAACAGAAAAAGACACGGGTGTCCAGGCAAAAGTGAATCAGTCATTTTTTATTTACCCAAAAATACATAAAATAATCTGTTGCTTCAGCTTTCTTGCCAAACATGTTCCTAAAGTTACCAACACATTCTTAGTGGTAAGAAAAATGGTCCTAAACAGTCAGAAAACCGATTGCTTCGCTCCCTCTGCAGCTCTGCCTCAGTTTTCCATCCCTCTGCTCAATTTTAGCTGCAGGCTCCAGTGGCGGCTGGTGAAAAATATTTTTGGTGGGGCTGATATAGCCTAGTGTATGTCTCCAACTAATCCAGAATAAGAATTCTAATAAACAATTGGACAATAAATACAATTTAACAGTAATGATTTAATTTACTATATAATAACAGTAACAGTGATGATTTTGATCACAATAACCATGACATGAAATTTTCATATCCTACAACATGGATGTTCTTCTCGCAAACGGGTAGATAAATAAGGATCTTACTGAATTTTGTGGAAGCCGCACCTCGCTTGTTACTTTCGCCATTGTCCCTCTAATTGTCTGCACCTGCTGGGTGCAGAAGCCTGTTAAAGGGCAGTATTTTCAGAGCCCCAAGACCATAAAGTTCTGAGACGCTGATTGGCCATTAAATTATTAAATTGACCTAGCAATAGTTCATGATTGGCAGATTCTCTGCACATGTGGGGCAGTCTGATCAGCGCCCCAAGACACAGACAGTAGGAGTCTGTCTGTGGGGAAAAAAATTGATTTATCAATATGTAATCGTCTGCCCAATAAAATATCGATCTTTCAGTTCCTAATATGGATTAAAAAAGAATATTTAAAAAAAAATAATTTTACCTAAAACAATAAAGGGAAATGTGCTACCTCTGCCGAATGGCGCCGTGGAGCGTTTTTACTGTGCGCCGCAGCACCATATCTATAGTTGAGTCATTGTGGAAAATGTGGACTGACTCAAAGGCCAAAAAACAATGATACCAAAGTAAGTAAAGAATCATTATCTACTGCAGAACATAAACAGCACTTGGTTTTTTATCTAAACATTTAATTTTGATAGCTGGGAAAAATAGCGATATTGCAATATCGTGAAAATATCGTATTGTGACCAAAGTATCGTTAAACGCATGCCAATACTCACCCCTAATAAAAAACACCACAACTGCACAAATAATAGTTTTAATCAATTGATGATACACTTTTTCTGAAAAAGGAAAACACTTTCCCAAAATATTGCAGAGGACTTTCTTAAAATATGAAACAATTAAAAAAGCACTGAATACTCGTCAAAACCACCTCATTGTCAAAATCAGAACACTGCACTGCAAAGTAAAAAACAGTTTCCACAATGAAAGTAAAAAATACTGTCAACAAAAATGACACCTAGAACAAAAATGCTGCTGACAATTGGGTCAGAGGAAATAATTACAGTCCCTGACTTTACATTAATAAAATCGTGTGCTTTGACTGAAATGGTTTTCCAACAGTTTTGGGAGCAGTGTCCAATATTCGGGCATCAGAGCTCTGCTGTATGAAAAACACGTGTTGTCAATGGAATTTAGTGCCTCATAAAAATGAGAGGAACAGTTAAAACTATAAACTGTGATACAGTTATAATCCTGCAAAAAATAAATATTTTCAAAATGCAAATATATTATGAAACTATTTATCAATCAATCAAACAAATAATGTGATTCCTGGATGGTAGGGAAAGGGGGTTATTTTATTGATTTTATTAACTTTATTTCCACCGTTTTTTTTTTTTTTCATTTGTTACTATCAATTTTTTATTATTATTGTTGCTATTTCTTTAATGGCTTGACATCACTGGGTGGGGAGGATGGAAATGAGGGCAGGGGCTGGGGAGTGTAGACATGGGTGGGGAGGAAGGGTGTTCTACTATTGATGACACAAATTTGTATACACTGTACAAAATTTTAACCACCTTTGGTTGGTGCACATGTTCCTCTAATGCAGGGGTCTTCAACGTTTTCGAGGCCAAGGACCCCTAAACTGATTGCGATATGGAGCGGGGACCCCGTAATTATATATATTGTATGAAATTGTGTTATATCAAACTGGTCCTATACTCACTCTATTACATATGGAGTCATGTAACAAAAGTAATTTATTTATTAAAGTATTTTTGATTCTGATTCCTGGTTGATGGGACAGGTGTTGTGAATGAAATGGTGCCCAGGTTTGAAAGAGCACCTGTGTGTCGCTAAATGTGTGCATTGATGACTGAAGGACATCTTCTGCTTCCATTTATATGTTTACTACAGTGTGTTGAATTCATGTTAATGTGGATTTAAAGACATTTTAATTAGTGCAAAAAATTGCAGGAGGGAATATAAAAAAAAGTAATCAACCAAGACTTTTGCGACCCCCATGCAGTACCTCCGCGGACCCCCTAGGGGTCGCAGACCCCCTGTTGAAGACCTCTGCTCTAATGTACAAAATGTGAAAAAAAATACAAAATTTATCACAAAAAGAAACTGTTTATCAATAATTAACAACAAAACAAACATGTCCATGCTTGCAGTCCATCTTATAGTCTGGCGTCACTCCAGACGGTCAAACTGTATCTCAGCAGCTATTCCTCCAAACACTGGGCATCCAGAAACTTATTTTTTCATAATAATCTGAGATTAAAGACCAGATACCTGAATACCAAGATGGCGCCACCTACGGTCGCCCTGGTCCTCTTGTGCGCTCTGTTTTTTTAGTTAATTGTGAGTCTGCGTGCTCTTACTCCCGTGAAGAGCTTCTAAAAATTAGAGCTACCACTCCTAAGGGTTTATTACCAGTTTTTTTAGTTTCTGCCGCGGACTCGGTCCTATATCTGGCCAAGAGAGGAAGACGCCGTAAGAGAGGCAAACGTGCCGACGGGGGACACGCACGCCTTTACCTGGCGTATTTCTTTCTAATGTCCGAGCTCTCAGCAACAAGATGGACGAGCTGGCGCTGCTCATGAGAAGGAACAAAGACCTTTCCTCCTCTTGTGTTTTGTGCTTCACGGATACATGGCTCAGCGGACAGATCCCGGACAGCGTGCTACACCTGGAGGGATTTCACCTCCTCCGTGCGGATCGCAGTGTGGAGCTCTCCGGAAAAACAAAAGGCGGCGGAGTCTGTTTCTACATCAACAACAGCTGGAGCACCGATGTGACTGTGATCTCACTATATTTTTTATCCATATTTCTATCCTAAGTGTATATATTAGTCTATTTTTTTTTGCATGCCTTATACCCACATTGTTTTTAGATATTTTTATAATTTTATTTACCTATTACAGTGGGGCAAAAAAGTATTTAGTCAGCCACCAATAGTGCAAGTTCTCCCACTTAAAAAGATGAGAGAGGCCGGTAATTTTCATCATAGATATACCTCAACTATGAGAGACAAAATGAGAAGAAAAAATCCAGAAAATCACATTGTCTGATTTTTAAAGAATTTATTTGCAAAATATGGTGGAAAATAAGTATTTGGTCAGTTACAAACAAGCTAGATTTCTGGCTCTCACAGACCTGTAACTTCTTCTGTAAGAGGCTCCTCTGTCCTCCACTCGTTACCTTCATTAATGGCACCTGTTTGAACCCGTTATCAGTATAAAAGACACCTGTCCACAACCTCAAACAGTCACACTCTAAACTCCACCATGGCCAAAACTAGAGAGCTGTCAAAGGACACCCGAAACAAAATTATAGACCTGCACCAGGCTGGGAAGTCTGAATCTGCAATAGGTAAACAGCTTGGTGTGAAGAAATCAACTGTGGGATCAATTATTAGAAAATGGAAAACATACAAGACCACTGATAATCTTCCTCTATCTGGGGCTCCACGCAAGATCTCACCCCGTGGGGTCAAAATGATCACAAGAACGGTAAGTAAAAATCCCAGAACCACACGGGGGGACCTAGTGAATGACCTGCAGAGAGCTGGGACCAAAGTAACAAAGGCTACCATCAGTAACACACTACGCCGCCAGGGACTCAAATCCTGCAGTGCCAGACGTGTCCCCCTGCTTAAGCCAGTACATGTCAAGGACCGTCTCAAGTTTGCTAGAGAGCATTTGGATGATCCAGACGATGACTGAGAGAATATCATATGGTCAGATGAAACCAAAAGAGAACTTTTTGGTAAAAACTCTACTCGTCGTGTTTGGAGGAGAGGGAATGCTGAGTTGCATCCAAAGAACACCATACCTACAGTGAAGCATGGGGGTGGAAACATCATGCTTTGGGGCTGTTTTTCTGCTAAGGGATCAGGACGACTGATCCGTGTGAAGGAAAGAATGAATGGGGCCATGTATCGTCAAATTTTGAGTGAAAACCTCCTTCCATCAGCAAGGGCATTGAAGATGAAACGTGGCTGGGTCTTTCAGCATGACAATGATCCCAAACACACCACCCGGGTAATGAAGGAGTGGCTTCGTAAGAAGCATTTCAAGGTCCTGGAGTGGCCTAGCCAGTCTCCAGATCTCAACCACATAGAAAATCTTTAGAGGGAGTTGAAAGTCCGTGTTGCCCAGCGACAGCCCCAGAACATCACTGCTCTAGAGGAGATCTGCATGGAGGAATGGGCCAAAATACCAGCAACAGTGTGTGAAAACCTTGTGAAGACTTACAGAAAACGTTTGATCTCTGTCATTGCCAACAAAGGGTATATAACAAAGTATTGAGATGAACTTTTGTTATTGACCAAATACTTATTTTCCACCACATTTTGCAAATAAATTCTTTAAAAATCAGACAATGTGATTTTCTGGATTTTTTTTTCTCATTTTGTCTCTCATAGTTGAGGTATATCTATGATGAAAATTACCGGCCTCTCTCATCTTTTTGAGTGGGAGAACTTGCACTATTGGTGGCTGACTAAATACTTTTTTGCCCCACTGTATATATTATATGTTTCATGTTGCACGATTGTACCATAAAAAATTCCTAGTTTGTGAACTCCTTCACTAACAATGGCAATAAACCTGATTCCGATTCTGAGATAGTACCTTAGACAAAAAAAAAGGTCAAAATTTGAAATTTTTAGAAAAATATTCTACATATCTATGTTTTTTCCCCCCTGTTTCCAATTAGTTCATGTTGTTAACATCAAAGGAAAGTTTACTTCAGAATGCCTGTTGGTTTTTGGGTTGTTTATGAAAAACTCAACTGGTTTCACTTCATTTGGGGAAAACCGATTGATGTAAGAAGACAATAATCCCCAAAGATGCCAGAACTTTGTTGATTTTGGTTCAGTCATCTACCACATAAATCACTGTATATCAAAGCAGCTGCTTATTTACAAATCCCATGTTTCTTATTCAAAGCTGCATCCAACCTTTAACTATCATTTCTCTGCTTGAAAAACCATGTTTTTAAAACCTAAATCCACCACACAGCACCCCAAGTGTTTCCTGCACACTCTGTGCCGGTTTGACACCTTTGAGATGTCTGTTAACATCCCTCCTCCAGGCTTTTTCTGTAAACAGGAATTTGCACATATTAATGCAACAATGATTTTAAATAAGCAAATGAACAATGCATAAAGCAGAAATTAGCATGCCCCTGTTTCAGGAAAATACTTTTGCTGTGTGCTTGTACTACAAAGAATGCCTGCAGCATCTAGTGCTACATGCAGTTGTATTGTGTGTAAGAGCACATAAGTGCACTGATAGCATCAACTCTGCATTTGTGCGTGACATCTAGACGGAGGGCTTCAATTTGGAGATTTTTTTACCAGAAAGGTGACAGGGATTATTTGATTTAAATTGATGAGCTGACAGACGGGTGGAGGGGTGTATTTAGATAAACATTAGACGTTAGACACGATAAAAGCATATTCCTCCTGCGCAAAATTCATTCCAGTATTTGGCTCTTTGTAAACATCCTCTTGAGGAGAACCTTTTATGAGAAATGTATATAATAATGGTATAATAGTGGGATGACATCTGGGTTTAAAATGCTCAATTCAGAGATTTCAAACTCTACTTTCAAAGTTAATTTCTCTACATCTAACCTTTTTGTTATTGATCACAAAGAAACAGCTCAGAAAAGCTTCAGTAGCCATGTTGAATAAAGATGAACATATTCATCTTGCAAGATGAAGAAGATTTCTTCTGCTTTTTATTCCTCAATTTGCAACGCAGCTTTTATCAGTGCAAGTTATGTTGGTCTCTTCAGGGTCGCTCTGACTCGTAGTTGAACTGTGGGTGTGATTTCTGTGTGTTTTTCACATTGGGGAAGTAACTTGAGGACAAGTAAATTCAGCCTTTGTAATAACTGGCTGAAAATATAATTTCCAGAGCAAGAGTTCAGACCAATTTCAATTTCAGCCTTGCTTTGGTAGATGATTATTGAAAATTGCTTTTTGTGAGAGAGGCAGAAAATGACAACATATATATTTCTGCAAAATGACATAGTCTTTTCATTAATAACTTTTTCATGCCGAGTTAGCGGTAATTTCCCCAGGGTTTTTAGGTGGACTTGAATCACAATTGTCTAATGATTTAGGTCTGAGCCGTCAAGGTAAAGCTTGGATTTATTTGTGAGAGGTGCACTGCAAAAAAGTGAAATCTAAGTAAGGAATTTTTTTCCTTGAAATAAGTGTTGTTGTTTTTTTTATTTAGGAGGTAAGTGAGAAACTTTGCCAAAGACAATTTATATTTAAAATAAGAAAAAAACAATTGCATTGTCTTATGTGAGCACTGTTTCATTTAAAACACTAGAAGAGCTCTCGGACAGCGCAGACCTCCACCAAGCAGCAAATGTTTGCCCCATATTGTGACTTACATCTATAGCTGAAACTCACACATGATCTGGATCATTACTAAATTTAAATAAATTGTACCTTGGCATGAGGCGCACCTCTGGTAATAACATCCTTAATATCTGTTCATACATTTTCAAATGATCCTGCTAACAAACGGAGGTATTTTACTGAAGACAGTAAAATACCTCTGGATGTTTTGAGTCTGATGCTGAAGCTGTCTATAGTCACTGCTGCCTCCCTCTGGTTTAGTGGAGAACTGCTGGTTCTGCCTAATATCTCTATCTCACAATGTTGGAGAATCTTTAAAAAAATAAATAATGTATCCTGATTATGATTCGGATCATCACTATTGATTCTTGGCGTAAGGAAAACCTCTAACAAAAATGTATTTTATTTGTCCTGTATACAGACAGACAGACAAACAAACACTCTCCTAAAAGTATAACCTCCTTGGAAGAGGTGAAAAAGGGCCTTACAGAGAAAATTTAGCTGCATGGGTGATTTTAATGAAATAGATTGCATTATGGAAAAACTAACAAACACAAAAGATATGTAAATATCAAAGCACTAGCTGCTAGATGCTGATGAAGTGAGTTATATATATAACTCACTGCGGATCCAGACATTTGAATTGAGAAAGCTTCCTGGAGGGGAAGGGGAACGTCTTCAAATCTTGGAAACCAAGTCCAGTGGATTGTTTTTTAATCTTTTACGGAATAGCTGCTAGATACACTATATTGCCAAAAGTATTTGCTCACCCATCCAAATTATTGGAATCAGGTGTTCCAATCACTTCCATGGCCACAGGTGTATAAATTCAAGCACCTAGGCATGCAGACTGTTTTTACAAACATTTGTGAAAGAATGGGTCGCTCTCAGGAGCTCAGTGAATTCCAGCGTGGAACTGTGATAGGATGCCACCTGTGCAACAAATCCAGTCGTGAAATTTCCTCGCTCCTAAATATTCCACAGTCAACTGTCAGCTGTATTATAAGAAAATGGAAGTGTTTGGGAACGACAGCAACTCAGCCACGAAGTGGTAGGCCACGTAAACTGACGGAGCGGGGTCAGCGGATGCTGAAGCGCATAGTGCGAAGAGGTCGCCAACTTTCTGCAGAGTCAATCACTACAGACCTCCAAACTTCATGTGGCCTTCAGATTAGCTCAAGAACAGTGCGCAGAGAGCTTCATGGAATGGGTTTCCATGGTCGAGCAGCTGCATCCAAGCCATACATAACCAAGTGCAATGCAAAGCGTCGGATGCGGTGGTGTAAAGCACGCCGCCACTGGACTCTAGAGCAGTGGAGACGCGTTCTCTGGAGTGACGAATCGCGCTTCTCCATCTGGCAATCTGATGGACGGGTCTGGGTTTGGCGGTTGCCAGGAGAACGGTACTTGTCTGACTGCATTGTGCCAAGTGTAAAGTTTGGTGGAGGGGGGATTATGGTGTGGGGTTGTTTTTCAGGAGCTGGGCTTGGCCCCTTAGTTCCAGTGAAAGGAACTCTGAATGCTTCAGCATACCAAGACATTTTGGACAATTCCATGCTCCCAACTTTGTGGGAACAGTTTGGAGCTGGCCCCTTCCTCTTCCAACATGACTGTGCACCAGTGCACAAAGCAAGGTCCATAAAGACATGGATGACAGAGTCTGGTGTGGATGAACTTGACTGGCCTGCACAGAGTCCTGACCTCAACCCGATAGAACACCTTTGGGATGAATTAGAGCGGAGACTGAGAGCCAGGCCTTCTCGTCCAACATCAGTGTGCGACCTCACAAATGCGCTTCTGGAAGAATGGTCAAAAATTCCCATAAACACACTCCTAAACCTTGTGGACAGCCTTCCCAGAAGAGTTGAAGCTGTTCTAGCTGCAAAGGGTGGACCGACGTCATATTGAACCCTATGGATTAGGAACGGGATGTCACTTAAGCTCATATGTGAGTCAAGGCAGGTGAGCAAATACTTTTGGCAATATAGTGTATTTGTCAGGAATTTTAGCCTTTGCCAAAAATAAATTTTTCCAATGGACATTTACTTTGAGCATAGTAACAAGTTAGTTAAAGAAAAAATCGGTCTTAGATTGGAATCATCAAAGTCCTGATCTCAGACTCATAAAAAGCTGTGGGAAGAGCAAAAATTCTTTATTAAAGCTACAGTGTGTAATAATTACAGGGATACACTACATACATTCAACCATTCACACACACACTCACGCACACACTCACACACTGATGGTGGCAAGCTACATTGTAGCCACAGCTGCCCTGGGGCTCACTGACAAAAGCGGGGCTGCCGTCCCCTGGCGCCACCGGGCCCTCTGACCACCATCAGTAGACAATGTGCTGGTGACCAGGATTCTGGATGTTCAGAAACTGTTGGGAGGACCACTACATGGACATGTCCAAAGTCCAATACATCGACATGTCCCAGGTTTACTATGGGGACGTGTCCCAGTGTGTTCCTGTTTCTCTGACTGTGACTAACTGAATGTGCTCCCTTCATCTGCTGACATGGGAGCTGGCTGGGAGCTTGTCTGTGTGTTTCCTAGACGTGGCCACATGTGGAGCTGGTTTACAGTTGCCTTTTGTATCTCTGCTTAATTCTGCATGCCTGCTTCTGTCTCCTTGAACCCCAGTCGGCCTAAGCAGATGGCTGCTCACACTGAGCTTGGTTCTGCTGGAGGTTTCTTCATGATAAAAGGGAGTTTTTCCTCTCCACTGCTGCTATAAGCATGTTTGTTGTGAGAGATGCCTTTGAGTCAATGAGTTAATGCAATCAACTGGCTTTCTTAGACAGAAGTCTTTGAATCAATTTGACTGAATAATCTGGTTGAATTGTCACTTGAAACTAGTGTTGTGCTGATGCCATTTTTTGGCCCCGATACCGATACCCAATACCTGGCTGTGCAGTATCGGCCGATACCATAATAATATAAAATAATTGCCATCATGGCTTTGTCAAGCTGCTGCCTACCTTTGTGAAGCAGGAAAAAATCTAATACAAAGTGAATCCAGTAGAACTTTTTATTGCCTACCTGGAATGGGTGACAATAGTTGAATAAACTTATGGCTCTCAAAATGGTATCGGTGCCCTATTTGTTGGTACTCGCCGATACCGATACCACCTTTTTAGGGCAGTATCGGGGCCCCGTCCGATACTGGTATCGGTATCGGTGCAACACTACTTGAAACTGCCTTGAGACGACTTGTTATGAATCGGCACAATGCAAATAAACTGAATTGAATCGAAGGGACATGCCCCTGGTCCACTACATGGACAAGGTCCCAGGTCCACTACATGGACATGTGCCTGGTCCAATACAGGGACATGTCCCAGGTCTCTGTGACTTTGAATTGCTAGCCGCTGGGTCTAGTCTAACTTCTTGATAGTCAACGGCTTGAAGCCAGGTAACTCTACAGTTACAGGTCCTACAGTAACGCTGACACAAACGATTGCTGGAAATTGGCTTGTATTGGGGGTAAACGGGACAGTACTGGCTAATTCTCTTCTCATCAATTCTAGACCAGCCATCTTGGAGAGGAAGTCTTCAGTCCTCTGGTGATTACCATCATATGTGTGGAATTTTCCACAAACTGAAATCTAAAAATTCCTCCTATTGCTCTCCCACTGCATTGTAAAGTCTTCAACATGACCCCACCTATACTTAAGTCCCTTTCCCCTGTGGAACTAACCCCAGCTCAAACCAAAGGTGTCAAAATTCATAAATTCCGCATTAATATTGTGTGGAAGATTTTAAAAGCTGGCTGAAAAGAAACTGATTCATGGTCTTGAGTGGGGAAACATCGCTGCTATCCTGACCTCCAGCCACAACTCCTCGATTTTAATCTCTTTATCTCCTCACCGTTCGTTTCCAATTAAAACCTCACATTCAGAGGTCAGCAGCCTCCAAAGCCTTTGATAGTGTGCAAGTCTGGCTGTCTCCGCGTGTGTGTTTGTTGTCTTCAGACTCCATTAAGTGATCTCTTATTTGCATCAAATTTCACCTAAAAAAAAGGTTTCTCCTCAACGTCATATTTGTTGCTTATAGTTGTTGAACCACTCTGCTATAGTTAGATATTAAAATCTTCGGAAGCTGTGTTTGCAGCCCAATTATGAATGACCATAGGAGCTGATAATGACTCTGGGACTAAACAGATTCATCAGGGTGCTGAACTCGAAGCCAATCAGGCTGCTAATGAAGCCCGTGGCATAACGAGGAGACAACTAACAGCCACAAACTCTCTCTCAGCAGCTGACCTTGACAGCTGTTCTCCATGCGTGCTATTTGCAGTCATATTCCCGGATGCAAAGACACCCGATGGGTAGAAAAAATGTATCCTTAAGATCTCATTTACTTCCAAGGTTAATGTCAATACAGCTCTTGTCGTGAATATTTGCCTCCCCATTTGTTCTGTTTGTAAAAACTGAGAAGATCAAGAAATCAATCATCCACAGTTATTGACACCCTATTGAAGTAAATTACACTACAAATATGACTACATGCTATTTTCTCTTCAGCAAGAAACAAGCAGATCTTGAATAATTCTCTATGCTGCTTTCATCATCTGAAAGTATAGGCTAACCATTATGCTTTTGCTGTACTATAAAAAAAACAGGACAAACAATAAGAAATATCCATCCATCCATCCATCCATCCATCCATCCATCCATCCATCCATCCATCCATCCATCCATCCATCCATCCATCCATCCATCCATCCATCCATCTTAGTCCTTGTCAGGGTCTATCATGATTTTAATCTAAGGCTCGGACCCACATACAGTGAAACCAAACAGAGAGTTTCCCTGAAATCTGCTCAGTCGGAACTGGAAGGCGAGGGGAAGACAGACTGTTAGTTCAGGCTCAGTGGGAAATTTGATTCGTAGATCTTTAAGGAGAGGATCTGATTGTTGACTCATGTTTCCAGAGAAGTGAAGGATCCTTGACTCCAATCTGTGTGTAGGTTTTCCAGTGTATGTCTGATTCGGCGGAGGGCGGAACAGGGTTTACCCTGAACTCGGACGGTGTAGGTGAACGGAGACGCTGATTGCCACTCAGATTTCCTGCTGTACTTGAACGAGTCATGGTGAAGATGATTCCCTTGCTCAGAGAGTAATTTCAACGTTCTCAAAGCAGACTGGATCCAAACCTCCTGTTTGAACCCCTGGCTCAGTTTAAGACTCAGTTGATCCCCCCTGGGAGAGGAGGTCCGAAAAGGTCCAGTTTGCAGGATGACTTCCTGCCGAGAGGCAAAGACAAAAACAAAGTTAAAACTCAGGTAGACAAGAACTCAGTCTTACTCAGAGAAAACTCAGCTTGGCTAGAGTACCAAAAACTGGCAAACACTCTGGCGTCGAGGTAGTGGCAATCAGCAGCTTGAAAGCACTCTGTTAATGAGGTAACCGTCAGCAGGTGTGTGAGGAGGCGAACCGGAACCAGGCGCCTCCTGTTGGTGGAAACGAGACAAGCACAAAAACAAAAACACACAGACAGGAGCCCTGACAGGGTCACAGTGGGGACGGTTCCTATCTCCGGCATTCTATGGACGAAAGGCGGGGTACACCCTGCATAGGTCGTCAGTCTGTCGCACGGCAACACAGAGACAAACCCCCATGCGCACTTACACCATAACACACAACATAACTGCTAAGTAAACTGGTCTCTAAATCTCCATTAAGTGGAAGTGTTTGTGTCGCTGGTTGACTTTAAGTCAGCACCTTTAACTGCTGTCTGGTTTCTTCTTGTTTCTCTCAAAGTGAATTTGTAACAAGTTCCAAAAAAGAACAATATAACCATATAATGGATTCCTGCTTAACCTTAACATCTCCTTGATGATTCCGGCCCAAACAAACATGCTATCCCTGCATAGTTTGTAGTTTACAAAAAGAAAAATCCCAATTGCTTAGGGATTCTTTATAACCTTTAACTTAAATAAATCTAGCATTTTTGAACACAAATAATTTAGGAAAGCAATAAAAATAAGTTCCCAGACATTCAAATTCTCAGTTAGTTAACTATTAGCCAGCATTGAGTTCTGGTTTCTTCTTTTCTTTTTTCATGACTGAAAGACTCCAGTGGATTGTTATTAGCTTATGTTCAATGTAAGCAAAATGCATTCAGGCTGATGTAAATGATTATGTTTAGCTCATTAAAATATTTCCCTGCAGTTTTTCCATCTAATAATCCTGTCCAAACAGAACATATTTAGTGGGACAATTTGTCCTGAAAATGCTGGACAAATTGTTCCACTAAAGTTATGCAGTGTTAAAGTAAAGCACAAACTTTTTATATCCTACATTTTTATGTGCATTCTTAATATGTGTGATAGGATTTGGGAGCAGCTGTGTGGCAGTGCAATAAAAAAAGAGGGGATGTGCCTCCGCAAGTTGATCATAACTCCTCCAAAGGTTTGCGAACCTCCAGAGAAATTGTTCCTGATGCGCAGCATATGGTAGCTACACCCAAACTTTCAGGTGTACAGTCTGTTCAGTTCTGATGAGAAAATTATTGCTACTATTCTCTTATTATGTGTGTGGGCTACCTGGTGGGTCACATAGAGAATAATGAGAAAATTATTGGAAAGTGCAGCTGTATTACAGGCTCTCTTCAGCCTCCTTTTGATCTGGTCTTGTCTTTCTGCCTTTTCTCTCTGTTTGGCTTTAGGTGCCTTTGACTCAATTCTTTTTGTTGTTGCTCTTCATATTTCAGGTGCGTTTATTCAGCCTGGTGAACCGTGGTGTATTAACTAAAGCCTTTCATCTGGCTGACAAGGTTTTTGCAGGTTTTTTCTTTTTTTGCCTAAAAAAAGGCTCCACTTAGATGACTTTTGTTTGAACTTTGTAAGAATTTCATCTCTGTAAAAATATATATAAATCTGCTAAATTATACTGCTGATAAAAGTGTGAACAGATTTCTAAGTCAGGTTCTAGTTTTATGATATGATAACTCCGTGTTAAAGCTGTGGGAAGGTGGATAAATTAAATTCATACAGTTTTACCAGATTTAACAGAAGCAGCTTCGCTGCAACTATATCACCTCATCTTTTGCAGGCACCTGCAGCAACCTGCAATACATGTAACTTGTTCTGCTGTTTCCTCCAGTCTTCTTAGTAAACATGCAACTGTGTGTCACAGAAAATATACAAAATGAAACCTTAATTTTAATTGATCCCTTTCACTACACCATTCATATTTGCGTTCTCTCTAAATGAGCCCTGTTTAAAAATGAATTGTGG
The DNA here is from genome assembly GCA_030533445.1 of Cyprinodon diabolis. Taxonomy (NCBI): domain Eukaryota; kingdom Metazoa; phylum Chordata; class Actinopteri; order Cyprinodontiformes; family Cyprinodontidae; genus Cyprinodon; species Cyprinodon diabolis. The sequence continues at coordinate 46,505,284 of CM060065.1, read as the reverse complement.
CAGGTACACTGCAGTATGTTGCTAGAGGTATTTCCCCACCCACTTGTGTAATGAATCAATCTCTTTGCATGCAGACTGTTGTTACAGACCTTTCTGAAAGAATGGGTCACCCTCAGGAGTTCAGTGAATTCCAGCATTCTGAGATAGGACGCCACATGTGCAACCAATCCAGTCGTGAAATTTCCTTGCTCCTAAATGTTCCATGGTAAACTGTCATCTGTGTTATAAGAAAATTAAAGTGTTTGGAAACAACAGCGACTCAACCATCAAGTTTTAGGCCACATAAACTGACAGAGCAAGGTCAGAGAATGCTGAAGCTCATAGTGCGAAGAGGTTGCCAAGTTTCTGCAGAGTTAATCCCTACACACCTCCAGACTTCATATGTCCCTTAGATCAAAGGCGCATCCCTAGAATGTACAATTTCAATTCCATCCGAAAAAAAACGATATGATGCATTTTAAATAAGGCTTAGCATTTTTTTTTCTTTTAAACATTCTGGTAAATACATTTTATTGTATATCGCATATCCCAGTAAACCTGCTGGAGGTTTCTTCATGATAAAAGGGATAAAAGGATTTATGAACTTCTTTTCTAATATAATGATGCCAAAATTTCAAAATATTTAGAAGCTCTGCAGTCTGATTCTGTCTGCACTATAAGAATTTTTTTTTTCATTTTAACCTGTAACTGGAAGTCATGGCACTCAAAGAAGCCATTTTTTTAACTACTAAAGAGGAACATTTACAATATTTCCTCAAGCTTCTTGCATTATATTATTAACTTGTATAAACTTATAATCTGTTCCTGTTTTTGCTCAAAAACCTCTGTATGTCTACCGATACAAATTTTTCGGTGGCATCTCTAATTTTTTTAACCAAGCCGTCTCCTATCTTTTACTTAAACATATATGAAGTAGCTGCCATTTAACCATCTTCATACACGTAGCTACTCTCTACACAGTGAAATGCGACCAGAAATCAGGTGTCTCAAAGCGACAGATCCGATTATGTTAAACTGAAGCAGGACGCAGGAGCAGCGCCAGAGACGTTAAACTGAAGCAGGACGCGGGAGCAGCGCCAGAGATGAAAAAAAACACTGACTCAAAATGCACTAAATACAGTTAGCTGCACCCAATTTTGTTATCCTTTGGCTAAAGTACATTGCGTAAAGGGGAAAAAAGTGGAAACCCAATTTCCACCAACTTTGGCTTGGTCCCCACCAGGTGCATGTCTGAACCAGTTACTTGAGTTTTGCCCTGATTGATCTTGATATCTGAAATATGGTTAAGAACAAAATCATTAGGTTTAGGTACATCTGTAGACAATGGAATATGTGTCATCAGAATAGGTAGAAATATTCATGTCATGCTATGAATCTTGATGACAAATAAAGATGAAAAGGTTGAGCACCTAAAATCAAGCCTTGTGGAACACCATATGTTAGGTAAACATTCTGATGACCATGCCTAAATAAAAGCACAAGGAAGATCAGTTTTTGCGAGCTGTCTGCCCAGCAAACACTGGAAAAAAGATTTGGTGCTAATAATACAGAGGAAGTTGTTGTGTAGCTTGAACGATCACTGGTACTTAAAAGCGTCCTCCGTGCCCCTAGGGAATCCTGCAAAAAACATAAATCATAATCCATTACCAAATCCCAAAAGGCAGGGGTTAGTTTATGGTTTCAGAATCAGGATGAAGTCCCAACAGCTCATTCTGCATCTAAGCTCCATTATTGGTTCTCAGGACTTACTGTCCGGCATGTTTAAAGCTGCAGTAAACGGCTTCCCGAAGTAATAAGCCAATCTATTGTTTTAGGGGTGCTGGAGGAGAGACACCTCTAAAACATGAACAATTGAGACAGAGATTGAGAGATGTTGTTATGGAGTAAAGTTTCCAAAGGAGGCTAAGATGATTCTCTTTATAGCCTGAATACTCTCCCAGGTCCTCTTTCATCTCTCCAGTCTCCCCTTAGAGTCATCCATCCCTACCCAAATAACAGCTAAATTGTTATTACCAGCATAAGTTTTCATTCCTTGCCTTAAAATTGCAAAAAAATGCTATGCTTTGGGGTATTGATAGAGGATGATATCCAGCAACACAGATTTATAGAAGCCAGGTCGATAAATTGACATTTTGTATCAAATGATAAGAAAATAAATCAGATATATAACGAATTCTTTTTTGCGGTATTACTTTGATAATTTTTACATTTGGCAGCAGTGAACATTTTCCAACAGTGGTAAACTCTGGTCTGGACCCAAAGGAATACTGATAGACAGTGAGTATTATTTTAAAGTGCAGGAAAGCATTGCTACAGCATAAAGAAATAAGCCATGATGTTAAAGCTCCTTGTCGTGTCATGGACAGTTCTTCAGGGCCACATTAAAAATACAACTGGCTCCACATCATGACCTCTGGAGTTTGCAGAGGTTTAAAACTTTTTTACTGTGGTGGATGTTGGAGATTAAATAAAATAAATGTTTTTTTTTTTATCTTAGTGAGGTTAAAGCTTTCAAATAAAACAACTATAAATACATCAAGGCAGAAACTGTAAATGCTTGTGTTCGTAAACTGACCTCCAGCACAGATTACTGTCAGTTCTTGTTGGACTCATTGATCTCAGCAGAGCTCTTATACTCCCGTCATCATCCTCTCATCATTCAATGAGGAACTAATTTGTTAAGACTTTTCTTCAGGAACAGTCTTGTTTGCCTTTCGGTTTCTATTGAACTTTTCATTCCAGATTAATGTGTCTCAAGGTGAGGGCTGTTTCAACCTATTATTCAGTGATGCCAGTGTGTATTAATCAATGAGCCGAGCCTTTGTTTTGCCTGTAGAGTGAAGGGATATTAAAGTCGAGGATACGAAGTGATTGACCTTGTCCTGTCACTCATTTCCCTTTGATTTAGAGATAAAAAAAAGAGTTTGGTTTGGATAAAAAGGGTACCCAGTCTGTGGGAGTGGGTTTTGAACTTACAACCTCAGGATTCCAAGCTCTATGACCTAACCACAAGGCTGCCACTTACACTAATGGACTTGAAATTTGAAGTTTGAGACGATGGCTTGAGATTTACCCATCTTTACTTGAGACTTGACTCTGACTTGGTTTTCTGCTTGAAACTTGTCTTGGGGCTTGTGACTTGGTCTCACCTCTGCAAGCAAATGAGGAAACTAGGAAAACTGAAGCTGTCTTGAAAATAGTATGATTTATTTTTATCCTAAATATACCATCATCTCAACACTGATTACAAAAAAAAAAAAAAAAATTGAAGTATACAAAACCAATGTTTGCACCAGCCATAAGAGGATAGAAGGACTGAAGAGACTGAGTAAAAACTCTGAATCCCACAATGCACAGGATTGATCCATTCTCAAGCAGAGCCCTCAGGAAGGAGAAGTTGAAACATATTTGTCTCTTTGGACATCAGCTACAAAACTCAGCAGCATTTCCTCCTCTTTGGCTCTCCACAGGCTCTACTTGGGATGACCTTTTAATCCCGCTCACAGAATAATAGACTTTAGAAGAACCCTTGGATCCAGGGTATGGATGTATGCTCTGTGTATTCAGCGACGCTGTCCAAGCTAAAAAAAATACTAGCTTCCTGAAGCTCACAGAAAAGATTCTGCAGAAAAGATTTTGAGCAAAATATAAAAAAAATGAGACAAGTTGTTTGTCATTGTGCTTCCACTGGCCTTAAAAACAAGGACAAATAAAACTGACACCAGCCACTAGACTAGGGTTGGACGATAATTTAATAACAATATGTATCGATCAATAGATGTGTGGAGCACTAGAAAAGAAAAAAGGGTCAATAAAAGTTCAATATAGAAACACAGTTTTCCTTCATTTTCATTGTAGCCAATCATATAGGTTGATGCTTTAGTCACCATTTCCTCCCAACCAATCGAAATCGTGGACACAGACATGCCTTTACAAAGTGCCACCCTCTCAAACCACAACAAAGAGCACATGAAGATGTTGCAGCAGGAAATTGTCCCAAAAAGGGTTTTAATAGTTTGGCAATATTTCGGTTATAGCAAGTCAGACAGAACCCAAAGCACAGTGATTTGTAAAATTTGCAGGGAACCAGAAAAAACAAAGTCTGGTAACACTATCAACTTGTTTTATCATTTAAGCCAATCAAACCCACTGGAACATGAGCTGTGTCGACCTCAGCATGGTTCCAAGTGGTCTGAGGAATCTTCAGGAACTTCTGCCATAACAAGGCAGGCAAAGCTAAACTGGGCTTCCTTCATGATAAATACAACAAAGCGTCCAAGTGGCATAAGGGCATCACTCATGCAGTAACATGCTTCACAGCGATGGATACGCTGCCGTTGTCTGCAGTTGAAAAACGTGGCTTCAAAAAGCTGCTCGTAACTCTTGAGCCACGATACAAAGTTCTAGGATGCAATTTGTTGTTTCTGGGCTTGAAACAGGCAGATCTGACAACTCTGGCAGAGAAGGACTGGTGAAGTTTCTACCTATAAACTTGGTAAGTCCTGCTGCATGATTTTAATGTAATATTATATGAAATCAATATTACATCATCAGCAATTTATATTGATGCTCTCTTAAAGCCTCATGTTTTCTTTGTTTTTGTTTCTTTGCTTTTGGTGCACAACCCCACAAACAACATGCCCACACAATCCTTTTAAACATGCTAAAACGTCTAGCTACTATGCTAATGTTAGAGCTCTGCTGAAGCAAAGGCCATGGTCAGCATATTTTCCTTCTTTAACATTTTATTTGTATCCTGTTAAGCTTTAACTTATATTTATTTTTACTGATTAGTTTGGATAGATATTGTTAGCCCAGTTAAACTTTTTTGAGTAAACTATTATAAAAGAAAGTCTAAATATTTTTGTCCATTTCTTGTATTTACAGGTGATATCTACTAGTTTAACTCCTTCTGGCCAGTAAGTGGCACAGTCGTCAACTTTAGCAAACATTTAACTTGCAGCTCCAGAAACAAATCTGAAAGAGATGTTCTTGTTTGACAGATGTTCATCCTTGTACACTGAGACAAAACCATTTCTCAACTCTATTATGAAATATTTATATATTTTGGAGAAGTCAAACTTTATACTATTATTTATAAACTTAAAATTTTTTCATGTGAGTAAAACTAATACTTTTATTATCCAGCTCTGTAGGTGTTCTGTGGCTGTATTATTTTGAAGTATTACTCACTTTGATAAAAAAAAAAAAGGTTGCATGAAATAACTCCTCCATCCTTAGTTCTGTAATACCACAATTCACCTGGTAGATATTTATTAGGTCGGAAACAATGAATCAGAATAATTATGTTAATTACTGAAATAATTGTCAACTACTTTAAATTAATAGTTAACTGGAGTATAAAACTGAGTCTAACACATGCCTTTAGCTGACAGAGCGACCCACTTAGAGCAGTAATAATGAAATTGTTAAAAAAAAAAGTAAATATTTTGCAGTTAAGATTAATAAAAACGTTTTCTTTTGTCAATCTGTTCTTTCCAGAACTCCTAAAGTGGAAAAGTTTGAGTTTCACCTGGCTTAATTAAAAAAAAACTTCTTTAATTAACCTTTTTATATCCGATTGTTAATTGAAAAAACAATCAACATATTAAATAGATTTGCAAAATAATTGCTAGTTTTATACACCATTAATTGACAGGTCTATTGGCTGTTTACTATTTGCTTATAATCAAGTAATGCAGCAACTTTTTGATATTGAATAATTGCCAAATTTGTTATTCATATTTAGTCTTAGCCAAACCAAACCTAACGTCAAACAAAACTACCTTCTCAGTTTAATTGCTGCATTTTAAACCTTTTTCTGCCCAAGTCTGACTCTGTGCTACGAATCACTAAAGAAACTTAATGGTGTTTGTCGGATTCCTGTAATGTGTGCCGACACAGTCGGGGGACGTAAAACGGTTCCGGTGAAAACGAGGATGATGCTTTTTGTTCCTCAAGAGTTCTCATCAGCACTGCATAGAAAACAAATCACCATTCATTTAAGAAAAATGGCTAATGAGAGATTAAATATAAGAAAAACAGCTTTCACACAAGAGACAGCCTGCATCAGCAGATCTTTGTTTGATGCAGCTTGTTTTCTTCTAAATATTCACTGAAGAAAAAGGGGGAAGTGGTTTTAAACATGGCTGACTAAAGATGAACTCATGCACATGTAAAACAAAACTTGTTTGCAGTTAGTGTAAGTTGGAAAATGGTTCATATTTTTGTCCCTGCCGACAGAAAAAGGAGAAAACGAGGAGGAAGATGATTGACACGGCTCCCTGTTGATTTCTGGGCTGAACTTATCTTTTTGTTTGTGTCTCCTTCCATCATTAAAACCCCATTACAGTCCTTCTAATGTAGATTTAATGAGAACAAGCCCAGTGGATTGTCCTTCTCATGCAGCACAAAGAAAACAAATTATCGACTGACAATGACAGTATGGAGACCTGGACATGCCAGAATAGATATAAATAAATAAATAAACTTGGTAAATGAGTTTTTTGTTAATTTGTAGTTATTGCAGTTGTTTCTGTTAAATGCATTATTACTCTAATATAATATAAATATTTTTTGTATTTTCATCATTTGATGCATTTTTACTAAAATACTTTTTTCTTCTCAATTCTCTAAGTACTAAATTACCAATGAAAATTGTGAAGTTAAAATTGTGTGTTCAACTTTTCTTTCTTTTTAAGCAAGCAGTATATTTGTTGAGGGTCACAAGGGTGTAAGATGGCCTTGCAGAAACTTAGCAGAGTTTCTTAACAGGATAAACATCTGTGCAGAATCAGGGAACGGTCAGTTGGAAATAGGTGTTGTTTAAACAGTAACAAGCAAGAGCCATTAGTGGTAAAACAGTTACTATGAAACACCTCAACAGGTCAGTTCTGTGGAAATCATTGTGTTGTGCAAAAGAGTTTCTGTTAATGTTTTGTAACCTCTTTTACGCACAAAAGTGATCTATATGTAGAGGGGGAATGAGCCACCTCAGTCAGAGCTCACTGAGAGATTCTGTGTAGCTGTGAGCTCTCCACTTGCAAGTGCCTAAATTAAAAGGAAGGCAAGGCAAATTTATTTGTATAGCACAATTCAGTACAAAGACAATGCAAAGTGCTTTACATGATTGAAATATAGGAAAATAAAACAGAATCAAAGCAAGTGGGAAAAAAATAAAATAAAAAATGCAAAAAGGAAGCTTTGTTCCTTGCAGTCTGCTGTGTCTCAGTCTCCAATTTCTAACAGACTTTACAATATGATACTTGAGCCAAGCCGCAAGAAAGTTTTCAAAAGATAAAAAAATTATACCTTTACTTGTGGTTAAGCAGCGGCACTTGAATAAAAGTCCTGCATTAGTTTATCACTGTTAGATGAAGAAGAATACGGAGACACAGAAGGACCATGAAGGAGCCTTCAGTTTAGTCCCCCCTTCAAGCCCCCTTGGACTACCAAGTTGGACAAGAGACCTCTCTCCTAGATTGACACTGGCTTCTTCAGCTGCTCCTCAAAACTGCCTCCGCTGCGGTGCTGCTCGGGCCTCGGGTTGAACTGTAAAGTGCCTTGAGATGACTTGTATTGTGAAATGGCGCTACATAAATAAACTGAATTGAAATTGAATCGCCCCCGCCTAAGTCCCATTTGTCGCTCAGCCATCTCCTCTCATCAGAAAGCTGAGTTACAGAACCCATTCCTCCACTCACCCTCTCCAGATAGGTCTGTCTTATCACACTGATTTTTCACTGAGAGTCAGCTAGATCCTTCTCAGAGTTAGAGTATTAGGTTGACACAGGCACTCATGAAAGGCTTTCACATACTTGGTCACATTTTTTCTTAGAATCTTCATGGTGCCTGGCAGCAGCGACCTTATGCGGCTCTCGACTTTGCACCATGTCTTTTCTTTTGCACCACGCTGTTTACATTTGATCACCGCTGCATTTTAAGAAATGGAAATGTCATGAGAGCTGTACAAAACGAAATGTCCTTTTGTATGCACTCCCAAACCAGCTTGGTGTTTTGGCTGCATATTTAGCCTTCCCTGGAAATTTCTTTCCAAATTTTTATTTTTTATATTTTGACAACCTCTCATTACAAAGCCAAAAATGCAGGCAATCATTCCGCATTGATAAAGAAAGCAAATGATTCGCTCCATTCTTTGAATCCTCTTTTCACATCAGCCATCTTCCTTTTTTTTCCTTTGGGATCTATGGTCCGAGACACACCTGCAGCTTTGTTTGCCTCCTGGCACCGCGCCACACTGGTTGCAAGTTTTAACCACTGATCTCTATGGCTATGATGCAAATTATCGTTTAAATGTATTTATTATACAAATGTTTATATCATGGGAAAATATATTAAAATTTTTGTTTGACCTCCTGCACACCCTATTAAAATTAACAAACCAAAAAAATCGATTTTCATACATTTTTGATAGAGCCTCAGGAAGTTGCGAGGGGGGCGCTAAAGAGCCGCATGCGGCTCTGGAGCCGCAGGTTGCCGAACCCCGCCCCAGGCCAATGCAAAGCACAAGCAACGCATTCAAATTTTGCAAAGTATAAGTCAAACTCAGATTCTCTGAAAGCAGGTATTAAAGAAATACACGTACTAATATCAAATGGCATTGCAGACATGGAGGTGGAACCTGGTGTTGCGAAGCAGGGGGCGCACGAGTCTGGGACTCCAGCTAAAGTTTGCAAAGCTGTACAGCTTTATGTGCCTCCATTTCCAGCCTCCTGATCGCAAGTTCTAGCTGAGGTCTCCTGTCATGGGCTTTTTCCTCTGCCTATATCTGGAGACGTACCAACCGCACCTTCATACAGGCTCCAACACTATGATCCACTGTCTTCTGAGCTCACAGAAGACAGTGGATCATAGTGAAGGAGTGTGCAATGTGTATTTCCCCGGTAACTCACTGCTGTCTCCATACTACGACCATGTTTGAGGTCCTTCTCAGACAAGGCCTTGTGGCTTGGCACTGCAGGAGCCTTAGACAGATCAGGTTGTTTGATCACACCAACCTATCCACAAACAGAGCCTTTGGGTCACCTTTAAGGACGTGTTTTGGACCTGCAGCTTAAAATGCTCCACAATTTGCAGCAATTCACACTTTCGGCAGCTATCTATAAGCTCAAGAAAGGGGTTTGTTAAGAAGCACTCCAGACTGAATGAAACCAACATGGTTCCTGGATACAGGCAACCCAAAATGCCCCTCTTTTAACCCTGGACACAAGGATCCTCCTAATGAGATCCCGGACAAGCCCCCACTTATGTTATAAGGTCTAGGGGTTCAGAGGCGGTAACATAAAAAATGTGTCCAGTGGAATATAAAATGATTTATTACAAAAGAAGGTTTCACAAAACAAAACACAATACAACTTAACCCAATTGAAACAAATGAAAAGGTGCAACCAATTCAAGGATGTTTAAGTGCAAATTAAATTACAAAATGTCCAAACAAGTCTGTCTAAAGTAAACTTAAAACAACCCAAAAGAAAATACAAAGGGAGTACCAAACCTCCCAAACACAAGCTTCTAGCTCGTACAAAGTCCCCCTAAAGCAGATCCAAACAACTTAAAGAACAAGCAAGAGTCAACAATTCAAATTGCCCAAAGCAGTTGTAAACACCAATGGTGGGGGAGCAGCTTAACAAAACCTCTTCCCACTAACTGCCCCCAAATTGAATGATTTAGGGAGCCTTTTATATGGGTCAGGCGGGCCTCATCAACATCTGATTGGCTTGACAATCATCTGCTGGTGCAGTGAGGTCGCTGCTCCTCTGCAACCTTCCGGCAGCCAACAAGGAAGGTGTTCTGTCATAGCTGAACCTCCATAACAAAACAAGCCTGCTCAGTCTTAAGAGGCCTGGGGCAGTAACTATTCATCTACCAGAGGCATGGGTGATTGAGGGTTCTGTGCAGTATCTATGTTGTTACTAAAACTGCAGTTTTCTGGACCGAGATGTCTGATGTATTTCCAGGGATGTGCTCTAACCAGCTGCTCTGGTGGCTGGCTCCGAGTGCCCCAATGACCATGGGCACAACTGATGCCTTAAACTTCCAGGTTTTCTCCAGCTCTTGTCTATGTAAATCCCTGGTATTTCTCCAGTTTATTGTGTTCTTTTTCCCCGATGTTGCAGTCACTTGATATTACTATATCAACCACAACAGCTTTCCTCTGCTTTTTGTCCACCACCACAATGTTCGGTTGGTTTGCCATTATGATTCGGTCCGTCTGTATCTAGAAGTCCCACAGGATCTTGGCTCGGTCATTCTCTACCATCTTTGGAGGTGTTTCCCCCTTTGATCTTGGGGTTTCCAGTCCATACGCTGCACATACAGTATGTTCCTGTACACTATTCCAGCCACTTGGTTATGGCGCTCCATGTAAGCTTTCCCTGCCAGCATCTTACACCCTGCAGTTATGTGCTGGATTGTCTCAGGGGCCTTTTTGCACAGTCTGCACCTGGGGTATTGCCTGGGGTCTATATATAATTTCAATTCAATTCAATTCAGTTTATTTATATAGCGCCAAATTCACAACACATGTCATCTCAAGGCACTTTACAGTTCAACCAGATCATACAGTCAAATTGATACAAAGTTTTCTATCTAAGGAAAACCAGTTGATTGCATTGACTCAAATACAATCCCTCACACTAAGCATGCTTGTAGCGACAGTGGAGAGGAAAAACTCCCTTTTAACAGGAAGAAACCTCCAGCAGAACCAGGCTCAGTGCGAGCGGCCATCTGCCGAGGCCGACTGGGGTTCAAGGAGACAGAAGCAGAGATACAAAAGTAGCTGTAAAAGGCGGCCCCGTCCAGGAAACACACAGCCAGGCAGACGAGCTCCAAGGCAGCTCCCATGCCAGAGGATGAAGAGAGCACATCCACCCAGCCACGGCCAGAGAAACAGGACCACACCTGAAGACAGGCCGATCTCCAACATCTACAAACAAGGGTGTTGATGGAAGCAGCACAGCTGATGTTTCTTTCCTGGATGACGTCACAGCCAAACAGGAACAGACGAGGCAAAGCTACTCTGAGGAAAAGCAGAGAGAGCAGAAGGTTAGAGATTGAACAAACAGATTCTGCAGAATAGGAGAACAGAGAGAGAATGAAGCAGAATGATGAAATGGGGGTCCCTATGTCCTCCAAAAGTCTAAGCCTATAGCAGCATAACTTTAAAGACAGCTCAGGATAACCTGAGCCACCCTAACTATAAGCTTTATCAAAAAGGAAAGTTTTAAGCCTAGCCTTAAAAGTAGACAGGGTGTCTGCCTCACGGACTAAAACTGGTAGTTGGTTCCACAGGAGAGGAGCCTGATAACTAAAAGATCTGCCTCCCATTCTACTTTTAGAAATTCTAGGAACCACTAGTAAACCTGCAGATTGAGAGCGAAGTGCTCTGTTAGGAACATAAGGAACAATCAGATCTCTGATATAAGATGGAGCTTGGCCATTTAAGGCTTTATATGTGAGAAGGAGGATTTTAAATTCTATTCTTGATTTAACAGGAAGCCAATGAAGAGAAGCCAGGATAGGAGAGATATGATCTCTCTTTTTAATTTTCATCAGAACTCTGGCTGCAGCATTTTGGATCAGCTGAAGGCTTTTAACTACAGTTTGTGGACTTCCTGATAGTAAAGAATTACAATAGTCCAGCCTTGAAGTAACAAATGCATGGACTAGTTTCTCAGCATCACCCCTGGACAGGAGATTTCTAATTTTTGCAATGTTCCTCAGATGAAAGAAGGAAATTCTAGAAACCTCTTTGATCTGGGATTTAAATGACAGGTCCTGATCAAAAATAACACCAAGATTTTTTACTTTATTATCTGAAATCAGTTTAATCCCATCCAAATGAAGTGACTGGCTAATCAGCTTCTTTTTCAGAGACTCTGGTCCAAAGACTATAACTTCTGTTTTGTCTGCATTCAGAAGCAGAAAGTTAAGAGTCATCCAGGTTTTTATGTCTTCAAGACATGCCTGTAATCTATGTAATGGGTTAGCTTCATCTGGATTTATAGACAGATATAGCTGGGTATCATCAGCATAACAGTGGAAATTAATCCCATGCTGTCTAATAACTCTACCAATTGGGAGCATGTATAAAGTAAAGAGAATTGGTCCTAGCACTGATCCCTGTGGTACTCCACAGGTAACCTTTGAGCGTGTTGAAGATCTATCATTAACATAAACAAACTGAATTCAATCAGATAGATAAGATTTAAACCAGTCTAGTGCTGTTCCTTTAATTCCAACAAAATATTCAAGTCTTTCTAAAAGAATATTATGGTCAACTGTATCAAATGCAGCACTAAGATCCAACAAGACGAGCACAGATACAAGTCCATTATCTGAGGCCATGAGAATATCATTAGTGACTTTCACCAGAGCTGTTTCAGTGCTATGATGAGCTCTAAAGCCAGACTGAAACTCTTCAACAAGTTCATTATGGTGTAAGTGGTCGCAAACTTGTTTGGCAACTACTTTCTCAAGAATTTTGGATAAGAAAGGAAGATTGGATATAGGTCTATAATTAACCAAGTCATCTGGGTCAAGAGACGGTTTCTTAAGCAGAGGTTTAATTACAGCAACCTTAAAAGCTTTAGGTACATATCCCTGTATATATACACTATATTGCCAAAAGTATTTGCTCACCCATCCAAATTATTGGAATCAGGTGTTCCAATCACTTCCATGGCCACAGGTGTATAAATTCAAGCACCTAGGCATGCAGACTGTTTTTACAAACATTTGTGAAAGAATGGGTCGCTCTCAGGAGCTCAGTGAATTCCAGCGTGGAACTGTGATAGGATGCCACCTGTGCAACAAATCCAGTCGTGAAATTTCCTCGCTCCTAAATATTCCACAGTCAACTGTCAGCTGTATTATAAGAAAATGGAAGTGTTTGGGAACGACAGCAACTCAGCCACGAAGTGGTAGGCCACGTAAACTGACGGAGCGGGGTCAGCGGATGCTGAAGCGCATAGTGCGAAGAGGTCGCCAACTTTCTGCAGAGTCAATCACTACAGACCTCCAAACTTCATGTGGCCTTCAGATTAGCTCAAGAACAGTGCGCAGAGAGCTTCATGGAATGGGTTTCCATGGTCGAGCAGCTGCATCCAAGCCATACATAACCAAGTGCAATGCAAAGCGTCGGATGCGGTGGTGTAAAGCACGCCGCCACTGGACTCTAGAGCAGTGGAGACGCGTTCTCTGGAGTGACGAATCGCGCTTCTCCATCTGGCAATCTGATGGACGGGTCTGGGTTTGGCGGTTGCCAGGAGAACGGTACTTGTCTGACTGCATTGTGCCAAGTGTAAAGTTTGGTGGAGGGGGGATTATGGTGTGGGGTTGTTTTTCAGGAGCTGGGCTTGGCCCCTTAGTTCCAGTGAAAGGAACTCTGAATGCTTCAGCATACCAAGACATTTTGGACAATTCCATGCTCCCAACTTTGTGGGAACAGTTTGGAGCTGGCCCCTTCCTCTTCCAACATGACTGTGCACCAGTGCACAAAGCAAGGTCCATAAAGACATGGATGACAGAGTCTGGTGTGGATGAACTTGACTGGCCTGCACAGAGTCCTGACCTCAACCCGATAGAACACCTTTGGGATGAATTAGAGCGGAGACTGAGAGCCAGGCCTTCTCGTCCAACATCAGTGTGCGACCTCACAAATGCGCTTCTGGAAGAATGGTCAAAAATTCCCATAAACACACTCCTAAACCTTGTGGACAGCCTTCCCAGAAGAGTTGAAGCTGTTCTAGCTGCAAAGGGTGGACCGACGTCATATTGAACCCTATGGATTAGGAACGGGATGTCACTTAAGCTCATATGTGAGTCAAGGCAGGTGAGCAAATACTTTTGGCAATATAGTGTATGTATATATATATATATATATATATATATATATATATATATATATATATATATATATATATATATATATATGTATTATCTGTTTTTAGTCTATTTGACAATTAGTTTAAATCATTTCAAAAGTATGGCCTGGCAGGCAATCTGCAGATTAGTATTGTATCAACAGTACCTTCCGTTCAGAAAGTGTGTTGAAACCTGTTCTCTGAGATCTCTGCAGCTCCTCAATGTTTTTCCTGTTTTGTTATTTCTGGAGAAAATTAGCACCAAGATGAGTTTGACCTCCCACAGCCGATATCCTGACCCAGTTCTGTGAAAGTTAGGGGAATGGGAGCGATAGGCGAAAATGAACATATCAGTCTGAGAGCAATCTATTTTCTCTCGGCAGGAAGGTTTAGGTGGGAAGAAATCAGGAAGCTGACAAACATAAGAGATGTAGGAACGGAGCATGAAAATGTTATGTTTTTATTTTTGTCCAGCTGGAGGAGAAATGTGGTTAATTCAAACCCAGTCTGACATCAAAATGTCCTCTACAGGAGAAATAAAATATGTTGTTATCATCCAGAGGGAACTGTAGCCTGAGCCACAGCGGGTTGGTGTGAGGCAAATCAAATCAAATTCAGGTTGTTTATATAGCCCAAATACACAACACATGTTATTTTAGGACAATTCAATCAGATCGTCCAGTCGGTTTGAAATTATCTATCTAAGGGCTATGGACTAAGGAAAACCAGCTAACTGCACTGATTCATTGACTTTGCAAGATGTGCAGGAGGTGGCAGTAGATAATCGCTTCCATTTTGTCATAGACACTACAGCAATCCCTCACATGAAGTCAGAAAAGGTAACTGTAATCTAACTCCATATGTGGCTCTGTCTAGGGAAGTAACAGTTAAGCAAGCATGCTCTGAGATTGTTTTTATGTCAACAAAGTAAAAGTAAAAAATAGCACATACAGTTAGTTAAAGTAAAAGTTAAACCTAGAGTTAAACCCAGGCCAAACTCTGTCATCGATCTTTGAAGGTATTGACGGCAACAGTGCAGTTGATATTTCTCTCCAGGATGGAGTCACAGCACAACAGGAAAAGATCAGATGAAGCTACTAACAAATACTCCAGAATGTGAGAATAGATATAGAAGGAGGTAGAATGATGAAAAAGGGTCCCTATGTCCTCCAGCAGTCTAAGCTTATAGCAGCATAGCTAAAGAGATAGCTCGGGATAACCTGGCTCACTCTAACCATAATCGTTATCTAAAAGGAAACTTTTAAGCCTTGCCTTAAAAGTAGACAAGGTGTCTGCCTCATGGACTAAAACTGGTAGTTGGTTCCACAGGAGAGGAGCCTGATAAATAAAAGATCTGCCTCCCATTCTACTTTAAGAAATAAGAATCACTAAACAAGATTAAAGGACTAATCTTCAGAAGGTTTGCATGTCCTAAAACAGATGCAAATGTCTTTGTACGTGCAGACCAGATCTTCAAAGAAGGTGAAAACCTACTTGCATTTCCAATTCACCAGACAGCATTTGCAAACCTTCTTTTTGTCTAATGCAGATCATGTTATAATGACCAAACGGCATGAATTAATGGTTAAAAGATATCCAATTATAAACATTGGCAAAGCGATTTTCAAAATCTGAACACCAGCTCTGGCTGCAGTTCTTCCCTTTTTGAGTACTTGAGAAAGTCAGGTATAAACTGACATGCAACAAAAATCTGCAGATATTTTTGCCAAAAAGAAGGCATTGGTTCAATGCCAGAGGATGAAGACTGATACCGTGTGCATGTAAACATATTTGGACCGCCAACATTAACAAGGACAGAGTGTAAAAAAAAATGTCTACAAAGGCTGGCAGAGATCAATGCAGCTGGACAGCAGACGATCTTTATACAATGAAACCTAATCAGGAAAAAAAGTCTGAACTTAAATGCTGTGGCATGTTAATGACAAAATATAATGCTAAAAGAGCAGAAAAAAGAACCTCAGAGGGGCTTAGGGTGTGAATCTTTGCTCAACAATTTTATTTTTCTCACTCAAATGTGATAACATTTGCAGGAAACATGGAGAGTTTTTTGTCGGAGGTCGTAGATGAGTCTCCTCCGTCATCCATTTTTTATTTAGAGGAGGAAAGCAGGGACGAAGATGCGGAAGAGGACGCCAGGGCGGCAGAAGCTTGGTTTGGTGTAGAAGGCTTACAGCCGTACATGTTTGAGCCCTTGCCTTGCAACGCTGCCAGTTCTGTTAGCTCTACGCCTGCCGAAGACACAGACGTCCATCCCTGTGAACACTGGGACGGAACCTAATCGGATCAACGAAGCATATGACGTAACAGAGCGACGACGAAGAGGAGCCAATTGATAGATCAAACTCTTGCTGAAACCAGTCGGGAGAAGAGCAAAAATATCTTTTCCTCTGAGAAAAGCCTCCAGAGCAGTACTTTGCTCTTCTTTCAGTGAAGAAATACTCTGTAATTCCGATAAAACTTGCCCGATAGCCACGCTAACGCTAGTTTCATCGGCTGAAGCCGCCATGTTCTTTAGACTGAATTGTCGCGCTTCTCGTTGCGTCACACCTCAATCCGCCTCAAAGCCAACGTTGATTGGACGTTCGTTTGGTGAACGGCTCCAAATTTTCTTCAACGGAGAGTCTCCAGACTGATTAGCGAGTGAAAAAAAAACTTTTAAGACATTGAAATTATTGAAATTTGTTATACATGTTTAAGCCAGAATTATTTGACATTTAAATAAGATTTCCCTACGACTTTTAAGTGTGTCCCTCCCTTCTAAATAAATCGACCCAAATTAGTGGATGATTTGTTGAGTATCTCCCTGAAAATTAAGCTGATCCAATAAAGTATTTAATAAATATTTAATTTAAAGGTGTTTAACTCATCTTGACCCAGATGTATGCAAATTATCATAGAGGGTTAATAAAAATGAATAGTTCTGCAATGAGACGCTGTTTGAATAATTGGTTATTTAAATCAAAGGTTTAGGTTAGAATGATGAAGCAGTTCATTTATTTTTTATAGAGAAACAAAGTAAATATGTATTGACAAAAGTGAACATCTATCAATGAAATCAGCCAAAGAAGTCAAGTTTTTATTAAAGCAATCTGACATGTTTTACATTTTTAAAATATATTTGTCAAAAAATAACAGACTGCTGAGTGAGCTGGGCTGGTTATGAGAACACAAGACTTGTGTTTGCAGCCAAAGCATGAGCACAAACCATGACGAATGATGGAAGAGCAGACGAAATGTTTATCATCCTAGATCATCTCTTCACTGTCCACCGAGCAAATGTTGCTTTTTCCCGTCAGGATTTCTAGAGGAACGAATCACTTTTTTTAAGTCCTTCATAAATTCATTCCAGCTCACATCTGAGGTCCAGCTGCCCTGCAGAGAGCAGTCTTACTGCAGTTTCAGCCCTCCTGTCCTTCTCTTCTCCATCAGTCTGCTCTGTAAATCACATTACTCTCTAAAAGGCAGCCTGGACGAGCACCCAGAGCACCATGGACCATTACCTGCTCCACTTTAAGAAGATCTGCTCCGTAATAACCACCCATTACTGGGAATTAACTTGCTGTAATGTCCGTGGAGATTATCGACCTTTCCACCGCCTCAGGTTCAAATCCAGCCTGTAGAAAAGTGGCGAGGAAGCCGACGTGCGCTCCATGTTTCTGTCAGTAGAGTCAGAAACAGATCAGGTTTTATAGTTTGGCTGTAACTTGGTGCCATTATTTCACCAAGCTTCAAATTGCTTCACACAAAAACAAGCGCATAAAACACCTGAGGATAGCTTGAAGGTAAGCTGTTTCATGGTGCAGGAGTGGGAGGATAAAACTAGAAGCATCTTAAATATTCATGATCACCCTCCTATATAAAAAAAAAAAAAATGCTACCATCTGTCTATATATAGTCGGCATGTCTTAAACTATATATACTTATATATAGTTTGCTTGTTTGCGATTGCTTGGTTTGAAAGAAAACCTGCATCCACACGGCCTTTTCTGGAACCGGTTTTAGACCCCTGACTAAAGTAACACCATCGTCGAACAAAGTCTCTGACTGCCTCTAATGTACGAGGCTGAATTCACATTTCTTCATAGTCAAAATAATACAAATGCTGAATTCATGTTGCTGAATTCAAGAGATCTTTCAATGACAGACTGCTGAATACCAAACGCATAAAAGAGCGTTATCACAGATCCTTACTACCAGCAGTTGTGAGACTTTAAAATTATTCCAATAAGCTCAATAAGTGTTTAAATACATGCTGCCATTTGTTTTTTCATTGACCTTAAATTAACCTGCACAGAATTTTTTTTTTACTATTTTAGGGTTAGGCCTACTGTGCAATATTTTTTTGTCACTTATATTTTATTATTTTTGATCATACAACGCACATGCTTACTGTACAATATTATATTGTTTATTTTGTTTTTTGCTATATTTTTGCAGCTCTTCTTAATTTAAATGCTTACCAATTTGCAGCTCTTGCACCAAAATGTCCCCATTGTGGAACATTTCAGGGGATTTCTATTCTGTTGTCTGTTCTGACAAACAGCAATGTGCACACTCATGGTTCCTTTAACTCCATAGTTAAGTGAGTGTATTGATCTATTCTAGATTGCATTTGGACAATTGAAACTCTGTATTTTGGTTTGGATCAGTCTCCTCTCATCTTCTCCATTTGGTTTAAAAAGCAGCTGCTTGTCTGATGACAGGTATGAAAAAAAAATAATCCCATGTCTGCCTCTCTACACCAGCTTGCTGTTGCTTGAAAGAACCAGTTGAAATTCCTTTTTTAATCCTTGAACAACCTGAGCTTCTATTAAGGCTTCATGAGGCCCTGTCTACGATGTTATCTCACATGGTCTAAAATGAAATCTGCAGCTGGCTGAGCCTTGTCTGACTCTGGATTAAATACTGTAGGTCAGAATATTTGATCTGCAGATTGGGATTAAATGTCAAACTTAATGGACTAGATTTTTGCACAAGTGGGTCTAATTATTTTATTTTAACAGCCTAATTTAATCCCTGTGATATTCTTTAGTGATTTTAATTTTGTTTGTGAAGCACTTTAAACACTGTGAATTGTTGGAAATGTGCTTTTAAAATAAACTTCACCTTTACTTTTACTCAGACTGTATGTATAACATGAAACAACAGCAATGTATGCGTTGAAAGGAAAATTATATTTTTTTCTGATCACTGTAGGCCTATCTGTTTACATCAGCTGTTCATTTTTGCAAACATATACAGTTGGTACGGACTCAATCAATAAAGTTTATTTGATCTTTCATTAATGTACACTCGGAACCCCATGGCATGGCATTATGATGACAAAAGGATCTTGTTTATATGTTTGTTGTGTCTCCGACCTATGCTGAGTTTGAATTCAGGGGCTAAACCCCCGAAGGCCATAGGTCATAGCATGGTGCCAAGGCCGCTGGATTGGTTGAATCCTCGTTATGAGGACGACAAATGCTCTCTTCTTTTTACCCGTCAGGTCTGGTGTATCCTCCATAGTCTTAGGTATCCCAGGATTCATTTAGAGTCCAAGCAAGCCAGCTTCTCTGTGTTTGGAGGAAAAAGGGAAATGGTGCCGCACAGTGGTAAAGATTGGAAGTGCAGTTCAATATTATCCCAGTGTGTGGATAGTTGCATCTGAAATCAATGAAAATAAAGCAAGACCTGCATATATAGTAGTTGCCAAACACGTGTGTGACCACTTACAATATAATTACCTTTTTTCAGTCTGGCTTTGGAGCTCATCATAGCAATAACAATTACTATTTCAGAATCATGTATCTTTTTTTTCCTTTTCAATCTAATCCAGCTTTGTGTTGCTTAAAACACATAAAATATTTAGTCTTAAATGGGACGAAATGTGGCTGTGTATCTTTGTAAGGTGCTATATGTATTCTTCCAGGTAAAGCAGAAGCTGCAGCATTATAAGTTGCATGTTTTTTAAAATAAGATAATCTTTAAATATTTTAGTTTAGCTCAGGGATCTCCAACTTCAGCCCCCAAAAGCTGCTCTCCTGCAGAGTTTTTTTATGCGTTCCTTCTCCAATACAACTGATTCCAATGGTTCAATTTCCTCATCAGTATTCTGCCATGCAGCTCTGCAGATGTCTGGTAACAAACATTCATTTGATTCAGGTGCTGGAGAAGAGTTACATCTAATAGCCGCAGGATATGGCTCTGCAGGACTGGACCTTGGCACCGCTGCTTTAGTTGTTTTATTGTCTGAGGAAAAGTAGAGATGCAACTCAGGGGGGTTACTTTCAACTTCAGGGATTGTTTTAATGTGAAATAACTCACCACCAGTGTTTTCTTATAAATGTTAGAATTATAAGATGATTTCTATCTATTTGTTTTGCAGAAACTAATCCAAACCAGTGTTGTTTTGTTTTTTTGTTCCTGGACTAAGCTGCATAACAATTGCACATTTAGAAAGATTAGTCTTTGTTAGGCCAACTTTGAAGTAATCTCTTACATGGTATTACTGTGTCTGAAAAGAACTGGATCATAAATCTTCTCTGCAACATAATATGAGATACCGTCCTGTTGCAACATAATATGACTTTTCTGCTGGGTTGGTGGGTGTGCTGTAAAATTGAGGTGAATTTCAGGAAGACAGCTGAGGACGGGATGACTCTTTAGGGTTGACAGAAGCAGCTGGGGAAAGTGACTCTGCAGCGAGCAGAGCGGACTCTTTAAAAAAACAAATAAATCTGACTGCATAATTAAGGAACAGCAGGTTGGTGCAAAGTCAGTCCAAGTTTCCTGGGTTAGCAAAGGAGCTTTGGAAAGTTTAACAAATGCAGAGTTTGACTCAGTGGAACCAGGTGTTGAGATGAGCCGCCTTTTAAAACGGAATTGGCTCGGAATTAGATGTTTGAACTATAACTTCCTTCGGCTGTTTTTCTCTTTCCATCTTATAATATCTGGCTGTGCATTCTGCTCAGCTAAGATACCGTCCTGTTGGAGAGCATCAGCTGAGCTGCTACTCACGATTTCATGTTTTCTCCTGTAGATGAAGGCACCTCTTTCATTGGTTGAGTCTGTCTTTCTCCCAGTTGTAACTGTTGGCCGACTGACTAACAGGATGTGCTCCTTTTCCCAAATAGACTTCAAAACTGCCAGTTTTTGTCCTCGATGAATTGTGTTTGCTATTGTTCAGGATTATTTCCCTTTTAAATTTAAATTTTAAATTTTAAATCTATCTATCTATCTATCTATCTATCTATCTATCTATCTATCTATCTATCTATCTATCTATCTATCTATCTATCTATCTATCTATCTATCTATCTATCTATCTATCTATCTATCTATCTATCTATCTATCTATCTATCTATCTATCTATCTATCGACAATTAAATTCAATCAGGTCGTTCAGACAGATTGATTCAAAGTTTTATATCTAAGGAAATCCAACTGAGTGCATCGACTCATGGCTTTGCAATATTCACACTCACTGGTTGAGCAAGTGAAGACAGTAGATATTTGCTTTCATTGTGTCATTGACTCTACAGCAATCCCTTACACTAAGCATGCAATCTGCAACAGTGGATAGCAAAAAGTCCCTTTTAACAGGGACACACTTTGAGCAGAACCAGGCTCAGTGTGAGCGGCCATTTGCGGAAGCCAACTGGGGTTCAAGGACACAGAAGCAGATAGATAAAAGGAACATATAACATGTTAAAGCGATAAGAGAGAGCACATACAGATAATCACAGTAAAAGCTGAGCCCATAGCTCTAGGAGAGAAACAGGACTTGGCACTGAAAAACAGACAAGGGTTCCGTTTCAAGAAGCAAACTCAGATTCAAAACTGCAACTCTAAATTTATCCAGCCAAAGGTTAAAAACTCTGTTTTCAGTTTCATAAAAGCTGCTTTAAGTTTTATGAAAAGCCATTATCAGTCGAGTCCTGATTCAACGAGTCACCATGACGACAATAAACAGGAAGTGCCTATTTCTGAATTTCAACTGAAATTATAGATTTTAATTAAGAAATTAAAAATTTAATGGAGAATGTCTTTAAAAGACAAAAAAACAGCTGCAAATGAGAGGAAGAAGGTTAAGGAAAAGATTGCTGCTCGACTTAATGTGTAAGTTTATATGAAATTGCCGTTGGCAGGCCGTTTTTACATTTATTAAAAGCACTCTCCTCTGTGTTGTTCCATTTGTAGATCACTACATTGATTCATCCTGCTCAAAATTGCATTTCTAATTGTTATAATATATTTTTTATTACATTATTTTATCAGAAACTGAATTTCAGAAACTAAAAAAAACAAACAAAATTATACTACCATGTTTAAGTTTTATATAACTAGAAATGTTTACAAATTTTAAGTGGCTATTTTGACCTTAATCAGCTTGACTGCATATGTATTTCTAATGACTGACATACATTTCTTCATAGTCAAAATAATACAAATGCTGACCACTAACAATAGGAATATGTAGATCTAGACATCCAGGATGTTTATTGTAGATGATTTTTACAAGGAAATATGTTTTGCTTGTTTTTTTCAGATAAAAATTCAGGCAAAGTAACAAATATCCAAATGGCCTGTCTGTTGTACCCTTGGTAACTTCATGAGGTAAACTAGTTTATTGCTTGAATGGTAGTGGATCAATGTGTCTAATTAGTTAAAACCACCTGTCAGCAGATAAAGATGAAGTTTAAACATTTTGTTCAAACAAGAAGGAAACTGTGCATCATCTCATGGGGTTCCTCCTCTTTTGCTGTTTGCAGCCGCTTTGGATGTTATCAACCCAATAGTGGATATCAATCCCATAGAATGGCTTTGGATTGTGCCTCCAACCTACTAGTCGACTCAGTACTGTAGGTTGGTATCACTGAATGACTGCTTATTCTATGCCTAAGGTAATTCCTTTTTTCCTTTGTTCTAAAAAATCTGCCTCCCATTATACTTTTAGAAAATTTAGGAGCAACTAGTAAACCTACTGATTGATAACAAAGTGCTCTGTTAGGAACATAAGGAACAATCAGGGGTTTAACAAGGAGTTTTAACAAACTCCGATTCAAATCCTCAACTCCAAATTGATCTAGGCTAAAGTTGGTAACTGAGTTTTCGGTTTCACAAAAGCTGCTAGGATTGTGTTCAATCAACTCTAAGTAAATCCACTCACGTGCGTAACAAGTGTGAAAACCCATTATCAGTGTTGCAGTGAATGAGGCACCATGACAGGCAACAGGAACTACCTATTTCAACCCACTGGAAATAGACATTTTAGTGAAGCCACCCTGTCTCTTAAGACATTCCATATTTTGTCTCGTGCCATATGCTTTGATGAGAAAGAAACAAACAAACAAAAAAAACTTCCACCGACGGTGCCAAGCCCGGATAACAAAAGAGGAGAAGTGAGTTAAATCTTACAGTAACTAGCCACAACTATATTAGAAAAAAATTGATAAAAATAAGTAAATAAAAATATGGTTATGAATATATTATGAGAGGAAAGGGGGAGTCACCAACATTAGTCAATGTGTTTATTCTGTGAGAGTCATGAATGTGCTCTAAAGCTGAAAGGTTTCCTGAGGGACAGTAAAGGTCCAACCCATTATCGACAAGACCAGATTTGTGGTCATTAATGTTGAGAAGTGAATTTGAGAAGATTAGTGTGAAATTTTCAAGACAACTATTAATTGTCATTTAAAGGTTTGGACTGATGGAGGCGCTACCGGCCAACTCACTGATTTCATAGAGGTTATTTATATATATAAAAAACATTCTGGGGTCAAATTGACCCCATGGTTAAAACTGGTCTGCATATTTGATGACGAGAGGAGGGTTAATAAGATCCTCACCAAATGTTTTTTTTTCATGCATAAAAGTTCAACAATATATCAGGAAATAAAAGTTTATTGAACAAAACCTGCTCCTGAGCAGGTTAGCTCTGGAAGAATGTTACTATGGCAACAGAAATAGAAGTATAGAAAACTCTTTGTGAAATAGAAAACACAGAGTTTCCCTGATTCCCTGTTCAGAAAACATATTGTTTTCAGTAAACCTGCTTTGTGAAACAGACCCCGTCTGATTTAAAGCTACAATGTGTAATTTTCAGCGACATCTAACGTCCAGACTGCAGACCGCAGCAACATGAACATCTCCCCCCCAACCGCTTCTCCCCCCCAACAGTACGGCGAGCGTTACGGGACAAAATGTCTTCCACGACGTCCGCATCACCTACCTTCTCAAGTGATGAGGTTTGTTTACATAGATAATTTTACCGATAGTATTTCATTAGTCTCTGTAGGGTATAGATTTCATGTAGACTTAAGATAATAAATATACCCGTTATTTTTTCTACATCGTTGTGACGTTTTGGTGAGCTGCTTTGCATGGTGATATAAACAGACGAAGTAATTGTAGTCATTAGTTTAACAGCGAGATTGTGTTCGCTGGAAGAATATATATTCCCCGTTTACAGAGTCCAAGTCTTGTTTGTGGCACGGGGGTTACAAACCGAGGAAGAGGGCGAGGAAGAGGGCAGAGAGGCCGGGGTGGGCGTGCAGCCAGGGCCAGGCGAGGGAGAGGTGCCAGCGGGGTGACTAGAGCAGAAGAGGAAAGGCTTGAAGATCTCCAAAGGAGCCGGAGAGAAGTAACCGAGGTATATATCCAGAAAATTATTTTACAGAAAATTACTCAATCATTACCTGTGAAACGTCAGGGACGTTGCTGAATAAGTATACTGGAGAGTAACAGCATCATCACGCAGCATGTTATTGTAATGGGCGATCTCGCAATCGCTAGTTTCTTGGCTCTGCGCTGCCGTAGTGTAAAGATGTCTTCCTCCATGGCTGCAAGACCCGCTCCTATGTAATTATAAATAATGAATTCTAAGGTAATGCAAATATTAAGGTTAAGATGCTGAGCTCGTAGATGATGATAAATAACATAGTTATGTATAATATATTACATTTCTGACTGTATATCCCTGTAATTATTACACACTGTAGCTTTAAGACAGAGCTTGGTTATTTAGGGATTTATATCTGAGAAGGGGGATTTTAAGTATTGGCAAAACTAATGTGTTCAATCAAAAAAACTGTGTTATGAACCTGTTGACATTGAACATAATTGGGCTTTTCTGAAAACAACGTTTTGCTATCTTTATTACGACATTCAGAGAGAAACAGATACTGCCTTGTGTATAAGTAGGATTATGTTAAGCATCACTTGGTCACTAAACTTTACATTTTTGATCCCGTTTCAAGTATGGGCTTTTTATACATTCCTCAGCCTCAGCTCCAGCTTTAACTGTAATTGCCACAACTACTTCTGTTCAGAAATGTAATTTCCTGAGCTCTCCAGCCTGCTGGCTGCCTGCCCATGAAGCACTCCAGCTTTAATCACCTCCTGCTTAAAACAATCTTTGTCTCTTTTAACGTCTCATACACTGCCTCACTTTGAAAGTCTTTCATTTTGCAGAACCTGAATCTGGAGGCACTGGTTCAGCAATTAACTCTGAAAGAGACACCTAAAGGGATATTTTCTGTTTTAAAAAGCACCCAGTTTATTATTTGTAAATGGTAAATCTATGTAAAGTCTCAGTGGATGGGTAATAATTAATGACACTCTCTTAAAGTCTTAGGGAGGTCATATTTAAATGTCAAATCATTTTGGCTTAAACATGTATATAAATGTACACTTTATCAGACTATATTGTCCCAAAATGTAGAAAATTTCTCTTTAAAAAAATTCCTGTCTTAAAATCTGTGTTTTTTTTCTCGTTATTTTATGCAGGCCAGTTAGTTATACGTTAGCCTGTACACCTAAATTCAGCCAATCATATATCTGTCAATAAAATTTTTTCGGTCATAGCATCTTGATCATATGTCACAGCTAATATACGCAACTGTTGAAATAAGAAATAAGAATCCTTTCCTTTCCCATTGAGTTCCGTCCCAGTGTTCACAGGGATGGACGTCTGTGTCTTCGGCAGGCGTAGAGCTAACAGAACTGGCAGCGTTGCGAGGCAAGGGCTCAAACATGTACGGCTGCAAGCCTTCTACACCAAACCAAGCTTCTGCTGCCCTGGCGTCCTCTTCCACAACATCTTCATCCCCGCTTTCCTTCTCTTAATAAAAAATGTATGACAGAGGAGAATCATCCACGACCTCCGACACAAAACTCTCCTCCTCTTGCATGTTTCCGCTGTCCATAGCGTTCCTTGACAGTATCGTTTCTAAGTCACCAACTTAGTGCTACTTGCTCCCAATGTAATTTACCATGGGGAACCTACTAGCAATAAGTTGCTAACTGGTTAGCAAGATGCTTCAGAGAAACCGGCCACAACCAAACTTGCTTGCAAACAATCCCCTTGAGAATCGACCAATCACGTTCACTTTATTCACTCGTGTAAAGTCAATCGCCACTCAGGAGATTTGGGAACTGTAACCGTTGGAACAGCCGCTTCCCTGCCACTTCAAAGACGGACGCAATACAGCAAAATTGTTCTGTATAGATAAGCTTTTTTATTTCAGACACAAAATCCAGATAAAACAATAAAAACTTGCAGGATAACAAACAATAAAAAGCACAAATGCACACGTCCAGTCATCAAAAATAACTACATAAAACTCCAGTTGTCCTGCAGAGTAAGGAAGCGCAGACAGTCTATCGAAAAATCTTCCAGGTAAATTTCAAAAACTGAAATATCTTGTCATCTGGTCGTCATGTCTTCAAGCTTCTCAGGTAAAATACTACATATTTTGCTCAGTAACAGGTGTTTTGGATTAACTCTGGGTTTTTCCTACTATATAACTGAAATTTGCACGAGGAAGTGTTGGAGATGGTATCCATTTCTGGCATAACCTGTTTAAGTCAGAGCTCAAATACCTTTCTAACATCATCTACACTTGGTCCATTGTCCTTTTGTCTCAGACACTGAATACTGTAATGTCGACAAGACAGTTTTGATTCTCTTTAGACGTTGACTTGTTTTGCCATTCTCTGGCAAACTCACTCTCACTTTTGCAGCAAAGGCAGCAGTTTTTGCCATTTTTCCCCCCGGTATCTTTGATAGTCTCCACTTGCTGTCATCTAATCTGATGGCTGTAAAAGGTGCTCCTGTCCTGCCACTGCCATGGTGCATCTCCTTATCTGCATTTTATTTATAAGGGTTTTTAATATGTTCCTGTTTGAGCTTAACTCAGATTTGATTAGATTCCACGTTTAGTTAATATCACCTGTTCCGTAACTGAAAAAGTCAGAGTAAGGAAGAGCTATTAAGAGTATTTGGTCTCTACTCTGGGCATGTCACCTACTCTTTCTGAAATTTTACTCTGCCCTGCCATTGCCATGGTGTATCACATTATCTGCATTTTATTGATTATAGCTTTTTGTACGTTCATTATGTTAAGATGGTTTAATGTTTAAAGCAAACAGTGTGCAGAATTTTTTATTTTTTTTTGTGCCCCTTGTTCTCTAACAGAAATTCCAGCCGGCTAACAGAGACATTGGTGTTTGCTCAGTTCTTTTTACCTGGTTAAACTTTGGGAAATGTGTCTCGCTTTAGTTCAACAGCGCTGTTGTAATGCAGCATTAATCACAGAGCTTCAGACCAATTTCACCAAATCAAAGACCACATCAGATTCCAGTTAAAGCTAAGCTGGTAAATATGTGCCATCTGCATTTTTATTTGGAGCGACTCTATAAAAACCAGAAAACAGACTTAATGTGAAACATGTTCGCACTGCAGTTTGTGGGAGCTCTAATTAGTCTGCATAATTACATAATCTGCTGTATCAAAGGCTTTGTAGAGATCAATGAAGAAAGCTGGGAGGCTTTCAGACGCCCTGAAAATGTTTTTGCTCTTTGCCAAATTTTAGTTTAACAATTCAGTGAGGAAAGCGGGTGGCTCAGAGAAGATGGACCTGTTGACTGTTTCTGTCATCATGCAACCTTTTACGGCAAGGACAGGAGACTTCATATGAGACAAACAAACAGCATGAGAGAGGAAAGCAGCATGAGGACGGCGCCTACACCGCCCACCAGCGGACTGTAGAGCGCTGGCAGCTACAGGCATCCGCTGCTGACCAACACTCAGCCCCTGAAGGAAGATCAAACCCAGAAGGACACTTTGTGTTCCCGAGCTACACAGTCGGCATTGCTGAGCCTGAAAACAAGAAGTAGTTTTTACAATCTGAGACTAGACAGGCAACAATCGTGTGGGAGAAGATGACTGCTGAGACTGTGAGGGGGAAAAAGTATAGAGAACAAACTGTTGGATATAAGAACAGATGGTAGTTTATCTCTCTTCTCAAAATGGCTTCACATTACCACCAAATTTAATCTAATCTCCACAGAAGTGCGACAGATCCATTTGGATACGGTGCAGAGGAGAGCTGAGGGGCAGGATGGGTGTGTTAGATCGCTGCCAAGGAGGAGGATGCTCCATTAATCTCCTCCTCTGGCAGCCCTAAACATCAGATCGGAGCTGGCCATCAGTCTCTGCAGCCGAAGATGATGGTGAGGAAGAGGAGGACTCCAGGGAAAATGACAGCCTCATCACTGTCCAGCATATCTGAGGATTTAGGAAAAAGCTAAACCATAAACACAAGAGTCTTGTGTGACACTTTTCTGTCAGAGAGAAAAAGCAAATCAGATTTATAGAGTTTAACGGCTGATGGTTGGGGAAAAAAAAAATTTATGATTCTAAACTTAAATGTGTCTGCAGCTACTGAGGGCTTTAACAGCTCAGATCAGTGGCCTGATACGAAGGAAAGATGAAGAGAAGAATACCTTCCAGTTATCAATTATACTTTGAATAAAACACAGAGCTCAAGAAGAAATTTCTATTCATAAAAACCCTATGAAAAAAATGATTAAACCCTTACAATAATTTTATAAGTAACACCTTTCTGATATGCATTAAGTGTGCAGGATATGCCATGAGGAAAGGACATGTATTCTGGTTCTCATTAGATTCCCTCCAGACTCTTGGACCTTATTTTTTAAAATACAGAACAAACTTAACCTTCATCTAGAAGGAAGACTTTGGACCACAGGGCAACAGTCTGGTTCATTCTCTCATTACCTCAGGCAAGAGAGCCATGAGTAAGACTCATCGGTTCGTAATGACTTTATGCTCCAGCCTCTGTTTAGTCCTTGGAAGCTACTCATCTATCCATTATTGTAACAGTTAATTCCCTAGTGAGGCCGCACGGGGGACTGGAGCCTATCCCAGACGTCCATCGGGCGAGAGGCGGGGTACACCTTAGACGGTCCACCAGTCCATTGCAGAGACTGCACCCTGCCGCCTTCATGGAAGCTACCTGGAAATCTTATTTCAGTTTTCTTGATATACTGTATATATATTGTTTATTCTTAATGCACCTTTTTCCTCCTGTTTGCACCTTCTTTAATCACTATGTAAATATGTGACGAGTGAATTTCTCCGCTGTAAGATCAATAAAGCTCATCTAATCTAATCTAATCTGATTTATCAACAATCATCAAATGGCTGCTGCTGTCTCTCTTGCTGGGGCTCTTTTACTACCACAAATGTTTTCCTTCCAATCAACTTTCTGTGAATAGGCTTGGATATAACATTATAAAGAACTTCTCCATAAATAATCCACTGTGGCTTCCCCTTCTTGCTAATGGGGTAAGTGACATGTCAATAATAGGACAGATGAAACAGAAAAAAAAAGTCTGAACCTTAACCTGATTGAAAGTGAAATTCAGAGAGCTTTTCAAAAAAAAAATATTGAAGCAAAGCTGCAAAGAAACTCCTCCAAAACAAAGTTACATAAAAAAATATTTCTGTCAGAGTCGGTTCTATTAGAAGTCAGATTGCAAGTGTATTTAGCTAATCCCATGACAATAAAATAAACACTACGGCGGAACTGACTGACTGATCATGATCATGATGATGACCAGCTTCATTGTTCATTTCATTCACCTGTCTAGCCCCATTCAGTTTCTCATTGGCTCTCTCCCTGACACTGTTCTGGGTTTCCCTTCGGATCTCTGATCTCCTGGTTCTGAATCCTGAGCAAGTCCTCGACACAGGCTTTGGCTTCACCCTCTGGATTGTCTTGCCTTCCTTTGTTTGCCCGGATCTCATCTCCTGCTTGTCTTCTTTCCTCTGGTACGTCAGTGTCTTGGACTCTCTGGGCAGCGCTCACCGCGTCTTGACTGAACTATAAAACCAGGTTAATTACTCACACGTTCATTATCATCCTCCATCTGATTAACATGGTCACTTACCTTAGTTTTTCCTCCTGCAGAGGTTCCTGCCCTAGACATCCTTGCTAAATCCTTTTTTGAAATATCTGACTGTCTGCCTTGAATACTAGGTTCTATATTCTGAGCCTTGACATAACTATTATATCTTAAATGTGGTTTCAAAACTTTAAGATCTTATTTAGATCTGTTTTACTGTTTGCCATCAAAATTAGAGATAAAAATCCTTCCTTTAAAGTTAAATTAAAGAAGAAAATTACAAAAACAAATGGTGTTATATTCAGGCTTTCATCCTGCTTTGAAGATGAAGGATGTAAATGCGTTACTCTAAGGGAGAACGGCGGCTCTGCAGGAGGAAATCTAATGCTTCGACTTAAGTTTTGTTGTTTGAATTACAGCGGCGATAATTAAAAATCTGAGCTGGAGGGGAAGCACAGATTGATTGGAGCAAACAAAGTTACTGGTACAGGCAATCAAATTCATTAGCTGTGTTTGCAGCTTAATGCTGAGGCGATATATACTCTTACAAACCTAGATGATTTGATATCAGTGTCCAGTTTGCTGAGGGCTTTTCTCAGCATGTGGAAAACAACCCAATATTTATCTCAGTTTTAAAGCGGCAGAGCTTTAAACACCCTGTTCACTGCCGATAAAATTTGATGTCATGATTTACAAAAGCAGTAATCCTGATGCAACAAATAGTTTAATGCTGCACTGATCCAAAGCATCTGATTTATTCTGCAATGTTAATCAAATTACGGCAAACAAACAAGCTCTTATCTGGAACTAAAATGAGACTGAAAACTTTCCAACACTTCTTCTCTTCATTGACGGCTGTGGCCTTTGCGTCTCTGATCTCTGAAGGTCCTGCTGTGATGTTTTAATCAGTTCAGGGTCTAAACTTCAGGTTTTGCATTAGGTGAAAAGTAAAGGTTTATATTGAAGAGTTCAGGTCCTTCAGGCCACTACTGGCAGTCTGTAGGAGGTCCACGGGGTCCTTTTCTTCTTTAGTTTTAAACCTATTGCCCAGTCTTTATCAAAATATCCTGCACTTCAGCATTTAACCAGCTAACAGGCTAGTTGAGCTTTGGGTTAAATTTTCTGGGATGTACATTTCCAGAAAGACTGTCTTTAGAAAGATTTACTCAAGACTTAAATAGTTCTTATTACTGTTGCTAGGTTGATGCATAGAAGCCTATGTTTCTCTAAGCAGTATTGTTAGTTTGTTCAAAGAGGGGACATTCAAATTAGCAAATTGCCTTGATCAAACACCTTAGTTGGGAGGGAAACTTCCGCTTCTGCTCATCACACCATACCATCTGTTACTTGAAGCTAACAGCTAAATTTAGATTGGAATACCTTCAAGCTAAAGCTAACAACTAAAATTAGCCTGCTAACGTTGTTTGAAAAGGGCTATTTTCAAAGCAGCATGGAGCTCTGTGGAGCTCTCAGGTGGTGGAAAGACAAGGGGCAGCTGCTGTAATGAAGTGGAGGGGGATGGAGGAGGGAGGGGCTGGATGAGTGGGGGTCAAGGAGGTCCTTCAGGGATTCTGGAGCATTGCCACAGATTTACTGGTAGGTGTTAAGAGCAATTTTGTAATGGATTCTGTAGGTAAGGGCGAGCCAGTGAAGCTCATGCACGAATGGGGTGATGTGAACTCTGTGAACTTTGATGGGGAATCTGGAAGCACAGTTCTGGGGGAAAATGTCACGGAAAACAAGGCTGAAGGAGACTAAGGCATGTAGCAGATTATTAGTTTTGGTGAGGATGACAGAGGAGAGTTTTTAGATGTTCTTGAAGTAAAAGAAGCAAGTACAATAAACTGATTTTCCTAGGATAAAAAAAAAATATCCCAATCTGACTGTATGATCTGGTTGAATTGCCTCTGTAAAGTGCCATGAGATGACACCTGTTGGGAAGTGGCACTATATAAATAAACTGAATTGAAAGTAATTTAAGTCTCAAACAGAAAATTGATGCTATCATGAAATTAATAGCGAGGGTCTGGTGTTGCTTTCGTCTTTGTCAAAAGAGGGATGACTTTACTGGAAAGAGATGGAAGATGGTTGAACCTGATGAGCATTGCCTATTGTGCTTCAGCATCAGCTTGTTTATTTGGGGAAAGTTCTGAATCATCCATAAGAAAAGAGCAGCTGAAAATGTTTTGAATTTAATGATCACAGACAAAAAGGATATGTCACAGTATGAGGTGGTTATGAACAAAGTAGTGGGTTGTTAGCGTATGTCAAGTGAAATGACTAAGTGTTACAAAAGTAAGAGTTAAAATTGTGCAAGGGACAGCTGGTCTCAATTCCCTGGTCGAGTATGCTATAAATTCTGCTCCCTCTAGCAAAACTGGGCGAATTTCATGTGTTTGATTTTTAGCCACTGTTGTTTACCATTCAAGAGAAGGAGTCCAAGGTTCCCTCAGCCAGTCTTTCTACTCTCAGTTGCCAGCAATCCTGGAGAAGGGCCAGAAAGGCCATTTCTAATAACTTGGTTGTCAAAGCTGCCAACCACAAGAGGGTTCTTGCCCCCACTTACCAGGTGGGTCAAGTTTAGCTTTCCAACAGAGATCTGCCCCTTAAGTTGGACAGTAGAAAGCTGGCCGCCTGCTTTATCGGGCTGTGCCCTATTTCTAATGTGGGGAACCCGGTGGCCATCTGCCTCCACCTCTCTCGTTTATTGAGTGTACACACCACATTCCATGAGTCTCAGGTCAAACCTGTTGTAACCTCTAGGTTTGTGCCCACCTCTCGATCACCTCCATCCACCTGTTTCATGGATGAAGACCTTGCCTACACGGTCAGCCGTCTCCTGTGTTCTAGAAGGAAAGGCAGAGGGCTACAATATTTGCTTGAATGGGAGGGTTATGGACCAGAGGAGAGGTCCTTGGTTCCAGCCGGTTCATCCTGGATAAGGACCTGATTAGTTCCTTCCATTGGGATCACCCTGATCAGTGTGTTGGAGCATCTGGAATCCACCCTTGAGGCAGGGTTCTGTCACAGTATTGGGGCTGATGGCTGGCTTAATCGTTCATTCCTTTCACCTGTCTTTTTTGCCTAGTTGTTCAGTACCGTTCATCTTGTTAACCTGTTTCCTGCTGCTATTTATGCTGCCTGTTTGCCTGTCATCTGCGCCAGATTATTCTAGCTGTTGGTGAGAGTAACTTTAGCATTTCTATATTATTCTGATTCTTTGATCATGACCTGTTTCTGTTTTTGGGACTTCCAAGTTTTTGCTTTGTCCCTGTTTTACTTAGTTGGTCTCATCTGCTCTGGACTTATTCCAGGATTCTGCCGGCCTACCGAACTTGGACCTAACTTCTGACCTTGCCTTGGATTCTCCTCTGGTACCTCCTCGGCTCTCTGATCTTCTGGTCAGATAACCTGTGTCTGTTACGACTGCAGCTTTGGACTGATACTAATGCTCCTCGGCGTTGGCTGGAATCAGATCTGCCGATTACTCGGAACTCTGTGGGTGGCTTCCGCCGCAAGATGTGGACAAATCTCCCGTTTGGATTCTTCTCCTTCCTCCGGGATCAAACTGAACTTAGAACCAGGTTAGTGACCTTTGGTCATAGTCATGGCCAGTCTTAGATTCTGAGTCACTAACCTGAGTTTCTATCTCTACAGAGTCTCCTGTGTGTTCACCCCAGCTGACGTAGCTGTATGTCTAATATTGAATAAACGCTTGTTTGAAATTTCCCTGATCTGTCTGCTTGAATACTGGGTCCTCTGTTCAGAGCTTCTTACACAAACAAGTTCACACAGTAAGTTTTTGGAAGAAACCTAAACCTAAGGGCTATGAATGTTTAGTTCATCCTCTGCCCTTAAAGTTTAACCGTATAATCCTTACATTGGTGATACCAAACCTATACCTAAGATCAGACGATTCAATAGAACTTTATTGATTTCTAGTTGGGACCGAATTCTGGTCTGCATTTCCAGCATTAATTGCCCACTCTTGGTCTTGCGCCCCCTGAATTAACTGAGAACCATGTTGAAAGTGCAGCCATGCTTTAAGACTGAAGTCTTGTTTCCTAAGATACAAAAGCTGAGATGCTTTCAAGCTTTAAATGGCCCTATTGCTGCTATTGTTCACAGATCTGTCAGTCTAATGCAGTGTGATGGGATAATTTTGCACAGCCCTTTTCTGATCACGCCCACTGCCAACAATAAAACCCTGGAAAAAAATAGAAAGTGTCTCTTAATAGTGGAGAGAAAACCACAAAGCACAGATAAATATCTGTTGGAGAAATCTGCATTTGTGTTCATACAAGTGGTGCTTTTTAGAATGGGTTCAAACTGAGAACCCAAACAACATTTTACCCTTCTGAAGAATAAAATAACTTGCTTAATATGTAAATTACAAAGTTAGAACAGCTCAAACTTTAAGCCTCTAAAGAGAAGTTTCTTTGCTGTATAAAAACATTACTGAAATCACTTAAACTGAGCAAAGATCAGAACAATCAGAGAAGATCAAGGAACTCAGTAAAGATCTCCTTAAAGATATACACAAGTTTGAACCTGTAGATTCAAATTCTCAGCCCATTGAATATTACAAACACACTTTCGTTACAGAGTTGTAGAAGAAAATCTAAACTGTCAAAGGAACTAATAGGTTCAAGTTAGCCATGATTTGGATCCTACAGGAAAACCTACGGCTGAATGTCAAAACAGACTCATGTGGAAGAGAACCATTAAGGAAGATGTACTTTCAAGCCTGACTGAGAGTTAAGGGAAACCTTACACCTTCTGGGTAAGGGTTTTGTTATCAGTAAAGATTAATATTATGCTGTTTGACTGCAATTACACTAACACTGTCCAGCATGATGGTGGCAGATAATGCTGAGGGGCTGGTTGCCTGCAGGAGAAACTGCTGCATTCTACAAGGTTGATGGAATTAAAAAAGTCAACCAGCAAATCTGCATTTTTTTTAAATACACAGCCACCATGCTTTGCAAAAGCATTTATAAACCTAAAACCTGCACATTTAGTCACTTTACAATCACAGGCTTGAGTTTAGTTTATCAGAATTTAATGTCTTAGACCAATTGCCAATAATAATTGCAATTTCTGCATAGTTTAAAGTATTTATTTCTGAAACGAACTCTCAGTAAGTCTCTCGCTGGTTTTCACAACTCAACCTGACTTTATTCTAATGCATTTTACAGGCTATACTATGTGGAAGAAGAGGTCATTTTATTAAAATTAATTACTCATTAATAGCTCAGATGCAGTCCATTTTTTTTAGTGTAGGCTTCAAAGTGTCATG
The DNA here is from genome assembly GCA_030533445.1 of Cyprinodon diabolis. Taxonomy (NCBI): domain Eukaryota; kingdom Metazoa; phylum Chordata; class Actinopteri; order Cyprinodontiformes; family Cyprinodontidae; genus Cyprinodon; species Cyprinodon diabolis. The sequence continues at coordinate 46,469,886 of CM060065.1, read as the reverse complement.
TTTGCTTTCAGGGATCTAACCCACATGTAGAACACTCAGAGGCTGGGAAAAAGTTCACAAAGTTTATTTGAAGAATGATCACAATAAAGAACAATGGTTCTGGGATAAACCGGGTCTGTGTCTGGTCACGACTGGTTTTCACTGCAGAGAGGGACAGATTGATTAGCAGTCTTTCAGTGAACTTGCAGGTTGGGTGTTTGCAGGTCTATACCTGATCAGAGATTGAGCAGAGCGGTAGAAGGGGGGAACCAGGAGGGTCCAGAGGCTGAAGGCAGGCAGAGGGCTAGGCAGAGGCAGGGCAGAGCAGTTAATCTTACTGAGCAGGTTCAGAGCTTCTCTCTCAGCTCTTGCTGAGAGCGGGCAGGCAGGTTTCAGACTGAGTTGGATTTCCAGGGTCCCTCTGAGAACAGACAGCTTGGTTTCATGCTTGAGAAACTCTTCCAGGTTTTCAGGTTTCCAGGCAGGTTCTTCCTGAGAAGCAGAGAGGACAAAAAGCAGATTAGGTTCAGGTTCAGGCTTCAGGGGAGTCAGAGATTCAGACAGGCAGGTTGGCTCAGGCTTGCTAACCATAACTGGCAAAACACTCTTGCGTCGGAGTGTAGCTCTGCCCCTCCTTAAATGCCGGTCTCCTGATGAGCTCATGAGCCGTAGGTGTGATGGTCAGCTTCAGCTACAGGAGACCTAGAACGCCCTCTGCTGGAGAAAGGTGGACAAACCTCCAGATCCCAACACAAACTTTAACCTGACTTTTTTATCTGGCAATGGGGTTCATTCTGTAGAGCCACTAAGAGTGTTTCCCAACTACAGTAGGGGTGTTTTCTCCAAATAAACAGAGGCATGGTGGCTAGTAAAGGGAAAGTTGCAATACCCACTGGTTGTCACTGAAAGGGTAAAAACAGGAAGAGAAGTGAGAGCTGAAATGGTAGAATGGCCAAAGAAGGAACAAAGATTGTGCAAATCTTTAACCAGCCTACTCGAGGTGGAGGGTTTTGTAGGACGACCTCTGACTGAATCTGGACTCAAAACTTGCTTCAATCCTCCTAGAAAAGTATCTATTCATTATTTGTATGATAATGTGTATGTGTTATCACCTGCATGCAGAGTGGAAGGAAAGTTTCTCAATTGGAGAAGGTTAGGTGTGGGGCTTACCATTTAAACTAAAATGTTCCCCTTTATCATGGTAGTAAACTGCAGAATCATGCAGAGCAACTATGATGAACCTTTTATTTTCTGTGAACATCAGTGTTTGAGTTTTACCCACTGTGTTTCCATTCTTTCTACGTGAACCTTAACTAGGCGGCTTAAACAGAAGAACCTGCTTGGATCTAATCAATCCTTTGTTTCTCTGGCACTATTCGGACTGGTTCGTCTGTTGGAGGCTTACATTGCTCCCCAGTCTCAGGTCCTCTGCCCCTTTAAAATGTTTCAAAGCCAGATTAGGCTAGATGAGTCCCATCATCTCATTGATTTTAACCAGATACCTTGTCCCTGGCAAATAATGACATGATGCTGCCACCACCGTGTTTAACCATAGGGAGTGATTGATTTAGAATTAGAAACACCCTCTGATAAACTTGTTTGCAGAAGTTTTCAAACTTCTCTTAAAAGCAACCCAGTAGATTTAAGCTCTTTAGCAATTTAACCAACAATGGCCATTGTAGAACCAGCTTTATTGTAATGGGTTTATCATCGCCTCCTGGTCTGAGTTACTTTCCCTTCACCCCTGGAGCGAGAATGGTTTTCTGACATTTTAATTGCCTGAATATTTCCCTTTCAGATCTAATGTGGTCTTATCAGCTTCCTGCTCCTCTCTGAAAGCCAGAGGCCCTGAGCTACTGATTGTGCTCATGACAGATATGATCAGCATTAATGCTATCATTAATCACAGCCACAGTAATGGAATGCTAATGCTTTCATATGCATACATAAAAACAGTTATAAATACAGTGATGTGATAAGCCGGGGAGGGGGGCTGCAACACACCTGCCCCGTCCCAGGTCTGTTACTGTACCTGAGCTGCAGAGAAAAAAGTTACCCAGTCTGATGAAATGCTGTGAAACAAGCTCCGCTTTAAAATGTAAAAGACACGGTCTGGGGGGTGGGGTCTGCAGCGGAGCCATCTCAATGGAAACAAGCTCTGAGGCAGCATTTCTAAATCTGATAGGATACAATCAAAGCAACCTTTTAGTGGATCTTCACGGATTTCATTCACTATTTTAGTTTTATCTATTTTTCCGTATTAAAGTATTTGGTGGATGTAATTTTGTGATGTAAACTGTACATGATATAAAAATTAAAAATAATAAACACAACATAAAACTTCTCACTTTCTACTGCACTCTGTTACTGGTGATTCCATATCTTCAAATAAAAACGCTTTTTTTTATATATGAATTGTGAAAATGGGTCGTTTGTAATTTCAGCATTTTCAACAAAAATGTACAAATATATAATATGTGGATGTGGGGATTAAGCTAATGTACATTATATGACCTCTCAGAATGTATTATAGCACATTTTAATCATTGCATATTTAAATTGCTGTCCTATTATAGTGCGGAGGAACTGGCCTGAATGGAGCCCATATAGAATAAATTTTGTTACATTATTGTTGCAAGCAAGGAACACATTTTGTAAATGGAAAAAATGGAACCTATACATTTATTTTGAAAGGAAAAATATTTTTCTTCTATAACAAATAATCATTTTATATATTTTTATTTATTTTGTATTGAGTTTTTGAATAACATTCTTTTCAAATTTTGCTTTACAGCTGACATCTTCTGTAAAGATAAAAATAGGATTCCTTAGGACTGAGAAGTAAAAATAAAACGTTCTCTACTAGAGTAGAGACCATTCTTCTGGGGGTCAATTTTCAACAAGAAAACATAACAGTAAGTTTATACAACCTTACAGTTGGCATGAATGTGGGCGCCAATATTTTTATGAGTCCGTAGCCAGCATTTGTATTGGGTGGAAAAGGGAAGGGACTATGATTTATTCAAAGTTTTATTTCTGCATTCTCAAGAGCCAATGTCAATTACTTTGTTTTGTTCTCGTATTGTTTTGTTACAAATAATTTGTGTACAACTCTTAGAGAGCTGATGTTATGGGTGTGGCATCACCATGGTAACACACATTTCTGTAATTCTAACAATTTAAGCTACAATATTCATATCCTGAGTGCTCTTGTAGTATTCTGTTAGATTTAGTGTGAGGTCTGAGAAGGAGTCGCTGGTGTATGTAAGTAACAGATGAGATGGACCACTGTCTGTGGAAGAGCTTTCATGGTCATTGAGTCAGATAGCCTAATATAGAATATAGATAATCCTTGGGTTACCGGGAGGATGGAGCCCATCTCCAGCAGGGAATGGTTCATTGTAGGTTCCGGGTCCATCACAGGTTCAACAAGCAGGAATGCAGCTAATAGCAGCTTAAAGTGTCAGGATGTGTGGTTTTAACAGTGGGAGGAAGCTGGAGGACCTGTGGAAATCCAAACATGTAGGGGGAAATGTGAAAACTCTGCGTGGATAGATGTGATTTCCTTCCGAGAAGCAGCAATGCCAACGGCTACATCTCTGCACAGCCTGCCACCGTAATGCGACCCAAATACCTCATGCTTCAAAATGTAAATGATGCTGCAGGTGGTTAATTAATATTTTACTCTCACTGAGTCAAAGGGAAGGAGCCATTTTGGCTTGTTGACAGCCACATCACCACCTCCAAGCTGGATGATACAGATTGCCACACTTCCTCAAAACTGCTTAAACAAACATTTTGTAAAAACCTCAAGAAAATGTTTATCCTTGTCTTTGCTCAGAGCAGATTATCTAATTTTTCACTAAATTCTTGATAATGTAGGGAACAACAGAAAATCTGAGCCAATCAGAGGCTTTTAAGAGGTTAAAATCTTAGAATGCAAAATGAACTCAGAGTCCCGTGCATGCTGGTGTTGAAAGGCCTGAGACTGGTTCTGATCTGGTTTTAAATGTAAAAAACAAGGATCAAAATTCAACATCTGACAGCATGGAGAACGACTTGGAGTGTCTAGAAATAGGTCCTGATTACTGATTAATTAGAGCTGATGGGACACTGCTCCTCGTCTCCAACAAAACCTGACTCTACTTCTGTAATTAGACAGAGAGAGAAGGCGGGTTGCTTCCTGAAAAGGCTTCATGAGGCTTTTTATGCTTTAAATGCAAACTAAAACTAAGACTGTTTTAGATGATTGTTTTATTTTACCCTAAGAAAAAAAAAAACACATTCAACCTCGAAAGAAATGATAAAATTTTAAGGTAGACTGCATGACTCCAACCTACCTCCATAATTTATTACATTTGATCTCATCTGGATTCATTCTCCACCTCTGTGCTGGTTTTGGATGCGAGCTGCTGGATGTTTAGTTTGGCAGCTGCAAAATAAAGAGAATAATCTGCAGACAGCTGCCAGGTTTGAATCGCTTCACACTGAGACAATCAAAGTACAGAGCGGTCTCCCTTCAGCCTCACGCACACACACACATACACACACACACAGACTTAGGTTTTACTCTGTGGATGTTTAACAATGGAAGAAAATTACCAGCGGAGAAGAAGTGCTGTAAATCTAATTGATCTGGTTTATTACTAGGATATCTAACTTTTAAAAGCACAATATTTGAAATGGTAGTTTTTAGTTTTATTGCAAATATTTCTTCTCTAGCCGAGTGTTTTGAAAGGAAGCTTTGGTTACCCCGTCTCGTTATTGCTAACCAGACTTACTACTACACTTTGGAATCTTCTATTTTGATTCATCTCCAAACCTTTAGTTTAAAAACTTTTCCTTTGGTATGTTTTTAGGTTTCTTTACATTTATATTTTTAATCATGACACTGTGAGACAAAGAGCTGTGCGGTAGCAGAGTCAGTTGCTCTTTTTCTCCCTAACAAGTAGATCCAGATCAAATCTCTCTGCATGAAGCTTACATATTGCATCTCTGGGATATCTCCAACTTCCTCCTGAAATCCCAAACATGACTGTTGGGTATAGACGCTTCCCTAAATCTCCCCTAGGTACGAGTGTTTGCATGCATTGCTAGTTTTCCTGCAACAATGTCAACTAGAGATTGACTAGACTCCCACACCTCTGAGGCCCTGTGGGTGGATTGATACAGAGTCTGACTATTTTCCCTGAAAAGGCTGAGAGAAATGCTTGGTAGTTTTCCTTTGGGCTCTGTTAATTCAGTGCAGAAAAGGTTGAGTCAGGTGTAAATGGAAATCACTTTCAGCATATCGAGGTGTTTACACAAACTGAGCATGTAATTACAGCTGGGGGAAAAGTCTAGAGCCTTTTCTATTTTCCTGGCAAACTAAAAAAAAATGGATTTATTAAAAGTGTGTTAAGAAAAAACTGTGGGGATAGATTTTCTATGTGTGATCAGACAGGTGAAGTTCTCCTCCCTACCAAGGATTCGAAAGACATGGGGAGGAGCCCAAAGAACGGAGCAGATCCCTATATGTTTTCCATCAGCCGCATTGCTTCTGCTTCGATGCCTCCTTCCTACTACAGATCTAAGAAGCAGAGGTTTTAAAATGCTAATCCTGTCGACCTCGAAGCCCTGAGGCACCAGCTGAGAGAGCGGTGCGAATCTCTCATGAGCCTCCTGTCACTCAATAATCAAACATAGACAGAACCTCCTCAAATACCTCTGAAAACCTGCCTCCCAACAACCCCAAAGTGCAAAGAAACATGTAGAAAACATCTATATGTAACAGAAACGAAGATTGCATCAATCTTCCCCTCGGCGGGTTTCTCCTGGGACATGAAAAAACATTCTTAATACAACATTCCTTCACAGAGCTGTTCGCTCTATTCAAACCCTCCTGTACATCTTTATGGCAGAGATTTAACAAGGAGCTGAACACGTTCCTTAGAGACCTCATTAACCCGATAGCTTCATGCTTTTCTTCTGCTCAGTCATGATGGGAATCTCCTGTTGTCCCTCATCCTAATGGTGTTCTCCTGGAGTGATACCTGGTGACTGTGGAGAGGTCAGAGGATTATGTTCAACCAGCCACTATGAAAGGATTTAAGCTTTAGCATAAGGTCCATTGTCCTGGTGGAAGCATGCAGTGTTAGATGTCGACACTGTGGTCAAAAACAGATGATGCAGTGTTCGAAGGGATCCATGATTTGTTATAACAATAGACTTTATTTGATATATATATATATATATATATATATATATATATATATATATATATCTTCGATGTAAACAAAATACAGTTAACATACTGTAAGCTGTTCAGTTCTATTAAATTAATAAAAAAGAAATGTCCACATTGACATTTCCATCTTGTTTTATGCTGCAATGCATTCTAGATGTTTGCTAATGTCCTGTAGTGCAAGGTCTGTCCAGTCAAAAAACAATAAGTGATGGTAAAACTTTTTAGTTTGAACCATTATATGGTCCATTTCCTTTGTGGGAACGCAGTGGAAGCAGTGTCGCCAACTTAGCACTTTTGTCGCTAAATGTAGCAGCTTTTCAGACCCCTAATCGAGTGTCTGTGTTGATGCTGACTTTTGCGACATAAAAGCACCGAACTCTGTCCTCCTGAGCGGGTTGATCTAAGCCTGCCTCCATCTCTCACTTTCCGCTATCGTGATTCAGAACAGGCTGTCTGCACTCTTGCAGGGAGAACCTTTCTTCATCAAATCCAGGTTGCAAATGAAATGTTTTTTATTCTGGATAGCAAACAACTAATGGTGCATTTATGCCACCAATTGCTATGGAGTGTGCAACTAACTGGCTGACTTCTATGTATTTTTCTTTACTTGTTTTTGTAAAAGTCTTCATATCTCCACACGCCTTCCACCCAGCTGTTGTATATATATGTTCTGTCTTGACAGACAACCAAAAAAAACAAAATAATTGGAGGGATTAAAAATGTCCCACAGAAGTATGACATGAAGAATGCAAATTAAGTGATGACGCCATCTAGCACCTTTAAGGACAGCCAATAGCGACTTTTCTTGCTGTGGAGCTGGCAACACTGTGTAAGATGTGGAAAATGGAGAAACTGTCCGTTTCTGAATATGCGTACTTGCGCACTCTCACGTGCTTGTGAAATTTCACCAGCCTCAACCCCAGCACCCAGCAAAGTCCCCAGATCTGTTCGGAATCCAGTTTGTGTGCTCTGTTTGTGTGTTTCCTTTTCTCCATCACCAGGAGGTGCCCTGTCTTCGTTGGGCCTCCCTGCATGCCTGCAGCTCATTGGACCATTATCTGGAGGAGTATTTGAGCAGTGGGCTGTCACTACCTCGAAGCCAGAGTGTTAGTCAGTTTTGGGTACTCTAGCCAAGCTGAGATTAGCTGAGTCTAACCTAAGCGTTGTTTTTCTGAGACGTATGTACTTTTGGATTTGTTTCTTTGGCAGTAAGACTTCCTGTTTAACTGGATACCTGGACCTTCTCCTCCTGGAAGGAAAAGCAGAGTTCACACTTAGCAGGGGAAAACCTCCTCATGATCTGTTCAAGTTCCCATTGCAAATCCGAGTGACAGTCCTCTCCATTACTCCTCCGGGTCCAACGTTTGTCTACCTGTCTGCCCTCCAATGTGTTCACTATTCTCTGGATTAACCCACACAGAATGGATTCAAGGACTGACAAGGCCCCCCTCCAACGTGACTCCCTCACCAGCATTATCTAACAACATCCAAGATTCCCATGGTACCTGAACTGACCACTGAACTTCCCTTCTCACTTCCAGTTCCGGTTCACCAGCTTAAATTTCCAGATCCAACCTCTGTACTCTTACCTCAATAAACCTGTTAAACTATTCCCGTGTTCTCTGAGTGGTATCTCTGCATGTGGGTCAGATTCATAAAACCGATCATGACAGGATCATGTTCTTGCCACTCCCTCTTTATCCAGCATACATTAGATTCAATTCAATTCAATTCAGTTTATTTATATAGCGCAAAATTCACAACACATGTCATCTTAAGGCACTTTACAGTTCAACCAGATCATACAGTCAAATTGATACAAAGTTTTCTATCTAAGGAAAACCAGTTGATTGCATTGACTCATTGACTCAAATACAATCCCTCACACTAAGCATGCTTGTAGCGACAGTGGAGAGGAAAAACTCCCTTTGAACAGGAAAAAACCTCCAGCAGAACCAGGCTCAGTGTGAGCGGCCATCTGCCAAGGCCGACTGGGGTTCAAGGAGACAGAAGCAGAGATACAAAAAGCAGCTGTAAAAGGCGGCCCCGTCCAGGAAACACACAGCCAGGCAGACGAGCTCCAAGGCAGCTCCCATGCCAGAGGACGAAGAGAGCACATCCACTCAGTCACGGTCAGAGAAACAGGACCACACTGGAAAACAGGCCGATCTCCAACATCTATAAACAAGGGTGTTGATGGAAGCAGCACAGCTGATGTTTCTTTCCAGGATGACGTCACAGCCAAACAGGAACAGATGAGGCAAAGCTACTCTGAGGAAAAGCAGAGAGAGCAGAACGTTAGAGATTGAACTAACAGATTCTGCAGAATAGGAGAACAGAGAGAGAATGAAGCAGAATGATGAAATGGGGGTCCCTATGTCCTCCAAAAGTCTAAGCCTATAGCAGCATAACTATAGAGATAGCTCAGGATAACCGGAGCCACTCTAATTAGAAGCTTTATCAAAAAGGAAAGTTATAAGCCTGGCCTTAAAAGTAGACAGGATGTCTGCCTCACGGACTAAAACTGGTAGTTGGTTCCACAGGAGAGGAGCCTGATAACTAAAAGATCTGCCTCCCATTCTACTTTTAGAAATTCTAGGAACCACTAGTAAACCTGCAGATTGAGAGCAAAGTGCTCTGTTAGGAACATAAGGAACAATCAGATCTCTGATATAAGATGGAGCTTGGCCATTTAAGGCTTTATATGTGAGAAGAAGGATTTTAAATTCTATTCTTGATTTAACAGGAAGCCAATGAAGAGAAGCCAGGATAGGAGAGATGTGATCTCTCTTTTTAATTTTCATCAGAACTCTGGCTGCAGCATTTTGGATCAGCTGAAGGCTTTTAACTACAGTTTGTGGACTTCCTGATAGTAAAGAATTACAATAGTCCAGCCTTGAAGTAACAAATGCATGGACTAGTTTCTCAGCATCACCCCTTTGTTGCAGCCCTAGATTAGGGCTGCAACAAAAAAATATTTTGCAAATCGATTAATCTGTGGATAATTTTTTTGTTAAAGGATTCTTTACCCTCTTTGAAAGAGCTATCAGAGAATAGATATGAGGAGTCTATTAAATTACTTTTGGTCATAATTTGGCAATGGAAATGTAATGAGCATATAAGAAAACACATGAACACTAATGTTATATCAGTTTTTAAACCCTTTGTGAAATAAAGCTTGTCCAAGCTTCAACAACAGCTCAAAACATATTACTGTAGCATAGCGTGCCATGCTATCTAACCTGTTAGCTTTGTCTTTACTCATACGTAAACACATGCAATGATCAAATTAATAAAAAGACATATTGTTTAACTATATTCTGTCCCTAACTGTGCCAGTTCTGTCCATTTTGAAAGGTTTGAATTTTCATTCAGCAGCAGCTTAGCATGGCAGTTCTCACAGCAAAGGGGGGGATTTCTTTGTTCCATGCGGTCCACACCAAGGGAATGGCTTTTTCACTAGAGTTTCCCCTCCAGTCCGGGTCTGTAAGTTCTGAAACTCATTTGAAATCTGGGCCTTTGGGCCTGGCACCATTGTGTTGTCCTCTTCCAATGTGAACAGCTTCATGGAAAACAGGAGAAAAATCCTCTGTGCTGTGTTTTTTATTGTTCTCAGCTCTGTGGGGGGGCAAGGCACACCCCTATGGGAGGTGTCTTCAGGATCAAGTTCTCTGAAAATTGGGTTGCAGAGGAGAGAAGAGAGGTCTCACAGCTGTTCTATGAGCAAAAACTCATCCTCTGCTCCAGCGATCATGTTAAGATGAAACATGTACATTGTTTCTCAGTCCAAAATTAATAGCATAGTTGCAGAAATTAATTCTTGGGGCAATGAAACTGTAGGGTTTGTCGATCTGTTAACTGTAGCAAACAGAACACGAGAGTTACCATGACAGTTTGCAATTATTTCTGAGAAATACCTCTGTTGTGCTCTGCGTAAAATGTGGTTGAAGGAATTTTCTTTGTAAATTTCATAATGAACCTGAAACTTCTACTTGCCAAATAATTTTGTTTGGCTCTTGGTTTCCTAACCAAATCTTCATTTCACCATGGTGCCTTTTATTTATTTCTAACCATTTTAACCTTATTAACTGGGGCTATAGTGTCCAATTTAAACAGTTCAGCAGTCTGATGGCAGCAAGGGAAAAAGCTGTTGCAGAATCTGCTGGTCCTGCATCGAATGCTACGAAACCTTCTCCTAGAGGGCAGCAGGGAGAACAGTCCATGGTGGCGGGGTGGTGGGTCATTGATTATGTTACGGGAAATGCAGCGCTGGTATGAAATGTCTTTAATGGAGAGAAGAGGAGCCCCCATGATCCTCTCTGCTGTTCAGTAGGTCACAAGCCGATCACATTTGTTTCTCCAAACAGATATCTAATGTTTAATGGCTCATGAAAACTGTGAGGCAGTGACTGTGTGTGGTATTTTCTAAATCTACACCAGTCAAGCACAATACGATAAAAAAGACATCTCTGCTAATGTTAGCCTTTCTGTTTACTCAGTATCTCATCATCAACCCAGCCTGAATTTAGTGGATGAGCTATGGATTCCTTTACATGACGTCAAGCTGGATTGTTAATCAAAGGCAGATGGATCCTCTTACCTCAAATTATGACCTGTTGAAATCAAGGCCTGTTCCGATTGAGTGCTTTTATTAGAGAAGCACCTACATCAGTCTTCTGTTGCTATAGCTCATCTGCTTCCATGCATTTGTATCCACACAGCTGCAACTGCTTGGATATTCTGGCTAATGTGTAAAACATGTGATAAAACTAGCAGATCATCAGTTCCTGAAACACTCAGACCAGCTCACTTCATCCTCTTTGGCAATTTGAACTTTAGCAATTTGTTCTCACCACACCTGGGAGCCTGAATACATTGTGACACAATTTAATTTATGTCAACAAGCTAATACCAGGAAGGTAGTATGCAGTTAACAATCTATAGGAAGAAAATGGCCATCTTCCCATCATAGTCAAAGTGGTAGTGGCTCATTGTTTTGGATGAAAAAAGGGCTAAGGTTCCTGAAGGGAATAGAACCAGTAGCCAACACTTGAATAAATATAGCTGTTTAACTTCTGGAGTTATTGTATTTTCTTTATGCTCCAATCCACATTTAGATCCAGTAAATACTGATTGATAACTTCCTACTTTAATAACTAATTATGTTTCCTCAAACCAATTTCAGATGCCTAATATTAAATGTCGGGGAGACTACAAAAAATAAAGTGATTAATCATAAGTGTTGGGGATCTTCCTACTTTAACTGGAGGCAGATTAGATCCTCACTGGACCTGTCAGATAATCTTTACACTTATTGGAGCACAAACCAGAGGGTAGTGATTTGTCTCAGGATGGGCATACAGAGTTGATACAGTTGCTTGCATTCAGCGTGTTACTGGAGATTTGAAGCAGATTTTTAAGCTGCAGGGAGTAACTTTCTGGGAAGCTGCTGGTGTTGCTCTTCTACAAATCCCGGTGGACCTTCATGTCTGGGAGGTTTTTCTCTTGCAGCAGTTTCAGGCTTTACAGCTTAGTTCTGTCATGGTCTTCTTAGAAGTCCTATGCCCCTGAGGAGAGGGTGGAGAACATCTATGGTACCGGTTTCATGAAGTCCTGCTGGGCCACAACGTCCCTGCAGAGCCGGTGCCATAAATCCCAGCTCAACTCAGCTCAGCAGGTTTTTTTTTTGTGGGGGGGAAGCAGCATAATCAATTTCCAGGAGTGAATTTAAAGATGGAACTAAGTCTTGATATGGGGCCAAAGTAGACTGGTGAGATGGTTTCTCTGGCACAAGAACAAACACCTTGTGATTAATGTCTGAAACCTTCAATGACCCACAACAATGACTTTATCTGCACTGATTAAGGGGCAGCCTCATCTGAGGGACTCAGAGCATCATCATATTCATCCCTGAGATTATGGAAATCACCTCAAACAAACGACTTTCCCCCTGAAGTCTGAACCCTAAACCCTAAACCTCTGTCAGTCTGTGCAGCCTGAGCCGTGCACAAATCCTATGAATATATAAGCTCTGTACCTCATCAGTGGAGATTAAAATGTCCAAGATGCATTAGACTGTATTTCAGATGTTTGGGTTTATACTTTAGGATGTGGTACAATTATAGTGGATGTTACTTTATTAAATTACCAGTTGTACTGAATGGGTTAGCCCTCTCTGTCCTTGAAATCCTTTCCCAACAACAACCAAGCAAAACTTCCCCAACCACCCAACAGCCAAAACACCACCATCTGCAAAGCATCAAATGTACCACACTTACTGGCCTTACAGTAATCCAAAGGAGAAACACAGGCCAGCATAACACCAATGTCATGCAGAAAAGAGCATCCTTGCAGATATATGCTGCCCTGTACTGTATGCATGGAACACAAATTTTTCACATCAAAGAAGAAAAGGGGCAAAAATATGAGTGACAGAGCTACTTTCTATTGTAGCTGTATTTGCATTTCTGTGTGCTATGTAAAGCTGTGGCTATTTGCAGATTAATCCACAACATGGATTTCTGTCACATCCAGACCTTTTTAAAATAATGAGTGCATGTTGATGGATTGCAGGCCTTTGGCTTTAAGAACTTACAGCCGTTATATATATATATATATATATATATATATATATATATATATATATATATATATATATATATATATATATATATATATATATATATATATATATATAAAAAACTGTTTTCTCACCCCTCGTGGGGTGGTATGTGTCATCCTCAAGCTCGGGTCCTCTACCAGAGGCCTGGGAGTTTGAGGGTTCTGCGCAGTATCTTAGCTGTTCCTAGGACTGCGCTCTTCTGGACAGAGACCTCTGATGTTTTACCTGGAATCTGCTGTAGCCACTCTCCCAGTTTGGGGGTCACAGCCCCCAGTGCTCCAATTACCACTGGCACCACTGCTGCTCTTACTTTCCACATCTTTTCTAGCTCCTCTTTCAGCCCTTGGTATTTCTCAAGCTTCTCGTGTTCTTTCTTCTTGATGTTGCTGTCGCTTGGGATTGCCACATCTATCACTACTGCCTTCTTGTGCTGTTTGTCGATCAACACGATGTCTGGTTGGTTAGCCATCACCTGTTTGTCAGTCTGGATCTTGAAGTCCCATAGGATCTTAGCTCGGTCATTCTCAACTACCTTAGGAGGTGTCTTCCATTTTGACCTTGGGACTTCCAGCCCATACTCATGGCAGATGTTCCTGTACACTATGACAGCTACCTGGTTGTGGCGTTCCATGTATGCACTTCCTGCCTGCATTTTACAACCTGCTGTTATGTGCTGTATTGTTTCAGAGGCATCTTTGCACAGTCTGCATCGGGGGTCCTGCCTGGTGTGGTAGACCCTGGCCTCTATTGATCTTGTACTGAGTGCCTGTTCTTGTGCTGCCATGATTAGTGCCTCTGTGCTGTCCTTCAGTCCAGCCTTCTCCAGCCACTGGTAGGATTTTTTGATATCAGCCACTTCTTCTATTTGTCTGTGGTATATGCCGTGCAGTGGCTTGTCCCTCCATGATGGTTCTCCTTCCTCTTTCTTGTCCTCGCTTTCGGTTTTCTCCTGCCTGAGGTATTCACCAAGCCATTTGTCTTTGGGGGCCATCTTTCTGATGTACTCCTGGGTCTTAGTTGTTTCATCCTGGACAGTGGTCTTGACACTCACTAGCACTCGGCCTCCCTCGCTACGCTTGGCATACAGTCTCAGGGTGCTGGATTTGGGGTGGAACCCTCCATGCATTGTGAGGAGCTTTCTTGTCTTGATGTCAGTGGCCTCTATCTCCTCCTTTGGCCAGTTTATTATACCAGCGGGGTATCTGATGACTGGTAGGGCATATGTGTTGATGGCTTGGATCTTGTTTTTCCCATTCAGCTGACTTTTCAGGACCTGCCTTACTCTTTGTAGGTATTTAGCTGTGGCAGTCTTTCTTGCCATCTCCTCGTGGTTTCCGTTAGCCTGTGGCACCCCAAAGTATTTGTAGCTGTCCTGCACATCTGTAATGTGGCCTTCTGGCCTACATATATACATATATAACCCATATATATATATAATATATATATATATATATATATATATATATATATATATATATATATATATATATATATATATATATATATATATATATATATCAATTTAAGCTTGAACACTGACAGAAGTGGAGCCATTATAAGACACTAAGTCAAAGGTATAAAAACTCACAAAAATTCAAAATATATGTATTAGAAATTCCTAAAATATGTAGAATATGTTGAATGCACTCTAAATGTTGGTTCTGACAACTAAAGACATTTAGTTTCATGCAGTTTTGTTGGCATTTACACATAAAGGGGTGGGGGAAGTTATTGTTCTGCAAAGCCTTCAGTTCATATGTGATTTTACAAAAAAAAGGGATATAATTCATAGATAAGTTAACCAAAAAGATGACAGTGGGTCAACAGAATGAGAACTCAAAACCTGTTAACTGCGTTAGTAGGAAGTAGGAAATGTTTTAAATGTGTAAAAGAAAATGTTTGGAGTATATGTGTATCTCCTTGCAACTCCTTTACTCCTAGATTCAATAAAACATATTCCTGCACGAAACACAGTTATGTTTGGTTTTCTTTTACTTCTGTTCTTATTGCTTTACATTGAGCTTAGTGCTGCATTGAAATATTATCTTGTAATATTTAATATAACCTCCATCTCCATGGCTTTCAACTTCAGCTATTTTACATAGGCACAATTCTGTAATAAGAAAAAAATATACAGACAACTTCAGAATTTTAAAATATTCAATGCATATCAGCTCATCCAAATTCAATAAAAAGGCAAAACTGCTAGCAAGGCATCATTACCAACTGGAATGCATGCACGGTTGAGGGATTGCTAAAGAGTCAATGATAAAACACAAGTTAAAACCGTCTGTGAAAGAGGAGCATGTACAACAAGTCAATGACTGCATGCAAACTGCTGGTTTTCCTTGATAGAAACTTTTAACCAATCTGACTGTATTGTCTCAGTAGAGTGAATCGAATCAAATTAAACTGAATTTTATTTAACTTCATTTGAATATGAATTTAAAAAACTAGATTAGGGTTCAGCTCTAAACTGCATTTTAGTTACATTTCTGGTTCATGTCCTGACTCTTGGAAGCAAGTGGATTGAGAGGGTTTGATGTTTGTCTCCTGTCTCCTGGTCGTGTCTTCTCCGCTGAGCCTTTAGGGTTTTGGCTCGGCTTGCCGGGGAGCACAGGTTCTGGTCCTTCTCCACGGAGCCCTCAGGTCAGTTTTAAATACTGTAAGCCTTTGCTCCAAAGTGGAGATAAATTTAAAGTTCGGCATTTATCCTGGTACCAAGTCTTGTCTATGTCCCTCTCTACCACTCAGCCTGCATGTCTTCATCTGCGCGTGTTTGTCTGAGCACGGTGCAGGACTCATGGAACCTTGAACCTACCTGAATGGATTCCTGGAACCCTGGATCTGTCTGTTCCTGTTCGGACCAGAACCCCTGGTCGGGCTACGGAGTCCTGGATCTATGGAACTGTCCGGTTCTGAACCATTTCTCTGACCTGGATCGGTCTCCTGCCTGCTCACTGGGGTTGCTGCATAGGGGACACTTTGGACGGTTCTAAGCCGCATCTTGTTGATGGTCCATTGGCTGGATTCCGCATCGGAGAGGATGGACTGAACTGTTAAACCAGGTAAGTGACTCACTTGGATAATCATTTCCTGTCAAAAGATCATGGTCACTTACCTGTGTTTGTTTCCCCAGAGTGTCAGTGACTGAGCGGTTCCCCGCCTTCCTCCTGCAGCCACTGCAGTCCACTTATTCTCAGCGACCTGCGTTTCTGTTCTGTTATATCATTTCTGTCATTAAACGTGTTGTGATAGAACATTACTGAAGGAGTGTTTCTAATCAAGGCCCCTGACTAGCTTGGGTGAGAAGACAGAGCCTCCACTGGTGTTGCTGGAGTTCTATTTCATCTTGATTTTCTTTTTTTCCCTTTTGTCCTGAGGTTAGTGTAGTAGAGTAGTTGATGGTCTGTATGCTTTTAGAACCATATGCAAACACATGTTAGGAGTGGCCATTTTCTGAGTTCTTAAACATTTTGGCTGGAGTTTTGTAGTCCAACCTCCGCCTTTAGAATAGGATCGAATAGGAGTGGCAATTTTATGAGTATTCCAAGCTAATATACGCCTACCTTTGTAGGCCAACCCTCCCCTCCAGGTCAGCTGATAAGGTCCACCATGATTCACACTCCCCAGTAATTCTTTTCAGCTTGTTGCTCCACCTCCTTTGACAGCTTGGTAGGGGTCAGCCATCTTGTTTGGTACTCCAGGACCTAGGAAAGCCCCTATGCAAGATAAGTGGAAACAACAAAAAGGCAGTGTTGAAAACTGGTAGCCAATTCTGCATAATAATAAGGGGTTAAACATTATTTTACTACTTATTTTGACCACTTATATTGATCTTAAGTATTGACAGATTATCAGGAAGTGGAAAACATTTAAGATGGCTGCTAAAGATGGACATCCTTGTAAATTCGTCTCAAAGTCAAAGAGTACAATACTCCATTTCAGACTTTATAGGCTTCATTTAGAATGACCGATGTTCAACTTTAAGATCAGTTAAAAAAAAGGAAAACGGCAGATTAATTACAGGTTGTCCATTGCAGCTGAAGGTGAAATTTGAAATGAAAGCATGACATATTTGAGAAAACGACCATATTAGGATATTTTGGCCTCATGCTGACTGTCAGCTGAAGAGACTTCAGGAAAAGTCTGAACAACTACCACATACAGTAGATCTTTTAAGCCATGCTGCCTTTTTGGGTCGTATACTGTATCTCATGCCTTTTATTCAGGCAATGATTTAGTGTTGTTAGTCACCTTTAGCTGATTTGATGACTGTTGAAACTAGATTTAAAAGTACTCATAACGTTGTTTTCTTTGTTTTTGTTTTTTCCACATAATTATATTTGTTTTCTAAGGTTGACCCTTTCAAAGCTTTAATGTGGTTGGCAGATTCACAAAGTATATTGTTGTTATTCTGCTAAGGTATTGATTAAATTGCAGCCTGTCAAGCCAGATATTTCTTAAATGTGTTTCCAGTTGCCAACAATCTAGTTGCAAACAAGCCCAGAAACAAAATAGCCCTAAGCAAGTATGAACTTTTAACCCTGCAGATGTGACTTTGTTGCTGTGAACAACATGTGCCTTGGAAACTAATTTAAATACAAGTTTATTACCATGTTTATTCTGTCAATGGGGGACAAAAACACTTCCCACAAAGAACAAACAAGACAACTGTAAACCTACTATAGTCACATAGCTACAAAACTCTACTGCGTATAACAAAGCGCTTCTTCTTGATCTCGCTGTCAGAGTAAGAGATAGATAAGTCTGTTTCTTAGGGAATGTACCTCGGTCAAAAATAATGCTAGCCATCTGAAGCTGGCTGTCTGAGCTACTGCAGAAAATAATCTGAGTTTAAGATTGTCCAAGAAGGGGAGGATTGTCACCAGTTAAAATGCCCTCTCCCGGATACCTCACCTGCTGAACTTAATGCTCTCTCCTCATCATCAGAAAAGGTGCTAACCAAGATAATACCATGCAGTAAACCTACAACTACACTTCATTCTGCATTACCTCCTCCATCCAGGGATCAATTTTAGGGCTTCAGCTCAGCCTTCAACACCATCAATGCAAACATCCCACCAGAGGTGTCAAGTAACAATGTATAACTACTTTATTACCTTATTTAATCTCCCCACTGAAGTAGGAGCAGTCCCAAGCAGGATTTAAGCCCACAAGGCTGCAGGTCCTGATGGCATCCCTGGACATGGCCTCAAATTGTGCCCTGGGGAGCAGGCAGAAGTGCTGTAGGACATTTTCAACCTATCCCTGGCCCAACCTTGGTACCGACCAGACTCATGTCCACTTCCTTCATCCCGATCACAGTAAATGTTGCAGTGTTGAAGTAACACTTTAAGAGTTCATTTGGTCCCACACTAGGTCAGAGTAGGACCAAATGTACTCTTAAAGTGTTACTTTAACACTGCTGCATTTACTGTAGCCCAAACCCCCATCATCACCAAGGGCTTTGAGCGGCTGGTTCTAGCTGACCTCAGATGCTGTCTCCCCCCACACTGGTCCCCACCAATTTACAGGTAGAACAGGAGCACAGAGGATGCAGTCTCCATAACGCTGGATTCTGTCTTTTAACATCTCTACAGTAAGATCACTTATGCCAAAAATGCTGTTCATAGACTTAAGTAAAGCATGTAACACTGTCATTACATCAAAACTCATTACCAAACTCACAGACCTCTGCCTCATCATTGTCTTCGATGAGGTCGCCTGCAGGGAGGAGATGGAACGTCTGGCTGAGTGGTGAGACAAAAACAATCTGCAGCTGAACACTGAAAAGACCAAGGAGCTCAACGTAGACTTCAGGAGGAACACTGACCTGCATCCACCCATCAACAAGGGGGATGGCGGAGGAGTGTGTGGACAGCTTTAAGTTCCTGACAGTCCACATCTCCAAGGACCTGACCTGGATAACCAGCTGCTACAAACTCATCAAGAAGGCACACAAGCACACAGGCACACAAGCACGAGCATCTTCTTCTTGAGGACCCTGAGGAAGAGCCATCTGTCCTCAGAGATCCTCATGAACTTGTACTGCTGCGCCATTGAGAGCATCCTCTCCAACTGTATCACGGTTTGGTCTGGGAACTGCTCTGCCTTGGAACCAAAGGTGTTGCAGATGGTGGTGAAATCTGCCCAGTGCATCGCAGGGGCACAGCTTCCTGCCATCGGGGACATCTACTATAATTTTTATATATATATATATATATATATATATATTTATTCCATATCCTAACCTTCCTGTATAATCTGTATATAGTTTTTCAGATTAATCTATTTTATAGCCTCTTAAAATTACTTTCTGTTTAAATATAACATTTATAGTCCATGCATACATAGTCTCTGTGCACATGTAAATAAATATTTATATCCTGCATAGCACTTCAGAACAGATGTTTGTTACAAAGCAACAAACTACATGTTTGTTGCTTTGTACTTGTGTTAGTGTAATGAAAATTAGGTTTAATTTCTATTATATTCTGCTATATTATATTCTGTTCTATTCTATTAAGTAGAATCATTGGCTATCTGTACTTTACTGGAGTAATAATTTTTTAGACAACTTTTTACTTCTACATCATATATATATATATATATATATATATATATATATATATATATATATATTTTTTTTTTGCAATTATCTCTACTTTCTACTCCTTACATTTTAAAATTAGACTTGTTAGTTTTCTTTCAGTTAAGTTAATTTTCATTATGCTTCTGTCCTTAAGATTTTTTTTTTGCATTACTTTCACTTTTATACTTTAAGTAGTTTTAAAATTTGTACTTTTACACTTTTGCTTGAATAAAAAGCCTAAGTTGATACTCTAACTTCTATACAAGTGTCTTTAAACAGTATGATTGTTGCTTCTACTGAATAAATATTAATAGTTTTCATACCTCTGCATTCAAACAGAACCTCACGCAGCTAACAGTGGCTGTTGTACCTCAACCTATCAGTTTTTATACTCTACTTAGGTGGCTTATACTGTAAATTAATATTATCACCCACTTCATTGACAGGAAGTAGAATAAAAGCCCCACAGTCTGTCTTGAAGTTGTAGTTTGACATCTCTGTTCATGGGAAATTTTTTATTGTGTTTGATTTGTTTGATTCAAGTCATCTTATTTTTATTTATTCACGTAACTACTTTTTTTTCTCTAAGAATATTATGTTTCCTGGTATTTAAAAAAAACCATACCTTGATATTTAATACTGCTAGGATTTTATGAAGCATTTACAGAAACATCATAACTGATGATCACATTGACTTGTGTTGCCTTACAGAAACCTGGCTGCGGGAAGAGGATTATGTGAGCATAAATGAGGCAACTCCTTCAAGCTATTTAAATTTTCACATACCCAGAAGTTCTGGGCGAGGAGGAGGAGTAGCAACAATCTTCCAGTCTGACTTACTGATTACTCCCAAAACAGTTAATAGCTACAACTCTTTTGAACATTTAACCCTTAATTTCCCTGATCCAAATTTAAAGGCAAGAAAACCTCTTGTTTTTGTAACTTTGTATCGTCACCAGGTCCTTACTCTGAATTTTTAGATGAGTTTTTAGAGTTCCTTTCTGATTTGGTATTAAATACTGACAGGGTCATCATAGTGGGAGATTTTAACATCCATGCTGACATTGAAGGCGATAGCTTAAGAGCAGCCTTTAATGCTATCTTAGACACTATTGGCTTTGTTCAAAATGTGAATAGTCCCACACATTCTCATCTTCATACTTTGGATCTTGTGCTGACATACGGCATAGAATGTGAAGAAATAACAGTATTTCCTCACAACCCTGTCCTCTCTGACCACTTTCTAATAACCTTCAGGATTACTTTAACAGAGTTCTCCTCCCCCAAAAGAAGGTTAGATTTTAGTAGATCTTTATCGGATAGTGCAGTTATAAATTTTAAAGAATCTGCTTCACTTTCTCTCTCCTCTGTGTCGCTGAGCAGTGCTGCAGAGTGCAAAAGCATAGCTTATTCCCCTTCACAGGTTGATGATTTTGTTGATGGGGTTGCTAGTTCTCTGCGTACTGCCTTAGACAACGCAGCTCCTTTGAAAATGAAAACCTTTAAAAATAGAAAGCTTGCTCCTTGGTTTAATGCAGAGCTGCGTACTTTGAAGCAAAATGCTAGGAAACTGGAGAGAAAATATCGCTCCACAGGCCTGCGGGAGTCCTTCCTAGTCTGGAAAAATGGTTTACTGCTGTATAAGAGGACCCTTTGTAAAGCAGGAGCAGCATACTTCTCCTCATTAATAGAGGAGAATAAGAATAATCCTAGATTTCTTTTTAATACAGTTGCCAAACTCACCCAGAGCCATAGCTCTGTTGAACCGTCCATTCCACCTGCTCTTAGCAGCAATGATTTTATGGGATTCTTTATAAATAAGATTGATCTTATTAAAAATAAGATCATAAGCACTCCTCTATCCGCGATTGTACCTGAGGTAGTCATGGAATCTGAACCGGGTTTAGACTGCTTTGATCCATTTGAACTTTCTGAATTAGCAAAATTGTTGTCTTCATCTAAGCCTTCAACTTGTATGTTAGATCCAGTTCCAACCAGGTTATTTAAGGAGGTATTCCCTTTGATCTCCTCCTCCATTTTAGATGTGATTAATCTATCTCTGTTACAGGGATATGTACCTAAAGCTTTTAAGGTTGCTGTAATTAAACCTCTGCTTAAAAAACCGTCTCTTGACCCAGATGACTTGGTTAATTATAGACATATATCCAATCTTCCTTTCTTATCCAAAATTCTTGAGAAAGTAGTTGCCAAACAAGTTTGCGATCACTTCCACCAAAATGAACTTTTTGAAGAGTTTCAGTCTGGCTTTAGAGCTCATCATAGCACTGGGACAGCTCTGGTGAAAGTCACTAATGATATTCTCATGGCCTCAGATAATGGACTTGTATCTGTGCTCGTCCTGTTGGATCTTAGTGCTGCATTTGATACAGTTGACCATAATATTCTTTTAGAAAGACTTGAATATTTTGTTGGAAGTAAAGGAACAGCACTAGACTGGTTCAAATCTTATCTATCTGATCGAATTCAGTTTGTTCATGTTAATGATTGATCTTCAACATGCTCAAAGGTTACCTGTGGAGTACCACAGGGATCAGTGCTAGGACCAATTCTCTTTACTTTATACATGCTCCCAATTGGTAGAATTATTAGACAGCATGGGATTAATTTTCACTGTTATGCTGATGATACCCAGCTATATCTGTCTATAAACCCAGATGAAGCTAACCCATTACATAAATTACAGGCATGTCTTGAAGACATAAAAACCTGGATGACTCTTAACTTTCTGCTTCTGAATGCAGACAAAACAGAGGTTATAGTCTTTGGACCAGAGTCTCTGAAAAAGAAGCTGATTAGCCAGTCACTTCATTTGGATGGGATTAAACTGATTTCAGATAATAAAGTAAAAAATCTTGGTGTTATTTTTGATCAGGACCTGTCATTTAAATCCCATATCAAAGAGGTTTCTAGAATTTCCTTCTTTCATCTGAGGAACATTGCAAAAATTAGAAATCTCCTGTCCACGGGTGATGCTGAGAAACTAGTCCATGCATTTGTTACTTCAAGGCTGGACTATTGTAATTCTTTACTATCAGGAAGTCCACAAACTGTAGTTAAAAGCCTTCAGCTGATCCAAAATGCTGCAGCCAGAGTTCTGATGAAAATTAAAAAGAGAGATCACATCTCTCCTATCCTGGCTTCTCTTCATTGGCTTCCTGTTAAATCCAGAATAGAATTTAAAATCCTCCTTCTCACATATAAAGCCTTAAATGGTCAAGCTCCATCTTATATCAGAGATCTGATTGTTCCTTATGTTCCTAACAGAGCACTTCACTCTCAATCTGCAGGTTTACTAGTGGTTCCTAGAATTTCTAAAAATAGAATGGGAGGCAGATCTTTTAGTTATCAGGCTCCTCTCCTGTGGAACCAACTACCAATTTTAGTCCGTGAGGCAGACACCCTGTCTACTTTTAAGGCTAGGCTTAAAACTTTCCTTTTTGATAAAGCTTCTAGTTAGAGTGGCTCAGGTTATCCTGAGCTATCTCTATAGTTATGCTCCTATAGGCTTAGACTTCTGGAGGACATAGGGACCCCCATTTCATCATTCTGCTTAATTCTCTCTCTGTTCTCCTATTCTGCAGAATCTGTTAGTTCAATCTCTAACGTTCTGCTCTATCTGCTTTTCCTCAGAGTAGCTTTGCCTCGTCTGTTCCTGTTTGGCTGTGACGTCATCCTGGAAAGAAACATCAGCTGTGCTGCTTCCATCAACACCCTTTGTTTATAGATGTTGGAGATCGGCCTGTTTTCCAGTGTGGTCCTGTGACTGGGTGGATGTGCTATCTTCGTCCTCTGGCTGGCTGTGTGTTTCCTGGACGGGGCCGCCTTTTACAGCTGCTTTTTGTGTCTCTGCTTCCGTCTCCTTGAACCCCAGTCGGCCTCGGCAGATGGCCGCTCACACTGAGCCTGGTTCTGCTGGAGGTTTCTTCCTGTTAAAAGGGAGTTTTTCCTCTCCACTGTCGATACAAGCATGCTTAGTGTGAGGGATTGTATTTGAGTCAATGAGTCGATGCAATCATCTGGTTTTCCTTAGATATAAAACTTTGTATCAATTTGACTGTATGATCTGGTTGAACTGTAAAGTACCTTGAGATGTCATGTGTTGTGAATTTGGCGCTATATAAATAAACTGAATTGAATTGAATTGAACTGTACCTTTTTGCTTATATTGAGGATTTTCTAAAGTAGGGATTTGGACAAAATCTGTGGGTTTTGTGAAAAGTTTTACATTTAAATCTCTAAAGATTATTGCATTTAAAGTTGTTCATTCATATTAATATTTGTTTAGAATGTGAATAACAACTTTTCTAATTTATGTTGATTTCTAAACTGTGGGAAACAATTTATAGAGTACCTACATAATTTAATGTTAGGTTATTTGGATTTTTTCCACATTGACATATTTATTTTGTCATCTAACACGTTGCTCCCCAGAAACAATTTTTAAACAACAAAAACATTAGATTCAATAAATTAGTGTAAATTGTTACAAAAAAAAATCAAATATAAGTTTGTCTGATGTGATTGAACTGTCTCTGTAAAGTCACATGTGATGAAATGTGTTGTGAATTGGTGCTTTATAAATAACTGTACTCATTCATAGAAAAGACAGAAATCCTTCTCGGTCATCACACAAGGCAGATTCTTCAGAATTATACGACTCCTCTTTAAAATAGTTTAGGTCGGCTTTGCCGTTAAGCTCATATTTCATCTGATACCACCAGAGTGAACCCTGAGGAACATCTGCTGCACGAACATCTGATGGTAAGCCATAGCAGAGCTCCAAACAACCTTTCAGTTTACAGGTAAAGCTTTCATACTGTATGCCGGCATCAGAAAGTAATTCAAATCAATTCAAAAATACTTTATTAATCCCAGAGGAAAATTAAATGTTGAAGCACTTCCTCATATAACCTAAAGTAGGCAATCCGTGTATCATTCGTTCTTTCTATTTTCAATTGTCAATCAAAAAAAAATAAAATAAAAAATTGACTGGTTATTTTGTTTTTATGGTTAAACCAAAAACGAAAAAAGGATTGGGTTTTTCATATATCAATTCTAAGCTCCGATCAAGAATACGAAATGGAAAAACGGACAGCAACGCAGAATTTGATTTTAATATTTAATCGGTACAGACTGTCATGGTCTTGGTTCTGCTGTTCTTTACTTTGCTCCTTGTTTTCTAGATTTATTGGTTTAATTCCAGTTTTGTTGTACTTCTAGATTTATATTAGTTTTCATGTTTTTCTGTTGTCCTCTTTTGCCCTCTTGTGTGTGTATGTTCCTCTCCCCTTGGCTCCCTCATTGTCTCCTCTCACACCTGCTCCTTGTCTGCTCGTTAGCCCTCCCTTTGTCTCTCTCTGCTATATATGCTCTCCCTCTGCACTCACTCTTTGTTGGTTCCTTGTCTTTGCTGTCCTCCCGTGCTGTTGTCCACGTTCCTCGTCTCTCCCTGACTCCTCGTGTTTGGTATCCCCCAGATGTCTCCATAGTTCTGGTTTGCTTTGATTATTAGTTGGATTTTTGCATTCCTGCCTTTGTTACTGCTTTTTGCCCCATTAGACTCCCAAGAAATCTCCTCAGCCTCTCTGCCTCTGCATTTGGGTCCTCTACCACAACCTAACCCTGACACAGTTTACATGACCCGGAAGTTTGGTGGAGCGTTAGCTAAAAAAACAATTGGCTTACCCCCACCACGTTCGATCAAGCTGCACTAGACAAGGCAGTCGGACCTATCAGCCATGGACAGTTACGTGTTATTTCGAGGATCCAAGCGTGTGACTCTTAAGGAGGACATGACAACGGAGAAAATCAGCAGGATTTTCCAGGTATAACTTTTTTCTTGAAACTTTTCTGTGCACTGTACTTTTAACTAGCAACAACAGTTTCTCGATCAACATAGTGTGTGGTTCTAGCGTCGCCATGGTAGCCACTTCATTACCCCAACTGTCGCGCAAAGAGCTATTTCCGGGTCACGTAAACTGTACAGATTAAATATTAAAATCAAATTTTGCGTTGCTGTCCGTTCCATTTCGTATTCTTGATCTGACCTTAGAATTGATATATGAAAAACAAATCCTTTTTTTGTTTTTGGTTTAACCATAAAAAACAAAAAACAAAATAACCAGTCAATTTTTTATTTTGATTGGCAATTGAAAATAGAACGAATGATACATGGATTGTAGGCCTAATATTAACTCTGTTTGGCTTTCTTTACCTGGATATACTCATTATATACCATTGCTTACATTGAGCAGTGTATCATTGAATAAACATGTATTGAATAAATATGATCTGCAGCCTTAATTTATTCTAAAACGTGTTTCCTATGTGTCATGGTCTTGGCTCTGAGGTTTTTTACCTTGCTCCTTGTTTTCTAGTTTTATTGGTTTAATTCCAGTTTTGTTGTAATTTCTAGATTTATGTTAGTTCTCATGTTTTTCTGTTCTCTGTTGCCCTCTTGTGTGTGTGTGTGTGTGTGTGTGTGTTCCTTTCCCCTTGGCTCCCTCGTTGTCTCCTCTCACACCTGCTCCATGTCAGCTTGTTAGCCCTCCCTTTGTCTCTGTCAGCTACAGTATATATGCTCTCCCTCTGCTCTTACTCTTTGTTGGTTCCTTGTCTTTGTTGTCCTCCCATGCTGTTGTCCACCTACCTCGTCTCTCCCTGGCTCCTCGTGTTTGGTTTCCCCAGATGACTCCATAGTTCTGGTTTGCTTTTGATTCTTAGTTGGATTTTTGCATTCCTGCCTTTAACTGTTTTTACCCCATTAAACTCCCAAGAAATCTCCTCAGCCTCTGCATTTGGGTCCTCCAAACCCTGACAATCTCGCTTAGATCTAAGATTGAAAACATAAAATTTTAATCCTAATAAAGTGTATATTAAGTTCACATTAAATGTCTATAACTACCAAAAATGGAAGATAATTTTTTTTTTTTTTTTTGCTGCATGACAGTTCTGGGATGCATGTGATTAGGCATGAACTGGTTACTAGTTTCATGTTACAGTATACCCAAAGTATGGAAAAATTGAAACTGCTGCTTTCTGTCCTACACTTCCTGCACTATAACTGTTTCTTTGTTGTTGTTTTTTTAATAAATCCGAGAGTGCCTCCTAATTTCCCCCCCCCCTTCTTTGGTCCTTTCAGAGAGGGAAGTCAGGCAGTATGGCACTACTTCGCCTACCGCAAGAAGACAAACGGCTAAAACTAGGAGGAACAACATCGCCATACATGTGTTTGGAAAACAGCAGCCAGAGGAAGCAATACAGCTAATATGATAGCTCCTCTGCAGTACAATCTCACAGCCTTATTTACTTCATTAAAGTGGAGGAAAAATGAGCTAAGAAACCAAACTTGACTCCTGACGGTAACACTATAAAGGTATGAAGTTTAATGTTTCCCTGCCCTCTTCTTTGTTTGAATATGTAACAGGTCAGCATGTTATGACTTTAAAAGCATCCTCCTAGGTTGAAAAATAAGGACACCTTCAGTAACAACCTTTCTATGGCTTCAATGTAGGGTGACTGATGGCTACTGGATAATTATGGTTATTGCACACTCCTATTAAGTCCCATGTTACAGCAAACAAACACTGAACAGCAGATAGCTTAATTTTAAGCTGATTATCATGCTCAGCCTCTCTCTTGTCTTTTATCTTGTTGTCCTTTACATCCTCTGCAGTTTCTCTGAAAGCTTTATAACAGCACCTAATGTCAAAGGAGGTTCCACTTTTCGCAGCTTTTAATGTGACCTGTGTCATTATTTTGTTTTGCTATTCATACCATCCTATCAGCAGAGTTGATTTGAAACCAAGATCTGAGGACATACATTTTGGGCAAAGCTTACTTCCAACCCCAAAAACTAAGGTTTCAAAGTTTCTTATGCTCTTATATTAATCTGCCCTTGACCCGATGTAGACTTGTGTCTGTCTTTTGTTAAACTGAACTGAGTATTGGTGAATGACTGCGTGTTTTTGTGAGTATTTCATGAATCTAGCTTTTATTAGATGTTCTTTATGTTGGTAGCAAGTCCATAAAAATGCTGCTTAAATTCAGTAAGATAACTGTGAAAGCATCAGGTTGCCGTACTGTGATTAAATGATTAATATCTAATATATAGTTTTGTTCACAATAGGTATCTTTATTTTGTAGTTTTCATTCTTAATTTAAATTTATATTTTACGTCTACATTTAATCCATGAACCTTAGGGAGCAGTGAGCTGCTCAGTGCATCTGGAGAGCAATTAAGCATTAAATGTAATGCCCAGGGAACAAAGTGAATGTGTTTGTGGATCAAACTGATTTAAAATCAAATGCTTTATAAAAATGTGTTGGAAATAAACTGATAAATAATGTAAAGCCCAGTTTTCTTATGATCCATCCATCAATCCATTCTGTTGGCCTAGTGGTTAAAGCAGTGCGCTTGTGCTGTGAGGAGCACGAGTTTGAAATCCTGAGATTCTGAGTTTGAGCCCAACTCCCACAGACTGCCACTCTGGGTCCCTGAGCAAAGACCCTTAAGACCACACTGCTCCCTGGGCGCCACAAACTGGCAGCCCACTGCTTCCCAAGGAGATGGGTCAAATCCAAAGGGGGAATTTCCCCACTGTTGGACAATAAAGGGATTTACACTTTTTTTTGTGTTTTAAATTTCTGTCATGCTTTATCACTTCTGGGGTCTCAAGGGTTGCTGGTGCCAGCTGTCTACGGGTGAGAGGTGGGGTAAACGCAGGACAGGTCGTCAGTCGCAGGGCAACACAGAGACAAACAGCACAAACGACCATTAACACACAAACTCACACCTAAGGAGAATTTAGAGAAGCCAGTTAATCTAACAGTTGTATTTGGACTGTGGGTGGAGGCCGGAGTACCCTTTTCTTTTTTTCTTTGATCGCAGGTTAAAGCAATATTTTTATGCAGGCTGAGCACCTCCGGGCACATCAATACCCCCCTCAGGACACCGGCTTGTGTATCATTTCATGGGCATTACGCTGCCGTGTGTTATGCATACGTTAGGCTGTCATTGGACATAGGCTCTGGACTCGTTATGAATACTCCATGTATTCATCCAAAATTGAAAAAATACATAGAAAGTTCAACGTATGCCTGCATTTTAGAAGATTCTGGGACGCGAGGCATACGATGGCTAAATCGGCAAGGTTTGACAGGGCCCTTGGTAGAAGAAGCTGTCCCTATGAGGAGATCAGCACATTTCAGTATGGCACCATGATGAGGAGCCACGCATACAAATAAATCAGACATTCATTCCTTCTGTGACATCAGGGCATCAGTTAAGAGAGTACAATTCATAAAGACATAGATACATATATCTGGAGTGAAAGATCACGACTGGCACACAACTAGTGATAACCTGAAACTGACAACCACCTGTAAGATGCTTTGACGCTCTTTCATGTCCCACATCACTGTCTGACCTTACCCTTTTCTGAGGGGAAAAAAGTATTGAGTTTGAATTAAAGACGACTAAGCCTTGAGGAAAGCCCAGTTAGATTAGTGGTCAAAGCTTTCGTATAACTGTATAACTACAAATGGTGAGCCAACACCTTTTTTAAATGCATTGGAAGAAGAGAGGGTTGTCCTTTCACTTTGTATGTGTGTGGAGGAAGATGAGGGTTTTGTGGTGTGCACTCAGCCACCTGCTGAAGAATTGTGTGAATTCTGCACTTTGGGGAATGTCAAAGAAAGCTGCAAAATGGGTTCTATCTTGAAAATAAATTGAAACAGTCGGTTTGTTCCTCTTTAGGCACAGAAGGAAAATATGCTGCTTTCTTTCTCCTTTGAGGTAGGAGATGCTTTTGCGCCTTAAAACTGACAGATTTTTCTAGTTTATTTGTATTGGTGGGTAATAAGAATCTCGCCTTATTACAGTAAGTTATTTTCATATCTAGGTTTGTTTTTTGTTTCAGTTTAATTCAAAGCTGTGATTAAAAAAGAATCACAAAACTGAGCATTATAAAAAGCTAAGCTTTGTGAAGCTTGTAAGAAAGCACTTGTCCTTTATTCCCACTTTGTCAGAGGTCTTTTTTAATTTTTTTTTTTTTGGTCCTTTTTACCCACATGGATTTTCTGAAAGCGTTTCACCGTCCTTTCGTCATCACAGATACACTATATTGCCAAAAGTATTTGCTCACCCATCCAAATTATTGGAATCAGGTGTTCCAATCACTTCCATGGCCACAGGTGTATAAATTCAAGCACCTAGGCATGCAGACTGTTTTTACAAACATTTGTGAAAGAATGGGTCGCTCTCAGGAGCTCAGTGAATTCCAGCGTGGAACTGTGATAGGATGCCACCTGTGCAACAAATCCAGTCGTGAAATTTCCTCGCTCCTAAATATTCCACAGTCAACTGTCAGCTGTATTATAAGAAAATGGAAGTGTTTGGGAACGACAGCAACTCAGCCACGAAGTGGTAGGCCACGTAAACTGACGGAGCGGGGTCAGCGGATGCTGAAGCGCATAGTGCGAAGAGGTCGCCAACTTTCTGCAGAGTCAATCACTACAGACCTCCAAACTTCATGTGGCCTTCAGATTAGCTCAAGAACAGTGCGCAGAGAGCTTCATGGAATGGGTTTCCATGGTCGAGCAGCTGCATCCAAGCCATACATAACCAAGTGCAATGCAAAGCGTCGGATGCGGTGGTGTAAAGCACGCCGCCACTGGACTCTAGAGCAGTGGAGACGCGTTCTCTGGAGTGACGAATCGCGCTTCTCCATCTGGCAATCTGATGGACGGGTCTGGGTTTGGCGGTTGCCAGGAGAACGGTACTTGTCTGACTGCATTGTGCCAAGTGTAAAGTTTGGTGGAGGGGGGATTATGGTGTGGGGTTGTTTTTCAGGAGCTGGGCTTGGCCCCTTAGTTCCAGTGAAAGGAACTCTGAATGCTTCAGCATACCAAGACATTTTGGACAATTCCATGCTCCCAACTTTGTGGGAACAGTTTGGAGCTGGCCCCTTCCTCTTCCAACATGACTGTGCACCAGTGCACAAAGCAAGGTCCATAAAGACATGGATGACAGAGTCTGGTGTGGATGAACTTGACTGGCCTGCACAGAGTCCTGACCTCAACCCGATAGAACACCTTTGGGATGAATTAGAGCGGAGACTGAGAGCCAGGCCTTCTCGTCCAACATCAGTGTGCGACCTCACAAATGCGCTTCTGGAAGAATGGTCAAAAATTCCCATAAACACACTCCTAAACCTTGTGGACAGCCTTCCCAGAAGAGTTGAAGCTGTTCTAGCTGCAAAGGGTGGACCGACGTCATATTGAACCCTATGGATTAGGAACGGGATGTCACTTAAGCTCATATGTGAGTCAAGGCAGGTGAGCAAATACTTTTGGCAATATAGTGTACTTTAGCACCGCTGGTTTTTCGTCAACAGCGAGGAAGCTGAAAGGTCACGGCTGCGATATCCCACTGAAACGCTGTGTGTGGGCGCTGTGCCCAAACATATTTTCACTCAGTTTGGCTTCTATAGACACAATAACAAAGCAGCAGCAAACTAATGGCTGCAGAAATATCAGAATACTGAGGAGGGACATGTGACCAGATTGAATCTCTTCGTGAGGAGATCCATTGACAAAAAAATTTGAGGAAACATATTCATTTCTTTTTAAGTGTAAAGCCTACAGGATAAGAGGAGGATATGAGGAACAAATGGTTTCAACCAGTGGTTTCTACCAGCTCATCATGATCTGCAGAGTTATATAATTTTAGTGGCTTTAGTGATTTATGTTCCTTTTCATACAGAAATCAAGAAAAATAGGTGCAAAACTTTAACTTTATTTTATCTTTTTCTACGCAGGATCATAATTAGACATGCAAGTTCAAACATATGCTCAGCAATTCTTAGAGCAAGTTGGGCCTCAAGAGCTTCTTGGAGCCACCAACACCTTTTTGAATTCATGTGTCTGGGAGTTCTACCACTTGGCTGCTGTCTGTTCAAACTTTTGGGGTTCCTGGGACCATGTGCATTTTATGATTAGTATACCGTAGTAAATTAGTAAACTAATAAACCTTCATTCTCTCTCTATTCTACAGAATCTGTTAGTTCAATCTCTAATGTTCTGCTCTCTCTGCTTTTCCTCAGAGTAGCTTTGCCTTGTCTGTTCCTGTTTGGCTGTGACGCCATCCTGGAAAGAAACATCAGCTGTGCTGCTTCCATCAACACCCTTGTTTATAGATGCTGGAGATCGGCCTGTTTTCCAGTGTGGTCCTGTTTCTCTGACCTTGACTGGCTGGATGTGCTCTCTTCATCCTCTGACATAGGAGCCGGCTCGGAGCTCGTCTGCCTGGCTGTGTTTGCTGGACGCCTTTTACAGCTGCTTTTTGTGTCTCTGCTTCTGTCTCCTTGAACCCCAGTCGGCCTCAGCAGATGGCCGCTCACACTGAGTCTGGTTCTGCTGGAGGTTTCTGTTGGGATCTGGAGCTGTACCACCTTCCTCCAGCAGAGTGCGCCGTGGGTCTCCTGGAGCTGGAGTCTTCCAGCACACCTGTGACGCATCTACTCATCAGGAGACCTGCCCTTTATAACCAGCTGCCAGACCTTGCTTCGACGCCACAGTGTTGACCTTAGTTTGGTTAGCGACCTAAGCCTTGGAAACTGATAAGAATCTTAGTTGTCTCTAGAGAGAGATCTGATTCTAACTCTCTTCTGTTTTTGTCTCTCAGGAAACCTGTCTCTAGCCTGAAGCTCTGGATGAGCTTAACCTGCCAATCTGCCCTGGTGAGCCAAACCTGAAGATTCATATGTGGATTCTCCTGCTGCTCTTAGTGAATAGCTGAAACTCTAATCAAGGTCTGCCATTCAAAGTGAGAAGCTAGACGCTGCAGCTGCTCGTGTACTCTGCTGAACAAACAGTCTTTGGACCCAACGGTTCCTCTTCTCTCAAAGAGAAGCCCGGATTCAGTCAAGGTAGAATTCTAAATAATCTAAGGACTCATGCTCATCTGCCTGCCTTTCTAATCAAACTATCATCTCTGCAGACTTCAGTGAACCAGCCCGGACCAGTTCAAGATCCTGTACCTAACTTGTATTATTGCACATTCAATAAACTGTTAAACCTTTTACCCAGCCTCCGTTGTGTTCTGCATGTGGGCTAAGCAACTAAAACCCATCATGAGTTTCTTCTTGTTAAAAGAGTTTTTCCTCTCCACTGTCGCTACAAGCATGCTTAGTGTGAGGGATTGTATTTGAGTCAATGCAATCAACTGGTTTTCCTCAGAAAACTTTGTATCAATTTGATTGAACTGTAAAGTGCCTTGAAATGACATGTGTTGTGAATTTGGCGCTATATAAATAAACTGAATTGTAATTTAATTGAATCATTACAAGTCCAGCACCAGTTCGCATGTGTTTCTGGGAATGTTCTCTCGTGGTAAAACCCAACTCTGCCAGAGTTTCAACTGTTTACCTGTTGGTCACAATGCCACCTCAACAATGCTTCACAGGTGAAGTCAGGTTTATCTTATTGTGGTGAAGCAGGTCAGTATCAGTCTCATCTGACAGTAACACTGCTCTGGAGAACTGATCCATGTGAAATCAGACCTTTTTAATTCAGCTTCTCATTTGCATTTGTTGCTCTTCTGGCAAAGATCTGACTCCAATATAATAAAATCAGGAAACTTGATAGCAAGGTCTAACCCCCAATTTAAAGATCATAACATTGCCTGTGGCTGCTATACTCAGAATCTGCTTTACTGGTCAAATAAGGATATCACTTTGGTTACAGGTTCCAAAAGTATATGAGCATATAGGTTTATATCATTTATTTATTCAAATGTCACCAAGAGTTTCCTGATTGTGTCAGGGTTGGCACTTTTAATATGGCCTAGTTAAATAAAATCTCAGGGTACAACAAAAAGAAAAATACATCCAACAGTCTCATTGGGAGCAGCACTTTCAGCAGTTATTAAAAACAATCATCCTAAGTCTTGCCAAAGAGGAGAGAGAAATGACTCGACATGATGTGGTTTAATCCATCCCGCATCTCCAACCATCAATCACCGGGAAAGCATTGAAGAGTCAGAAACTGCCATACCACTCATTACGAGCAATTTGCTGCTCTTCAATGCTTTTAAATGAGTCTTGGAGAGCAAAAATTGGCTTCCATTAACTTTTGACTGCTGGTTGATTGAGTGTCATCTGCTGCTGCTGGAGAAACATCCAGACACCGGGAGAGAGAAAACACTCAGTGACGGACGGCCAGACTTTAGGGAAATATTTTATTTTATAACAAGAGCTCCAGAGAAGACCTGCAACAGCCCAAAGATTATTTGAAATGTCCTCATCAATCCATGCACTTTCTTTCTTTATTCCCAGGTAAAAGTTTCTCAGAAAGCAAAATAAATAAAAATGGGGGGATGGGGGTAAGAGGAAGTTTCTTCTTATTTGTCTTAAAGGTATTTCTGTTAGGTCAGATTTTATCCCTGGGGTTTGCTTTTATTTCTGCTGTATAAATTTGTCAACCTGCCCAAGCTGCTCTGCTTCCTTTTTTCACAGCTGTTCCTGAACATTTTTGATTGTTCTTCTAGTTTGTCATTTTTTGACTCCAGTCTCTACATGATACTTGGTTCACATTGCTCTGGGCTGGATCCTCCCATTAAATCAGTGATATGTTCTTTTAGTTGTTGCTATGTGTGACAGAAATCCAACATAACATCCAGCACATGTAACTCAAATAGTGAAAGATCGTGGTTGCAGAATAATGCTTTGGGGGAAGGCCTCTTCAGTGCTGTCAGTGAGGCTGGCTGGAGTTGATGCAAAGTTGGAAGGAGCTGAATTCAGGAAAATTCTGTAAGAAAACCTGTCAGAGGCGCCAGAGGTCTTAGTGCCGGGTCAAGTAGAGACAAAACACAAAAGACGAAAGAAGAAAATTTGAGCCTTTATCTTTTGATGTTTTAATTGTAATTGATTAAATTGGATAGTATTTTTAATTTACTTA
This sequence comes from Cyprinodon diabolis, assembly GCA_030533445.1. Classification (NCBI taxonomy): domain Eukaryota; kingdom Metazoa; phylum Chordata; class Actinopteri; order Cyprinodontiformes; family Cyprinodontidae; genus Cyprinodon; species Cyprinodon diabolis. The sequence goes on along the minus strand of CM060065.1, from coordinate 46,435,485 downwards.
TTTATTTCAAGTTTTTGCTAATTGCTTACATTTTCAGAGCTGATTAACCAGAGTATTAAATTAGTCAAATTATTGGATCTATTTATACAATGGTTTAGGTCTATCTAGGCCCCCTTGTCTATAAAAGCCAGATGAGCATCATTCACGCTGCCGGTAGTGTCACCTGTTAAACCGATGGAAAGTTGCTAAAACTAGCGTTGTGTTGGTGTGCAAGTGTGCCAACCATCTCCGGTCCCCTCTCTGATCTGACCAGTATAATCTACAAAATGCCTGGAGGACTATTGAGAAAGACAAGATTATCAAAAGAAACTATGTTTGATTTTACTGAAATAATAAACACATCCTTTCCTCAAGGGATTTCCCCAGACCCTGGATAGAGCAATTTTCAAACCATGAATCAAGACCAGAAACTTGAACAATCTGCTACTGCAGAAATATAGGCATATATGTCAAACCTTCCCAACCAGGACAGCTGCTTTAATGTCTTCCAGTCAGGCTTTAGTGCTCACCACAGTACACCTTGACACTGCTCTTGTCAACGTGTTCAGTAACATCTGTATAAATTCACACTGTGGAAGAACCGGAGTGCTGGTAATATCAGATCTAAGAGCAGCTTCTAACACTCTTGATCTCCACATTTTATTAAAGTTGGCCTTTCTGGTGCAGTGAGGGACTGATTTAAATCCTACTTGAAGGATGGGGATTTTTCTGTGCCAGTAGGTAACTTTACATCAAAGATCACAAAAATCACATGGCATTCCTCAAGGGTCCATTTTAGGGCCCCTTCTCTTCAGTACCTACATGCTTCACCTAACTTATATTATACTAAAAATGTAAAATAAGTTCCATAACTATGCCTAAAACAAACAGCCATAGATTACGATGTAACCTGGTACCTATAACCCATTTACCTGCTCGATAAATGCATAAAAGAAAGCAATGGATGGATGTGACAAAACTGTCTTCTGCTGAATAACTAAGACCTAAATTAGAGAAATATTTGCAATTTGGTTATCCAACGTTAGCACAAGGTTTAAGTCATTACAGCTAGAAACCCGTGACCTTTCACAAAATCTGTGTAGATTCAGAGTTGCACCTTTTAAAGGTTATAATCACAGTAATAAAATGGACCTTGTATTACCTGTAGAACATTTATATGGTTAAATGAGTAATATCTCAGCAGGATCTTGAGGAAATACTGAATGTGTTCATCACACAGCCATAAGAGTTGATCACTGCAGCGCTGTCTTCAGAGGTCTCCATAAAAAAGTGGATCAGACAACTGCAGCTCTTCCAGTATGCTGCTACCAGCAGTCTCAATAAACCAAACAAAGTTGAGAACATCAGCCCAGTTCTTCAGTCTTTCTGCAGGTCAGAGAATAGACATTATAATTATCTTGTTAGTCGATAAATCATTAAATAACTTAAAATAAGCTCCAAACTACATTACAGCCTGGCTGGCAGTGATCAACCTCCCAGACCACTCAGGTCTTCTTGATCAGGTCTACTTTGCAGAACCAGAGGCTAAACATGGAGAAGCAGCATTTAGTGCTCATGCTCCCCTAATCAGGAACAAACTCCCAGAAAACTGTTAAAAACCTTACGTTGCTTTAAAGGGTGTAGTTTTTAGAGCTGCTTTTGATTGCTATATTTTAACTGTTTGCTAAAACATTCTCACATTTTTTTGCAGTTCAGATTTACTCTACTTACCGCTTTTATGCCACTGCAATGTATTTTTCTCTGCTTTATTATCCCAAGTTATCTTCAGCACTGCACAGCAATGTGCTGCACTTAGATTTTTCCTGTTATTAAAGCAAAAGTCCAGTCAGCAAGGAATAATAAATGGATTATTATCGATATCTAAATTTAATACCTTCCCAGTGATTTAATGAATTTAGCGTTAATCAGTAATAAAGAAAAACAATAATTTTCGCCATGATAACTGAGTCCAGGAGCGGCCATTTTCGCTATCGTAACACCTCACTCCTGACATCTTTGCCACGGTGCGTTAAGCCCAGCGTCATTCTCCCCACTTTAGAAGCAAAATCAATGGGAACTACTAGACACATCTGCAATCGACAACAATTATTTAAAATTTCGAGAGGACTTCACCATTGAAATTCACCAGAACTATAGTGAAACTGACAATGCCCGCAGGCATACCAGTTGGATGATGTGATACATCGGGTAAAAGTGAAAAAAAATTGTTTATTTCACCTTTCTAATTCATGATCCACCACGGCTTTGTCTTTAGATTGCCAACTTGAAGTAGGAGGATTTCCAGCCAGAGAAAAAACAGCTCATATGTAGCCAACATTTGGAAGAAGAATGTTTTCAAGATGACTTGGATAATAGCGCATTGTGACAAACACCAGATACAGCACTGGGACTTGATCAACAGCCGATACCGCACAGTAACGTCTCAAACCAGTAGTTGGCAGCAGTGTTCTTTGACAAACATGGATGCCTCCAATAAAGCACATTCAAATAAAATTACTCTTAATTAAAACACTTATAATTTATTTAACAGTATGTTATATTTTCATTTTTTATGTACTTTCAAAAGTTTGATTTCTGAATATGACCTGATTCCTCCTTTTAAATGTGATATAACAAACTTGCCTCGCCTTCATAAAGTAAAATGTGACTGATGGAAAGGAGAGGATGCAGAAATCATTAGTAGGTGAGGCCTGCTCAGGACATTTACACAGCGTTTGGGGTTTGGTTTGTTTTGCATAGAGGATCTTCTCTAAATCCACAATGGTATCATCACAGTGAAGAATGTTTTTTGTTATGAATACCAAGGTGTGGAAATTAAAATAAATGATACCGGTTGAAGCAAGACTTAGAGGTGAAATAAATTATCATTAAGAAATAAATAACATCATAAGACAGGGAAGAATCAAAAGCTTAATATGGTGGAACATTTCTAAAAATGACTTTCTACCCAGAACCAGACCCAGCTGGAAGCTGCATCACAGAAATGTTTATTGCATCAAGTCCTTTTGGACAATGATGAGTTTTTACAGATGCTAAAAGCCTCCTGCAGGGTGCGTGACGGCATGAGACGGGCTCCTGCTTCAGCTCGGATCCTCTGAGGACAACAGAGGAGTCCAGCAGAGAAAAGATAATCCCAGAGGAAACTCAGGATGACCCTGATAACAGCTGACACAGTAAATGTATAAACACACTCTGCTGCTGCAGATTAGAGCTATATAGACTTCATTCAGACAATCAGCAGTCAGAAGTGGAAACTGTGAAGTAAAAAATTAAATAACACTTTTAGACTCTTAAAACTATTGGTCAGATTTAGTCTCTTTTAACATGTTTTTGAGGTTATAAAGAAATTCTGAGATGGATGGATGGATGGATGGATGGATGGATGGATGGATGGATGGATGGATGGATGGATGGATGGATGGATGGATGGATATGGATGGATGGATGGATGGATGGATGGATGGATGGATGGATGGATGGATGGATGGATATGGATGGATGGATGGATGGATGGATGGATGGATGGGTTGATGGATGAATATGGATGGATGGATGGATGGATGGATGGATGGATGGATGAATATGGATGGATGGATGGATGAATATTGATGGATGGATGGATGGATGGATGAATGGATGGATGGATGGATGGATGGATGCATGGATGGATGGATGGATGGATGGATGGATGCATGGATGCATGGATGAATATGGATGGATGCATGGATGAAGATGGATGGATGGATGGATGGATGGATGGATGGATGGATGGATGGATGGATGGATGGATGGATGGATGAAAAATGTCAAGCATAGAAAACTTTTATTGTTGCTGGTCTCATTGTAAGGTAATCTGGAGCCCAATTTGATGTTGTGCTGTTCCATCTCATAAAAGGGTTTGTTTATCTGATTTTTTCGTGATAGAACTTCTTACTACACTTTTGGTCTTGGTTATGTTGATGCACATAAAGAAAGCTTGAGTCGACCTGAAAGCATGCCTAACAGGGTGTTAAAGTGAAGACACAACATACCCATAATATAATCACTCTGGCACCTCCAATTATCCGATACACATATTTTGATAAGAATTAGATTGATTTAACATCTTTAAGACCTCAAGAACGTCTCACATGACTGATGAAGGGCTTAGTTATGAATATTTTAGCTCTCTATGGTGTTTTTGTCAGAGCAGCAATCACTTTCCTCGCTGCAGCCTCTCAGCTCCGAACTGAAGCATCCCAGCGGAAATCACTGTACTCTGCACACTGATGTCCATTTCCTTTGAGCACTTAGAGCCTCTCCACCTATCGCTTTCAGTCCCTCCTGAGCTCTTCTGGATCTACAAAGCAGCCATCAGTCTTTGCGTGTTCGCCTGCTGAGCGCTGGCTCTGATGTGGGATATGGAAATGGTCTAAGTGCTCTTCCTCTCATAATGGGCTGATGATAACTGAGCAGGATATATGTTGATGCGTTCCGAGTGTAGATCACTACCATCACAACAACTTTTAAAATCTTTAAATTAAGTTTGGGAACTTCTTGAGATTACGAGTGTTTCCCTACAACAAACTCCAGTAATATCAGTTGAAATAAAAGATTTTAATTGTGTCTAATGAACTGAATTGATAATTTCAGAGTTATTTTATTTAATCAAAGCTAAATCTCAATCAATCTCACATTTTATTATTACTACCAGAAATGTATAATTAATATGACATCTAGTAAGTACTTATCTGAATACATGAAGTAGGCATTTCTTTTTTTGTTTTTAAATATCAAGGCCAAACTTAATATATTTCCGAACAAATGAGAAACGAGGGTACAGTAAGAAAAGACTTTGAAATTCCATTAGAAACCCTCAGTTAGAGTAGTTTTGGAAAAGGGAAAAATCAAACCAAGACTTCATCTGTGACTCAGCCAGAAGGAGAAAGAAAAAACAAGACTAACATCTAAAACTCCGTCCACTTCACTTGTCTTAGTCAATGGTCATAACACAAGATTCAACAATAGTGGAGAGAAATTGGCACCAGGAAAAATAATAAGTTACTATCTCACATAGACTTAATTACCCAACAGTTTTCCCTCCCTATAGATCATAGAATTTAGGTGTTACAAACACTTTTATGGCAACAAGTGCATACAATTCAGCATCTAGACACACAGTTACTATGAAGTTTTAAGTGAATAGAACCAAGTTTACTGTAGCAGGGCATAATGAGAAGATATAATTCGTTCTGGTTCTAAAATTTCCTAAATTTTAATATTCAGTCAGCTGTTGGTTTATTGTCACAGAGTGTAAGTGTTAGGAATCAGACAGTGGTATGAGCTGCATTCATCTAGCGCACAGCTCAGAATCACAACATCACTGGAATCAAGAGGAACTGAGAAGTGTTAGGTGATGATGCCTCTCAGTCAAGACAACTAATGGACAAGACAAGGTATTAATGGACAAGACAAAGTACTATTATACTAACTGGACTGCCTTGTGTGGAGCACTGTCACGATTTTTATCTAAGTCTGACCCCAAGATGCAGAAGACCAAACAGAGAGACCAGGGAAAAGTTTAAACAGGTTTATTTAGGAAAAATGTGATGAAACCAGTGCTGCTCAGAGTAGAAGGGAATGAGTCCAGTGTTGCTCTGAACACTGCTCAACAGGAACTGGAAGGTGAGGGGAAGACACTGCGATTAGTTCAGGCTCAGTGGGAAATTTGAATCTTAGGTTTAAAATTGGAGGAGAAGGTTGCAGACTCACTTCTCCAGGGAAAGGAGTCCTTTGTGGAATCCAGACTGAGAGGATTGTACCAGGGAGTGTCTTGCTTGGAGATGGGTGGACTGGGTTACTCAGTCTGCGGTTGTTCCTTGGTGAATGAAGAAGCTGACTGCCACTCAGATTTCCTGCAGTACTTGAACAGGCTGTAGTGCTGAAGAAACCTTTGCTTGGTGTGAAGCTCAAACGACCTCTTGGGGAAAGTTGATCCAAACTTCCTGTTTGGAGTTAATGGAAAAGCTGACTGCCACTCTGATTTCCTGCGGTACTTGAACGGGCTGCGGTGCCTTTGCTTGGTGTGAAGCTCAAACGACCCCTTGGGCAAACACTCTGGCCTCGAGGTAGTGGCAGTCAGCAGCTTAAGAACACTCCACAGGTAGTGAGGCAATGTGCTGCAGGTGTGCAGGGAGACCCAATGAGGACAGATCACCACCTGGTGGAGGAGGAAAGGAAACACAAAAACAGACCACACAAACTGGATTCCTGACAAGCACAACGTTTGGTGTAGGGATATTCAGGCTGTGGAACTTTTTTTGCAGAAGTTAGTTCAAGTAAAAAGAACAATGATGCTTCAGCAGACCAAGACCTTTAAGAAATTGTGATTCTCCTAACTTTGTGGGAGCGGTTTGTGAATTGTTCCTTCCTAAACCAATACCATGGAGCACATCAATGAAACCTGTAGAGAGACTTCCTGGAAGAGTTGGAGTATTCTGTAGGTTTAGTCCAAAGTTCAGTGATCGGCTCAATAGCTCAGTTTTTATCCCAAGTTAAAATTAAATACATGTTGTCTCCTCAGGTTCAACAGATCAGGTTAAGAAGCGTAAAGCACAGTTAGTTGCTACTAACTTTATCAGAACTATATCAAGACTAGAGCTATTAGAATTAAGTTAAAATTCAACTCAAGTACAGCCTTTACAGGTGAAATCTGGAACAATCATATAGTGTGAGTAGAAAAATAACCCAGGATCAATTTCTGCTCATTGGATTCAACTAATACATCCCAGTGGCAAACAGAAACACAATAGGATTTCATCTGTAGTGATAGAGTTATGCCTCTATATATGCAATACATGCCTGTTGCTGCTCTCAGCTCTTTTCACTGAAAGTTATTGTGCTGATGTGTGAATCCTCCAAAGCCCAGTTTGGCTCCTGAACTCCTTCAGAGTAGTAGGGCTGGGAATGTGCATCGATTTGTTACATGTTCAGCAGAGTCTCCTGCTGGTCGGCGCTTCAGCCGAGCAGATGAGGTGCTCTGAGAGAGGGGCGAGACGTCGCCATTGCTCATATCCATGATTACATTGAGTGAAACAGAAAAAGAAGATATGATGTGAGCTATCAGCAAGTGAATCAATCACTTCTCCTGTCCCTACGTGCTTCCGAGTTTTCATTATGAAACATCAGTGAGTCATTTTCCAGCTGAGTGCGGTGAGGCAGTCTCTAATTCCCTAAACTCCAACTGAGTCAATATTGCATTTGAAGCGGGGGTGAACATATGCTCAGCTGCCGGAGACAAGAGTTTAGCTGCATTTCTTTGTCATCATTTTCAAGCCTCCATCTACTTATCTCAACATGCATCATTAGCTAAAACAGGAAGTTATTCCTGCCTCAACATCTGTTCTTTAAAAGTTGAATGTGCAAAAGCTGTGTTTGCATTCAGAGGAGATTTAATAGTCTTTCCTGGAGGAAGGACTTTACAGTCTTTGGTTGCATTTCCAGTTAGGGTCATAGCCGGCTGCATCTTGACCACAAATCAGGCATCATGCTGACTGGACATCTTACCACTGCTCTTTGGAAAATCAGTAGCTTATTGCAGAAATTCTTTTTGTGGTCTCCTTTTTACTCTACACTCACACAGAACATGACAAAACAAAACTTTTCTTATGAGTCACCAGTCAGGGACTACATGCACTCTCTCTTTTGCACTGTCTAGCCACCAACTTGATAAAATCCCCCAAAGTTAGGGAGATCGTAGCCGTACCATGGCGGCGCCTGGCGGCAGCGACCTAATGCAGCTCTCGACAATTCTTCCAGTCAGTCCACAAAATGTGCCATCCAGAACGCTACAAATCAGGCATCGATCCCGCATCCATGACCGCCAACAACTGCTGAAACTATGGTCACGAAATGCTTTAAATACAGCCACACTTGATTAAAAAGCTGCAGAGTGCTACAGATGGATAAAAAACAAAGCGGCTGGCTCAGTAAGCAGGCCAGACCAGAGGAAGCGATGTGCCAGGTGATGTAAGCAGGGCTGCAGAGGTGGGCTAACGGCGAAGCTAAGAAGAAAACCCCACAGAACGTCACCCCAAAGAACTAAGCGGTAAGACTCGAGGTGGTGGGCTCTGTGTGTACATAAACAACAGCTGGAGTACAAATGCTGGAGTGGTCGCCAGCTTCTGCTCTCCAGACATTGAGTTTCTGACTGTTAACTGAAGGCCATTCTATCTGCCAAGAGAGTTTAGTGTGTTTAGCATTACTGCTGTTTATGTGTCTCCCAGCACTAATACAAAAGAGGACATGAAAACTCTATATCAGCTATCTCTGAGCTCCAATTTGCACACACAGAGGGTGTTTTCATCATTGCTGGGGATGTGGACTTTGCTACTTGGGGTGACAACTTTTAGACCTGGTTTACTCTAATATCAAAAATGAATTCAGAGCAGCCCAATGCCCCCACCTTGGGTCATCATATCATCTCTCAGTCATGCTTATCCATGCATATAAGCCCCAGCTGATCAGGGTTAAACCGACAGTTAAAGAGGTCCGTGTTTGGTCTGAGGGTGCCATGGAGACACTCCAAGACTTTTTTGAATGCTCTGACTGGAACATCTTCAAGGCTGCATTAACATATGGCAACTTGTTAAATATTGCTGAGTATGCCATGACTGTGTCAGCCTACATTAAAAAAAGCATTGAGGACATCAGCATAAAAAGAAAGTCACCACCCGGGCCAACCAACCACCCTGGATGAATGGAGAGGTTCAGAAATTGCTAAAAGCAATGAACTCAGCTTTCAAGTCTGGTGATACAGAGGCACTGAGACCAGCGTGTGCCAACTTAAACCATGCCATCAGATCAGCGAAGCAGAACCACAGCCAGAAAATCCAATCTTTTTCTGGAATTTGAGAAACTGGTGGCAGGGTGAGTTAAAGTCAAACCAATGCTGCCAGACATCTCATTTATTTCGGCTGCAGATCACTTTATGGAAGCTGGCAGACCTTCATCTTTTCCACCCAAAACCAGCTCTGAAGCTCCAGCAATGCTTAAATCAATTTATTAAAATAGACACATGCAATGACAAATCTGTCTTTTTTGATGCATTGCTTTAATTTGCAGTAGAGGAATATATGCCTTTCTAAATATGTAAAATAATGTGATTGCAGCTTATCCAGAAGTAGAGACATACCGTTCATAAATCCCTACCTAAAGAGTGCCTGAGATGAGAGGTACAGTAGAATACTAACTATGAGGCATGATGTTGACTGTTTCCTCTTTTGTCCTCTGGTATCTGGGTGACCCGAGCAGCAGGTGCTGGGGTGTTTGCGGCCATCATTACAGGTGATAGATATTTAAATTCCTCCCTTTCCCTTAGCTGCAGCTACAAACATTTACTGTGGACGGTAACAAACTGACTGCTTCACAAACCCCAGCGCTGGGCTCGGTAGGAGAGCGTGTGCGAGAACCACCGCCCACACTACGAGGTGGACATGTAGATAAAGTAATAAGATTTTAATATTCAAACAGACTACAGCAGCCACCGACTGCAACCAGCTCTCCGTGGGTTAAATGATCCCGAGCTGATGTCAGGAATATATTTGCTGGCTGAAACGCCTCCTTTGATGTTGACCTTGAGGCTTCTCGTTCTGTATGTGAAACACAATCTGGTGAGAAGGTGGAAAAGAAAGCAGATTATCTTTTATCTTTGCTCAGGCTGAATCTGAATAAAAACACAGGCAAGGACAATCATTGATTGTTTCATCTCTTCATCATTTTGTGTCTGCACCACCAGAAGACAACCAGTGACCCTTATCTGGTCAGTTCCTCTTCTCATACACTGCTAGTTTTCATCATTTCAGTGGATTGTTTATTATTTGTCACGATTGTTCCAACTTTAAAAACAAGTAGGTCATGTTGGCAGACATTCTTGGGTATAACAGTAGTGAGGAGCCTCTGAAGCAGGTTTTCTCTGTGGAATAAGGAGATGGGAAACAAGTTAAGGGAAAGGAGCTTTCTTAGGAGCTACAGGGACTGCTGGGAATCAGACTACAGGATCAATATCTCTTTGAAAAGTGATACTTCTCAGCTCGGGAATTATAATCCAAATATTCCCAAGGGTGAATAAAATAAAGAGGTTTTAACATCACAGGGAGAAGCAGCCATATTCCTGAGGGCCTCAGACCTTAAGGGCAATGAAATCCACCCAGACAGGCCTTCAGAGAGGAAACAAACTTCAGCTAGCAGTTAGTCAGCTGGAATGCTTATTCTGTTGGAAAAAAAGTTACATTTTACATAACAAAGAGCTGCAGACGTGAAGAATCTGAACTCAGGCACAGAGATACGTAACTGAACGAACACGCCACCTTCCTGCCACCTTGCATAAGCGTCTTACAGTGGAAAGCAGACTGAGGAAGGTCAAACTTGGTATTCAGAGCAAATAAAGGCAAAAAAAATACCTTACTGACAGCTCGCTATGAGCAGAGCTATCAATCAAATAAGAGCATAGACTCTGAGCACATCACAATCCCAAAAGAGGGAGTAGCTCCAAAGTTCAAATTGTGCAAAACAGGAAAAATAGAAAGAAAAAAAAAAAAACAAGATTCTGCCTTTGTCTTCTTCAACACTATAACCATTTATCACCAGCAAGTATCTTACCAGGATCCAAAGCTTCAGCTCAGCTCAAACTATCTACTCATATAAAAACTATCAGCATGTCCCACAGATCCCATTCCAGCCCCACTGCCTGGTAATGCTTCCCCCTAATTAGCACTTCCATATGAGATCTCATTAATACACCCATATTAACAAGCTGCTAACTTTCAGGGCTGCTGTAATGAAACCTGGGGGCTCTTAAATTTCAACATAACCAGTTTAGAAAGAGTTCTAAATCGTTTTCCATCTAATGAAGATATTTTACAGAGTATTTTTTTTTTCTCTTTTTTAGTTTTTTTTATTCTTTTGGTCATTTAGGCTAAGATAAGCATTAGTATGAGATCTTTCATCATCAGTAGACAGCTGAATGAAACTGTTAAACTAATACATGTCATAATGCAGGTCTGGTGTCTGTCTCTTTCTCTTCTCTGCAGGGTGTGTTGGGCAGGTGCAGCTCATCTCTGTTAATTTTGGAGCTTACTTAAGGAGCTGGGACCAGGAGGAGGGTGTTAGTTCATTTTCGCTACCAGTGTGGTATATGACCGACCAGCTTTTCCCTAGATTTGTATTCAAACCAGATCTAATCCCATGTCTCTGTTTTTTCCCTCCTAGCAACCAACCAAGCCAGTTAGCCGCAGCCCTCCTCCAGGAGCCCACCTGCCTGTCCACCCTCCTACAAACCATCATCTGAAGGGTAGAGAGTCAGTTGCTCCTGGACCCAGGACACATCCTGCCAAGCTCAAAACAACCTCAAGCCCCGTGAGTTCGCATCCTCCACTTTCCCTCCACCTCAGATCAGTTGTTCACCATCACCCAATCTTTTCCCTAGGCTGTACCAGGAAGATCCTGCCAGACTCCATCTTCTGTTCTTTGTTTTAATAAACTTTTCCTTAAACTAAACTAACTAACTCATTATGACAATACAACTCTCCTGTTTTCTGGGCAGGCCACTGCAAGACTGTGTTATTTTATAATCAGAAAGATTTTGAGAAACTGTTTACCTGAAATAAAAATACTGAACATGTCATGATGGGTCTCTGTGATTAAACTTACATGCAGAGCACCACATTGACTTGAGCGGGATATCACGGGTTGAAAGCCATACCTCTTGTCCAGGTGTATACTCGGGTGCGGGACGACGATTCTTGTCGGCGTATTTTTTATTCAGGATGGTGGAATGGTTGAGAGCAGTGACGGTTTCATTCCAAACCTTATGGCAACGATGGATGTGGTGATGGACGGACCTGACTGACATCTCCTTCTCGTCTGCTGGGAAGAGTGGTGGTTGATAACCGATGGAGATCCGGAAAGGAGATTGCTGCGGATCTTTGAGTGTTATGCGCGTATTCTACCCCTGCCAGAAACTGACTCCAGTCAGTCGGATTATTGGAGGTGAGGCAACGGAGAGTGGAATCGAGCTCTTGATTCATCCTCTCCTCTCTGACCGTTCGTCTGAGGATGATAACCAGAAGAGAGAGAGATTTTTGAGTTTAGGGCGGAACAGAAAGCTTTCCAGACCTGAGAGATGAACTGGGGACCTCGATCTGAAAGGATCTCCTCAGGGATGCCGTGCAGGCGGAAGACATGTTTGACCAGGAGCTGGGCGGTTTGGAAGGCTGTGGGTAGCTTCCTGAGGGGAACCAGATGACAGGCCTTGGAAAATCGATCGACAATGGTAAAAATGGTAGACATACCCCTGGAGACTGGTAGACCGGTGACAAAGTCCACAGCGATGTGGGACCATGGACGAGATGGAACAGGCAGAGGACGCAGCAGCCCGGAAGGTGGTTGGTGGGTAGATTTATTCCTGGCACAGATGGGACAGGCCAACACGTACTCCTTCACGTCCTTGTGAAGGGACGGCCACCAAAAACGTCGTGTGATGAGGGCGATGGTTCTACTCACACCAGGATGGGCAGAGAACTTGGCTGCATGCATCCACTGAATGAGACGGGACCTGACGGAAGATGGGACGTAGGTTTTGTTCGGTGGTCCGTTACCTGGGTCAGGTTCAGAGGCCAAACCGAGGTTGATGAGATCAGTGATCTCCCAGGAAACGGCTCCAACCGTGCAAGTGGCAGGGAGGACAGGCTCGGGTGTTTCAGGTTGGTCAGAAGAGTAAAGGCGAGAGAGAGAGTCGGGCTTGATGTTCTTGGAACCGGGTCTGTAAGAGATAATTAGGTTGAATCGGGAGAAAAACAGAGATCATCGGGAATGGCGTGGATTGGACCTCTTAGCAGACTGAATATAGGATAGGTTCTTGTGGTCCGTCCAAACCAGGACCAGATGTTCAGCTCCCTCAAGCCAATGTCTCCATTCTTCCAGGGCTAGTTTGATGGCTAGTAACTCTCTGTCACCGACATCGTAATTCTGCTCTGCTGGAGAAAGTCTGCGTGAGAAATATGCACAGGGATGAGTCTTCTGATCGGAATCAGATTGTTGAGACAACACAGCTCCCACTCCAGAATCTGATGCGTCCACCTCTAAAATGAATTGTTTAGAGGGGTCAGGTTGAATCAAAATGGGTGCGCTGGAAAAAAGAGTCTTCAGTTTGTTAAAGGCTGCTTCAGCCTCTGGAGACCATTTGAACGTCCTCTTGACAGAAGTTAGAGCTGTGAGGGGTAGAGCTGTTTGGCTGTAGTTTCTGATAAAACGTCTATAGAAGTTAGCAAATCCCAGAAATCTTTAAAGTTGCTTACGGTTCTCGGGAGTTGGCCAGTCCAAAACTGCTTTTATTTTGTCTTCAGATGGCTTCACCTGCCCGCCCTCGAGCACAAAAGTGACAGACGGTTGGTGAAATTCACATTTTTCAGCCTTAACGAAGAGTTTATTCTCCAGCAGTCTTTGAAGGACCAGACAAAAGTGTTTCTTATGATCAGACAGGTTTTTTGAGTAGATCAGGACATCATCAATGTACACAAAAACAAAAACATTGAGGAAGTCTCTGAGAAAGTCATTAACGAGAGCTTGGAAACACGCAGGAGCGTTAGTTAGACCAAAACGCATGACCAAATATTCAAATTGGCCTATGGGGGTCTTAAAAGCCGTCTTCCATTCATCTCCTTCTCTTATCCTAAGGAGATGATATGCGTTTCTTAAGTCAAGTTTAGTGAAAACTGTTGCCCCTTGGACAGGTTCAAAAGCTGATGCTAGCAATGGTAAGGGATATTTATTTTTGATGGTTATTTGATTCAATCCTCTGTAATCAATACAGGGTCGGAGAGAACCGTCCTTTTTCCCCACAAAGAAAAATCCAGCACCGAGAGTGGATGAAGATGGTCAGATGATTCCAGCAGCCAGAGACTCGTTGATGTATTTCTCCATGGTTTCACGTTCAGGTTTGGAGATGTTAAACAGTCTACTGCTGGGAAGGGGAGCTCCTGGTAGTAAATCAATGGCGCAGTCGTATGGTCTATGTGGTGGAAGAGACATCGCACTGACCTTGCTGAAGACTGGTGCTAGATCATGATACTCGGATGAGACGGAAGAAAGGTCCGGAGGGTCCACCTCCACCCTACCTCCAGGGGACTGAATAGCAGGAGCCGCAGAACGGAGACAGGAAACGTGACAGAAGAATGACAGAAAGGCGTTGAGGTTGTCTTGTGGCGTTCAGCCCAGTTGATATGGGGGTTATGAAGTTCCAACCACTCGAATCCTAGCACAAGAGATGAGCATGCAGAGGGGAAAATAAAAAAGGTTAGAGTCTCATGGTGATTTCCAGAAATTAAGAGCTCCAATGGTCGTGTCTGATGAGTGACTTGATGCAGCTTCTTCCCATCGATAGCTGAAACTCTGAGAGGTCTTTTCAGAGGGACAGTCTCAATCTTCATTTGCTGAACCAGATTAGAGTCAATGAGGTTTCTCTCACAACCGGAGTCTATGAAGGCTGATAAAGTGAGAGTCTGATCGGGACAGAATAGAGTAGCAGGTAACAGTAGGTGAGGAGATTTTTCAGATCTTAAATGGTCCGTCAGACTCCTCACATCCTCTGACTTTTGATTTAGCTGGGCAAGTGGCGATGAAATGGCCAGGCTCACCACAATACAGACACAGGTTTCCTTTGACTCTCCGTTGTCTTTCTTCATTGGAAAGTCTAGTGTGCCCAATCTGCATGGGTTCGACCTCAGCTCCTTCTGAAGAGGAAACGTGAGAGACATCGACAGGAGGAGAAGACGATTGATTCTTAATCCTTGGTCTGGTTCTGGGCTCTAGGGATCCAGAAAAAACAGAAGTGCAGTTAGATGAAGGAGCAGTGGCAGAAAAATTAAGGTTTCTTTTTCGCCTAGAACAGTTCCTAGTTCGGAGTCTGTTATCCACCCGGATGGTTAATCTTATTAAATCCTCCAAACTAGCTGGTTCATCGATTGTGGCAAGTTCGTCCTTGATGTTTTCATTTAAAGCCTTAAAATAAGCACTCTTAAGTGCACACTCATTCCAGCCAGAGGCTGCGGCTTTAACCCGGAAGTCAATAGAAAACTCTGCCACCGACTGATTACCTTGCTTTAAACTGAGCAGGGCTCGGGAGTCAATGGTTTTGTCAGAATCTTGATTAAAAACCTGGGAAAACTGTAATAAATTCAGAAAAAGTACATGAAAAACTGGATTCAAAAGAAAATCTAGCCTCTGCCCATTCCAGAGCTCGACCAGTGAGTTGAAAAAGGATGAAAGCTATCTTTCTTTTATCATTAGGAAAACTGGCAGGTGAATGTTCAAAGATTAGCCGGCACTGAAACAAAAATCCTTTGCATTTACTTTGGATACCTGAAAATCTTTCAGGGAGACTCGGGTGGAATTCCGGAAGTGACGTGACAGGTTCTGACCTTTGAGGAGGAAGTGGCTCCGGAACCGGAAGTTGGACAGGCTCCGCTCCGGAGTTGGCATTACTGAATTTGCCAGCTAATTCCTGTAACAGAACACACTGTTGGTCCAAACGTACTTTAAACTCACGGAGGGTAGAAAAATGGTCCTGTAAAACTATTCCTTGCTCTTCAATCAACCTCCGGAGGTGATCTGCTGGGTCTTGTGAATGGCCGGAGTGTTCTGTCATGATGGGTCTCTGTGATTAAACCCACATGCAGAACACCACACGAAGCAGGGTAAAAGTTTAACAGTTAATTAAAGATGCAAACACAGAGTAATAAAGCACCGGTTCTGGTACAGGTCCAGGACTTGGTTTCACAGAGTAATCTGCAGAGAGGGATAGTTTGGTTAGCCAAGTGGCAACTTGGCAGAGTTTTGATCTTGGTTTGTACCTGGTAGAGGAGTGGAGAAAGGGAACCGGTTGGGTCCAGAGACTGTGGTTCCAGCAGAGAGTTCAGCAGAGACAAAGCTTAGCTTCAGGCTAGCGAGGTTCAGACCTTGAGTTGTTCTCCTAGTCCTCTCCTGAGAACTAGCTGGGAGATTCAGACTGAGGATCTTCAGGTTTGGCTTCCTTGGGCAGGCAGGCAGGTCTCCAAACATGAGCTCTTCCAGAGCCACTGAGTTCAGTCGGGTTTTCCTGTGAGCAGAGAGGACAGAGACCGGTTAGGATCAGATTGCTCACTAGAGCAGACAGAGATTAAAGTTCAAATTATGGCTCAGGTTCCGCTAACCAAAACTGGTCAACACTCCGGCGCTGAAGACAGGTCTGGTCGCTGCTTAAGTAGGAGGTCTCCTGATGGGCTGATGATCCTCAGGTGTGCGGGAGGCTCCAGCTCAGGAGACCCATAGCGCTTTCTGCTGGAGACAGGTGGCAGATGTCCAGATCCCAACAGAACACAGTTTTCTCACAATTCTTTCATTTGTATTTCTTAGTTTTCGAGAAATGAAATGAAGAACTGACACATTGATTTATTCTGTGTGTGATTAAGCATTACTGATGCAGCACATTTCAAATTATGGCTGTGTCAAAGATTTCCACCGTCTGCTTATTGAAGCCATTCTTATCTTAACGCATGCTGCAGCACAAATCCCCAGGAAGGAGTCCTAATCTGAGGGATCGACGGAAGGATTTAACACTTTGTGTATAATTCAGTGCATCCAGGACCACACTGGCTTCATTTTAATCAACCAGTTTTAGTCAGATCAGGCAATTTGTTCCAGAGTGATGATTTTAGTCAACATCCTAGTATACTGTAGCTGTTTAATGTAGACATCATTTTGTCTCTGAAGCGCATGAGGAAGAAGCAGACAGTATCTCCTCTGAGGAAAAATAAAACATAATGCTGAAGTGCTATCTTATATGTTCCTGACAAACTGACAGGAAAAAACAGGAAGATTCTGGTTGTGTGGATTTAAGCCCAGGACTGTAATTAACCTGGATTTAAGTTCAGGTTATTGATATTTTATTTTAGGCAAATAAAAAAATGTTTTATGTGGTTTTGTATACCTCTTAGAATTCATTACGAACTAGTTTGAACACATTCCAGTCACTCTAAATGAGTTTAATATGTGAGTTGGCCTAAATAAAAACTTTCCGTAAAAATTCAAAAAATATCCACTGGACTTGGTTTTCAAGATTTGAAGACGTTTCGCCACCTCTCCAGGAAGCTTTCTCAAATAAAAACTTAAACAAATCACCACACTGTGATATCGTTGTATAATTTTGATTTCTTTTCCTATGTGTACTTTGTAAGTATTTTAACTTTAAGTGAGTTTTGCCTCCTTAGTAAAGAGTTTTTAAATTACATATGTTTGACTTGGAGCAGAATGATTTCTGTTAATAAATTGTTATATTTTGAATGAAGTTGTGAATTTATTCCATATGTTTGCAGTTATCTGGTTGATCCTGATTTAAGCCAGATTCAATCTTTCATTTGTTGTCCTAACACACAGTCAGTTGGGCTAAAAACTTATATGGCAAAATAGAATTATATAATTTTTATCATTTATATTATTATGTTATACATATTGAGTTTTCAGTTTTAATCAGCCTGTTTTTAAAAACATTTTCCCTCCCTGTTCGTGACTTGCATGCAGAGCATCCCTTGACCCCAACCACTTTTACATCCTTACTGCAGAGAAATGCCAGTTGTTTCACAGTGTGCCTCATCACAGGTGTGACAGGCTGACATTTGGCTCCCCATTACATTCATCTACAGCTTCTTATCTTTTCATACATTCCCACTCTGTTTTACAATTGCCATTATCAGGTGCCTTTTCAATGGGATGGACATGTGTGAAAAAGAAAAATATGCAGAACCAGCCTCTGCTAAGAAACACAAAATATGGAAACCTTCAGAAAACATATCCACTCAATATGTCCACATGTTAGATGAAGAATCTAGAAAGCTGTCATTAGTGCATAAAAAGTCTACGTCATAAATCTATATGTACTTTAGTTTTTCTATTATTACTGTATAAATATAGTAGGTAACAAATACTTGATAATGTTTTACATAAGGCCATAATTTCGCTGGAAATATATTGTAAGAGAAGAAACAATAAGATGTTTAAGAAAGTCATCATCAGGTCATTCCTATGTTACAGTTGAGGGCGCTCTGTCTGTCTGTCTGTCTGTCTGTCTCTCTCTCTTTCTCTCTGGGTATTGTAGGCTGGAACTAAAAGACCTGAGTGGTCTGAGAGGTTGATCCACAGACAACAATTCTGTAATGGATTGAGGTGCTGATCAATTCAGTGATTTATAGACTAACAGAAGGATTTTTAAAGTCTATTCTCTCAGCTACAGAGAGCCAATGAAAGGACTTCAGAACCAGGCTAATGTGCTCTACTTTCTTAGTTCTAGTGAGAACACAGGCAGCAGCATTTTGGATCAGCTGCAGCTTTCTAATGGACTTTTTAGGCAAACCTATTAAGACACTGTTGCAGTAATCAATTCTACTAAACATAAATGCAAAAGTGAGTTGCTCTAGATCCTGCTTGGAAAATAAATCAGTGGTTTCTAGCTGCAGTAGCTTGAGCTATAAGCTAACTATGGATCTCTCCTCCTTTAGTCCAAAGATTATTAACACCCCCAAAACAAAAAAAGCAACAAAAAAACCACACACACAAGACCCCCACCAATTTGTATACAGGGAGAACACTTATGCCAGAATGCTATTCATAGATTTTAGGTCAGCATTTAATACTGTCATTCCATCAAAACTCATTACCAAACTCACAGACTTCAGAATTAGATATGCCACTGGTTGCTCGACTTCCAGACGAGTCGGCCCCAACTTGTCCGACGACCATTTTTCATCCAACACCTTAGACACCGGAGTGCCACATGAGTCCTTTCCTCTATTCTCTCCTCACCCACAACTGCAGACCTGTGCATGGCTCAAACGCCATTATCAAGTTTGCAGACGACACCACTGTGATCAGTCTCATCAGAGACAATGATGGAGCCGCCTACAGGAAGGAAATGGACCATTTGGCTGAGTGGTGCAACACACACAACATGCAGTAGAACACTGAAAAGACCAAAGAGCTCATTGTGGACTTCAGGAGGAACGCTGACCCACATCCACCCATCTACATCAAAGACAGCGGTGGAGTGTGTGGACAGCTTTAACTTCCTGGGAGTCCACATCTCCAAGGAACTGACCTGGAGAACCAGCTGCATCAAACTCATCAACAAGGAGCACAAGTGCCTCTTCTTCATGAGGGCCCTGAGGAAGAACCTTCTGTCCTCAGAAACTTCGACTGCTGCACCATCGAGAGCATCCTCACCAACTGTATCACAGTTTGGTATGGGAGTTGCACTGCCTCAGACCTAAAGGTGTTGCAGAGGGTGGTGCAACCTGTGCAGTTCATTACTGGGGTACCACTCCCTGCCATCAAGGACATCTACAGGAAGCAGTGTCTGAAAAGGACTGGGAAAATTACCAAAGACTCCACACCCCCTGCAAACACACTCTTCTTACTTCTGCCCTCTGGGAGGTATTAAGGAAACCTACAGACTAGAACCACCAGGCACCAGAACAACTTCTTCCCCACAGCTGTCACACTCCTGAACGCCTCCTGACACCAAGTATAAGGATTGTACAGCCCCATCAAACACACAGACATACATTAATAACATATGGACTTTCCGCACACACAAACACTAACACACCTGTTTCATTGACTTGCATTCCTTTATATGGCCTAACCCAGCCCCTTACCATAACCTATTAGACTTATAATCCAAATTTGTTTGGTCTTCACCTAATACATTTTCACCAAACATATTTTTAGCAAAGTAATGACACCCAGCAAGCCCTATTAACTTTATTAGCTTTGGCTAACTTGGGGAAATACAGCCTTATGGTGCTGAAAGAGTCAACTTTACTCTAATATGCAGCTGAACTCTTCTTACATGTACTGCAGCACAATCTCACTCTAGCCTCCTCTTAGCTATGCCATTAACAAAAACTGTAACAACAATATCAGGCACCTGCTTACAAAAATATGAACCATGTGAGTAAATAAATGTTCTTTTTAAAGTAACATAAATATCATCATATTAAAATAAAATGTGTGTTTTTCAGCAAACAGTTATGCATGCCGCCTACCTTCAGCCTGGAAGACGGAAAATGCCTTCCATTCAAGAAGCATCTGTTATTATGTTAGAATGTAGGACCCAGGATTTGAGGCGAGACAGACAGTGGGAATATATGCGCAAAGCAAATGTCAGAAGTCCCATTAGCAGAAACTGGTCAAGATCAGATAATCAGAATGATATACAAACAATAGAGTTACTTTCACAAACAGCTCAAATATTCTGGCGCAGATGGCAGGCAAACAGGCAGCATAAATAGCTGCAGGAACCAGGTGGATCAGATGAAGCGGTAATAAACAACCGGGTAAATGAGACGAGTGAACGGAATAAACTATTAAGTCAGCCATCAACACCAAGACTATGACAACGTATACATAACTACATTTTTTTTTCCCATCCCATGTTCTGTCACGCTGTATCCCTGCTCGGGTCGTGAGGGGTGCCTATTTCCAGCTGTCTACGGGCAAGACATGCGGTACACCCTGGGCAGGTCGCCAATCCATCGCAGGGCAACTCAGAGACAAACAGGAGATACACCCATTCATGCACATACTCACAACTAAGGAGAATTTATAGAAGCCAATTAACCTAACAGTCATGTTTTTGGAATGTGGGAGGAAGCCGGAGTATCCAGAGAGAACCTACACATGCACAGGGAGAACATGCAAACTCCATGCAGAAGGACCCCTGGCCGGTAATCAAACCTGGAACCTTTTGCAAGGCAACAGTGCTACCCAACGTCGCCACTGAGAGCCCACTACACACAACTACATATTTATATAGAGCATTTCACTGTAATAATACTAATTAATGCTGTGAAATACTTGCATTTTGCTAGGATATTACAAACCTTATTGTGATGTAACAGAGTTTATGTTTTGAATAATTTTACTGTAAGATTAAAATGCTATAAAATCCAAGAAGACTGCAGTTTTTACAGGTATTCATTGGGATATTACAGGGGAACACAATTACACCAAATTACTCTAAAACAATGCTGCTTATTATGGTGGAAACCTGGTGATTTTTAATCATTAAGGTGAAGCTTTAGGCAATAAGTTGGTCTGGATTTTATTTAGAGGTAAAAGAGTAACTTATTATTTACAAATGTCTGTGAAGTATTACAGATTCTTACTTATAAAGAAATGTATTCTTACACCAGTGGAGCTGAAAAAATTTATTGGATTAATCGTGATTATTGGATTAATGAAATTATCAACAACTAATTTAGTAATCGATTAATCATTAACTGGAAAATAGACTATAAAACCTGCCTTTAGCTGACAGAGCGACCCACTCAGAGCAGTTATTATATTAAGATTTTAAAACAAACATAACAACATTTTGCATTTAAGATAAAAATCTTTTCATCTGTCAACATGCTCTATCCAGAGCTCCTCAAGTGGAAAAGTTTGAGATTCATCTGGTTTAAATTTGTAAAAAATCTTCTTTAAGAAACCTTTTGCTATCCTATTATTAATCAATTACTAAAAAGGAAATCAACACATTAATCGATTTGCAAAAAAATCGTTAGTTGCAGCCCAATACCTCCGTTTTGCAGACTATTGTCTTCTTTTTATCTTTTTCTCCACCCTGCCTGTGAAGACAAAGTGAAATTGATAATATATGTATAACAATCAGAAACATGTCTATCTGAAGGCCGCCCCCTGCTTTTACATTGGACAAAGCTTTGTTGATAGCAGATGCTTTTAAGTTTCATTTTGGCCGTGCAAACCGTATGCCATGACCAAGGACAAAGCCTGCAAATGTTAAACGTCTGTGGTAGTCAAACCATTGTGTACGTCTGTCATTGTGAGAATTGCAAATTTATGTCACATCCGAACTTGGTCATCCAACAATGAATCGAACATTTGTCAGAGAGTGATTCTTCTATTGCACTGCTAAAAATCTATGCTGCTTCACATCTAATCTGACAGGAAAAATCTTGTTATGTATGTAGGTATTTCTCCTATGTGCTCCACTGGATATTTTACTCTATTGTTCTTTTCTGCCCTAGAAAAGCAGCAGTAAGAAGTTGCCTAGTGTAAGTCGCAGCATTTTGCAGAGTGGAGAGATTAAACAGAACATTTCTAGAGCTGTCAGTCAAAACGTCTATTTTCTGACTCACTTGTCAGTCGTTATTCAAAATGAATTTGGTATACAGAGGGCTGGTAGAAATTTCGAAGTGGTCTCTTTAGTGTTTTTCTTCTGAAGACCGGTGAATGCTTGATCAATGTAAGAAATTACAGAACTAACTCGCTGCTAATCTGCTCTTTGGGATAGTAGAGGGAGTTGGATGATTAATTAGTCCGGGCTGCCTAATTACCCACGGTTCTCTGCAAAATCACTGGCGCATGACTCGTCTTGTTTGGTGTTTTCACAGCGTCGATACGAAAATGCAGGAAACACAGTGTAGCATTAACTGCTCATTAAAGGCTCTGTAATGACAACAAATTGGAGGCAAAAGAAATGTCAGAGATTAAGGCGCTGGGAGCAGCTGCTTGCACTCAGGCAATATTTATTGGAAAAAAGTTATTAAATGCATTTTTTTCACTTTTACAGATGAAAAACATAAAGAAAAGAAGAAATAAACAGGTGGTGATTAACAAAACAATGTAAAAAAAAAAGTAAAAGAAAAAAAAAAGAAAGCATGACTAGAAACATACTTCTACAGCATGTTGGAATCAGTACAAATATTTATTAAGATCAAGAACCTGTGCATCCAGTACGTATTATACCTGCTTGGAGCAGCAAATATTTAAGTCAAATGGCAGGAGGACATATCTGCAGAAGTGCTTCTTTGTGCATCTGAGATTTACTGTAACACTCTTTCACTTAATCAGTTAATTTAACACGGCAATATCCTCCCTATACCATCCGAACATACAGCTTTACAATCAGCCAAAAGCAGTTCTGTGCAAATATATCGTGATATAATATATCTGACGAAATTCTTTTTCTAAACGTATTTAAAAAAAAAAAAAGTAAAGCATTTTAAAGGCCAAGATAATCCCATTTAATGAATTTCAATGCCAATTAAGGCTCCACATCCCTGTCCTATACATTCTCATCTTCATACTTTGGACCTTTTGCTGAAATATGGCATTGACTCTGAAGAACTAATTAACTATTCATTGGTAAATACGTATTTCCTCACAATCCTGTCCTATCTGACCACGTTTTAGGACATTTCAAATTAAACTGAATTTTCCTCCAGATTAAAAAAGGTTTCACTTTCACTGTCATGCTTTTGTCGCTGGTAACTGGCTTAATCACTTATTTTATTCACCTGTCTAACTCTGCCCAGTTTCTAATTACTGCTTATCTGATCCACACACTCCTGCCTCTATTTAAACTGCCAGCTTCCAGTCATCATGTTAGATTATTTCTCTCCTGCCAGTGGTGAGAGTATTTTTAGTGTACCTTACTGTTTCTGATTACCTGATCCTGTTCTGCCTCCAACCACTGAGCCTGCCTGTTCCTGTTCTGATCTGTTTGCCTGACCTGACTTCAGACTTCTGCTTTTTCTCAGAGGACTGTGCGACATCTGGGCCTGTTCCTGTTCTCATATGCCTGGCTGACCGGGCTTCAAACTCGTGTTTGTTCTCCAAGGACACTGGGACACTGTGGCATCCCCGCCGCATCTTGTTGGCAGCCCATCAGCCTACCTTGTTCTCTAGACACGGACTGAACTTGTAAACCAGTTAAGTGACTAGTTCATAATCTTCCTCCATTAGATTTATGTGGTCACTAACCTGTGTTTCCTATCTGTAGAGTTTCCTGTGAAAAAACGGTCTAGCCACTGCTACTCTGGATCTCCAGTTTTAAATAAAGACATTTGAATGATCCCACTGTCTGTCTAGCTTCAAATGCTGGGTGCTCTGTTCTGAATCATGACATTCACAGGTCAGTATTAGATAATATATGAATATATTTTAAAGTTTGTTTTTCTTTATCTCCTCTGTATAACCGTATAATGCTGTAGAGGACCACCATTTAATTCCTTCCCCTTCAGTAACTGATTTTTTTTACAGGGTTACTTCTTCTCTGCGCATTGCTTTAAACAACATAGCCCTTTTGAAAAATAAGGAATTAACTGAAAGGAAGCTGAAAATCTACAAAACACTGACATGAATTCTACTTATTCTAAAAATCTGTTTACTGCTGTATAAAGTGACCCTTTGTAAAACAAGAGCAGCATATTTCTTGTAATTGACAGATAATAAGAATAATCCTAGATTTCTTTTTAATCCAATTGCCAAACTCACCCAGAGCCATAGCTCTGTTGAACCGTCCATCCCACCTGCTCTTAGCAGTAATGTCTTTATGAATAAGATTGATTCTATTAAAAATAAGATCATTAGCACCACTCTAACTACGATTGGTTTATCTCTGGAAGGTGAGGCAGTATCTGAGGTAACCATAGAATCTGTACCGCGTTTAGACTGCTTTGATCCTACTGAGAATTATAAAGAATCTTTAACTAAGCCTTCAACTTCTATGTTAGATCCAGTTCCAACCAAGTTATTTATGGAGCTATTCCCTCTGATTTCTTCCTTAATTTTAGATGTGAGTAATCAATCCCTGCTATATGGAAATGTACCTCAGGCTTTTGAGGTAGCTGTAATTAAACCTTTACTTAAGAAACTTTCTCTCAACTCCAATATTAGCATACTTCAGAGACTTATATCTGATCTTCATTTTTTCATTTAAAATTCTAGTTGCTAATCAAGTTTGTGAGCAATTAAACAGTACAATCCTTTTTGAAGAGTTTCAAACTAGATTCAATCTTTAGAGCTCTTCATAGCACTGAAACAGTTCTGAAACTCACTAATGATATTTTCATGGCCTCAGCAAGATTTTATCTGTACTTGTCCTTTTAGATCTCAGCGCTGCATTTGATACAGTAGATCAAAATATTCTTTTACAAAGACTTGAATAGTAGTAAGAATAAAAGGAACAGCATTGCCCTGGTTTAAATCTTATCCATCTGACAGATTTCAGGTTTTTCATGTTAATGATAAGTCATTCTCATGCTCCCGGGTTACCTGTGGAGTACCACAGGGATCTTTATTATATGTACGCTTATTAGACAGCATGGGATTCATTTCCACTGTTACACTAATCATACTTAGCTATATCTGTCTATAAATCAGATGAAACTAACCCATCACATAAAATACAGGCATATCTAAAGACTTAAAAATTTGGATGACTCTTTACTTTCTGCTTCTAAACAGCTGCATAGCTGTCACACCATCCTGAAGTGAGTCATTAGTTGGGTGGCTGGCATCAACATGTTCAATAATAGACAATATAGTTTGGTATGTTTTTTTATTGTTTAGTCCAGTTTATGTCATAGACATAGCTCTAGACTAAGCTGTGACTATAACTATGTGCTCTCTTCCATCTGTTTTTACATTAAAACCGACTCAGAGCACATCTCCATGTTTGTTTCTTTCCTAGACAGAGACATCTGGTTTACTGTTACCTTTTCTAACATTGAAAGTATTTATGGTTCAGTGCTTCTATGCACCTTTAGTGTGTCCCAGTTGGGCTCTCACACTGAGCCTGGTTCTGCCGTTAGGGTTTCATCTCTACTTGCACTGCTGTGTGCTTCTTGTAAAAGATTGCTGCAGTCAACTGCACAATGCAAATGAACGCCTACTGTCCCTACATGCTCATCAACAAAGAGTGAATACCGCAAAGTCTTTGGCTTGAAACAATCAGCTGGGTTTCCTTTAATGGGAAACCTTTAACCATTATGACTGTATGATTTGTTTCAATTGTCTCTGTTAAGTGTCTTGAGATGACATGTTGGGAGTCTGGGCTACAGTATATGAATTGAATGTTCCAAAAAGTAATCGCTACGTTCTGGGATAGTGCTGTATGTGTTCTGTGTTTTTGTCTCATCAGTGTTTTCATAATAAGAAAAACTGTGTGTTGTCTTACCCTCATTCATAAGTTAGTTGTTTCAGTCTGACCAAGATTTGGTGGATCTCTTTCTTGTGTCAGTTTAATATCTTCATTCAGACAGCCTTCAGCTACTAAGTGAAAACATGACAGAATCTTTAAAGTTGTGTCTCTCTGTGCATCTGGAAAATCTGATGGAAAACAGGCCGAAAAGCTTGGTATCACTTATAATAGGTGGAAACTGCTTAGATCTTCTTAACCTGACATGGAGTCTAGTTCATGATTTGACGTTTGGAGAATCATCAAAGGTGGAAGTAGGATAGATAAATTACAGTGAATGATGATTGAAGATATTATGTGTAGGTTGAACTGATGTGGCTCACTGCTGCTAATATGATCAATTAAAATGAGCAATGTTGGAGAGCAGACAGTTGAGGTAAATAGAAGATGCACATGGGAAAGGTGGAGAAATCTATCATGCAACTGTTTAAAAAGACACTCTGATGGAAACATAAGGCAAACTTCAAGAACATTATAACACTAATGATATTCTCATGGCCTCAGATAATGGACTTGTCTCTGTACTTGCCCTTTTAGATCTTAGTGCTGCATTTGACATGGTTGATCATAATATTCCTTTAGAAAGACTTGAATATTTTGTAGGTATTAAAGGAAAGCGCTAGATTGGTTTAAGTTGTATCTTTCTGACTTATATCAGTTTGTTCATGTAAATGATAAATCTTCCTCATGCTCAGGGGTTACCTTGTGGAGTTCCACAGGGATCGTTGCTAGGTCCAATTATCTTTACTTATATATATATATATATATATATATATATATATATATATATATATATATATATATATATATATATATATATATATATATATATATATTAGGGCTGGGCGATATAGAAAAAAAGCTTATCGATTAAAAAAAAATGCATATTGATCGATATCGATAATTATTGAAAAGATTTGAAACCATATTTTATGTGCAGCTCTGCCTGGACTTTTTATGATATTGCTAAATGATTTAATTTTAATAAATAACACAAACACAGACTTCCAATTGAATATTTATTTAACCAACTTTTTTATCCATAACAGAATTGTTTTAAAGAAAAATAACTTAAAAGACCTGAGTTATGTTATTAAATACTGACAAAGAATAAACTAAAGTGACCAAAATAAATATAAAAAATAAACCTGGTTCAGCTTAATTTCCTGCTTTAACCTGAGTTATTACTTTGAAGTTTCTGGCCCCTCAGCATTTTTATCTCAATTGTTAGAACTACGTGGGAAACTGCCCAGAACTGAATATATATATATATATATTTTCCCGAAATTCCCGAAGATTCCTCGGAGGAGAGTCGCGGCGGGGCCTACACAGCTCATACTCCTGCGGGTGTGAGCGGCTGAGATGATAACAAAAAAAAAGTTGGTTGTGTTATCAGACTTCGTTTACACTGGTTCCCGACACGTTTTACAGATGACTGTGGTTTGTTTTTTGTCCGACTTGCCATGACCGAAATACTGCCAGACTGCCGAACTACAAAAACCCTTCTTTGGAACAATTTCCTCCGCCTCTCCTTGCTGCGACATCTTCATGTGCTCTGTGTTGTGGTTTGAGAGGGCGGCGCTTTGTGACGCCATGCCTGGGTCCACGATTGTGATTGGTTGGGAAGAAGTAGTGACTAGCATAAACCTACATGCTAGGCTACAATGAGAAGGAAGGAAAACTGCGTTTCTTTATCGAACTTTTATCAAGCCTATTTTTTTCTATTGCGCCACACGTCTATCGATCGATATATATCGTTATTGAATTATCGCCCAGCCCTAATATATATATATATATATATATATACTCTGAATCAGTGGAATTATTAGACAGTATGGGATGATTTTCCACTGTTATGCTGATGATGCTCAGCTATATCTGTCAATAAATCCAGGTGAAGCTAATCCATTACATAGATTCCAGGCATTTCTGGAAGACATAAAAACCTGGATGACTCTTCACCTCCTGCTCCTGAATGCAGACAAAACAGATGTTATAGTCTTTGGACCTGTCAAGGTTTGGTTGTGGTTTGAGGACCCAAATGTAGAGGCAGGGAGGCAGAGGTGAGTTTTTGTAGATTTAATGAAAGGTTGCTGAGGCAGGAATCCAAACCATGGAGACTTCAGGGGACAACAATCGTGACCAGGTAAGGCAGAGTAAGATGGAGTTAGACGTAGTTAAACGATGTAAGACGAGGACCCAGCACTGAGGAACTGCACAAGGAGAGAATTTACGGCTAACTGAACAAAGAGAGGACTAACGAGCAGATTGGGAGCAGTTGTGAAGAGAGCAGGCTAAGGAGCTAGTGAAAAAGGAGACCAACACAAGAGGGCAACAAATAAAAACCTATGAACTGAAATATACCCAGCAAACACCACAAAATAAGAATTAAACCAATAACACTAGAAAACATGAAGCAAAGTTAAACTCAAAAGAAAACATAACATAACCAAGACTGTGAATGGAGCACAGTCTTTGATAAAGAAGCTGATTAGTCAGTCACTTAATTTGAAAGGGCTAAATTGATCTCAAATAATAAAGTAAAAAATCATCATGTTATTTTTGATCAGGACCTGTCATTTAAATCCATTATCATAGAGGTTTCTAGAATTTCCTTCTTTCATCTGCGGAATATTGTAAAAATTAGAAATATCCTGTCCAGGAATGATGCTGAGAAACTAGTCCATGCATTTCTTACTTCAAGGTTGGTTTTTTTGTAATTCTTTACTATCAGGTAAGTTAAAAGCCTTCAACTGACCCAAAATGCTGTCGCCAGAGTTCTGATGAAAATGAAAAATAGAGATCATATCTCTCCTATCCTGGCTTCTCTTCATTGACTTCCTGTTAAATCCAGAATAGAATTTAAAATCCTCCTTCTCACATATAAAGCCTTAAATGGCCAAGCTCCATCTTACATCACAGATCTGATTGTTCCTTATGTTACTGAGAGCACTTTGCTCTTAATCTGCAGGTTTAGTAGTTGTTCCTAGAATGTCTAAAAGTAGAATGGGAGGCAGATCTTTTAGTTATCAGGCTCCTCTCCTGTGGAACCAACTACCAGTTTTAGTCCAGACACTCTGTCTACTTTTAAGAGTAGGCTTAAAACTTTCCTTTTTGATAAAGCTTATAGTTAGAGTGGTTCAGGTTGTCCTGAGCTATTGCTATAGTTATCCTGCTATAAGCTTAGACTTCTCGAGGACCTAGGGACCCCTTTTTCATTATTCTGCTTCATTCTATCTCTCTTCTCCCACTCTGCAGAATCTGTTTGTTCAATCTCTAACATTATGGTCTCTGCTTTTTCTCATAGTAGCTTCATCTGGTCTGTTCCTGTTTGGCTGTGACTCCATCCTGAAGAGAAATATCAGCCGTGCTGCTGCTATTAACACCTTTGTTTATAGATGGTTGAGCCGACCTATTTTTCAGTGTAGTCCCGTTTCTCTGAATCTGACTAACTGGATTTGCTCTTTTCGTCCTCTGAGGTGGGAATTGGCTCTGAGCTCGTCAGCCTGGCCGTGTCTTTCTTTGACAGGCCCGCCTGTGTAGCTGGTTGACAAGTTCCTTTTGTATCTCTGCCACAGGCGTAACTTTCTGAAGGACTGGTGTGGACATGTCCCCACCAACTTTGGTCTGGTGGGGACAGTCCCCACCAATAATGTAAATACATGGTCTTTGGCAATATGTGCTTTTGAAGGAGGATAATCACTAATGTACCTAAAAGGAAAAATATCCATCAATCAATCCACATTTTTTCTGGATGGATTGATGGATGGATGAGTGAAACTGAAACTGTGTACACAGTAGGGAGGCATGACATATTGCTGTTTGCATCGGAATAGGTTGTCATTCATCCTTTTTATATATATATATATTAATGTCTATCTATAAATATAAATATTAGTGTTTTCTGATTATATTGTGATCTCAACAATAGGAAAGCATTCAATAAATATATGTTTGAGCTCATTTTTTGAAAATACAAACCCTATCAAAAGTGTTTGTTTTGAATAGCTGTAGGCCCATCAGCCACCAATTTTCAGCACAAAGTTACACCCTTGATCTCTGCTTCTATCTTCTTGAACCCCAGTCGGCCTCGGCAGATGGCCGCTCACACTGAGCCTGATTCTACTGGAGGTTTCTTCCTGTTAAAATGGAGTTTCCACTACTGCTACACGTATACTTGCTGTGACGGATTGCATTCGAGTCAATAATTTGATGCAATCAACTGGTTTGCCTTAGATAGAAAACTTGAAGTCAGTTCAACTGCATGATCTGGTTGAATTTTGTGTGTAAAGTGCCTTGAGATGACATACATGCTACATAAATAAACTGAAAAACTAATTAAGTCAATCAAACTAGCCCTATCCTGTTGTCTGTTACATGATTAGTAAATACTTTGTATACAACTTAGTAATTTAAAAAGATATATTGTAGGAGTGGAATTTTTAAAATCTTAAGGAAGATGCTTTTAAAAAGTATATTATCTATTTGTTAATTTGACTACCTATGTTAAGAACAGTGTTGTTTCTTACAGCCCTCTTAGATTTAGTCTTCAGGATGAAAAACTATCGTTAGTTTTAGTCACATTTTAGTAATTACGATATGTCATAATTTAGTTGGTTTAAGTCGATTAAAACTCAAAAAGGTTTTAGTCAGTTTTATGTTGCACTTTATAAAACAGCTAACCTTTACAATTTTATTAACAACCAGATTATTTACCAGGCTGACAGCTCTGACTGCAATTGCTGGGTATAGAATGCTGCCATGCAGTTCATCATTGCTGTTGAGCAGAAAACTTTGATTTATAGAATTCAAAGAAACCTTTTTTATGCATTAATGCCCTACTTTATAAAAAAGTGTCTCAAAAAAGTCATGAAAATAGATACATTTCAACAATATTGGTTAAAATAGCAGACAGACGAGCTAATAAAATGTCCAATAAAAGAATGGTTTTACCATCCCAAAGCAAATACTTCCTGATCAACTATGAATTAGTAGATTTAAATTCATAGGGGTTTGATATAAAAAAAATACACAGAGAATCTACATAATTGCCTTTTAATGCCATGACAATCCCAACCTTCTTTTTAACAATATGCTATCTGAAATGTTGAAATATTCAAATAGATAGAAACAAAGAACTATGAGATAGAAATATTAAAAAATGAACAGCAAGCAATTACATATTTGTTCTGGATATATTTTAGAGATTTTTTTTTTTGGTAGAAATTAAAGCATATTTAGTATCACCTATATGAGCTGGAAGAAATAAAATCTTGGTAGTTAGACAAAAGGATTTTTTATGCTTGGCAGAGGATGATAAGCTACATATAGTTTATTAAGTAGCGAGAGCAGGAAGAGACATACTGCCGAGAACAAACCATTAATGTGGAGTGTAAAGTGCAGACTTAGAGCTGAGTCCCACAAAGAAGCATTTCTGCAAAAGCACAGCCTGAAGAGCAGAGTTTGTCAAAGTTGAGCGCGCAGTACCGGACTATTCCGGATGACTCCCCCACCACACCACTGTTGCCACAGTATAGCTGTGGTCATGCAGAATGTGCATGCCAGGTGGGCAGCATGACCAAACAGGATGCAGCAGCACTGCTGATACTGCTCAGCAGATTATAGCACAATGATGGATTTTAAACGTCTGACCGACCACCCGCTAATGTTTTTATTCAGTCTTTTCTCGTCAACGAAAACTCCCACCCTTGACTCGTCATGTTTTTGTCATCAAAGATCAATAGTTAGATTGTCAGTTCTCGTTATCATCATGACAAAATAGAGCGTCAATAACACTTGTTGAGAATATCAATATTCCGACCTAAAAAAGTTACTTGTTTATTTTTTGTTTCTGAAGTACAGCGTTGGTGTATTGCATTAGATAAGTAACATGTTGGTGTAATTTATAACATTAAGGAGTAATGGAGTAAAATTACGTGTTACGTCAAAGGCAATCCCTCACGCCAAGCATGCTTGTAGCAACAGTGGAGAGGAAAAACTCCATTTTAACAGGAAGAACAAGGTTCAGTTTGAGTTCAAGGAGACAGAAGCAGACATACAGAGATTTCGTTTTGTATACACTCTTTGAATACAAAATGACAATAAAAGTTTACTAAGTCTAAGGCTGCCTCACGGGCTAAAACTGGAAGTTGGTTCCACAGGAGATGATCCTGATAACAAAATGATCTTCCTTCCATTCTACTCTTAGAAACTCTAGGAACCACCGGTAAACCTGCAGATTAAAAGGAAAGTGTTCTGTTAAGAGCATTAGGAACAATCATATCACTGATGTAAGGATTAAGGATATGTGAGGATTTTAAATTCTATTCTGGATTTAACAGGAAGCCAAAGAAGAGAAGCTAGGATAGGAGATATGATTTCTATTTTTAATCTTCATCAGAACACAGGCTGCAGCATCTTGGATCAGCTGAAGACTTGCTGATAAAAAAATAAAGTAAAGAATAACTATAGTCCCGCCTTGAAAAAGCAAATGCATGGACTAGTTGTAAAGAAAGCTTTTACTTTCTACAAAAAGCAACTTTTAATATAGAATATATTAAATGTTGAAAGTAACTTTCCCAACACTGATAAATTAGTGTGATGATTCTGTCTGATGCTTGGTTAAGAAAAGTTCAAAGATTCCCTGCCCACAATGGATGCTGTAAAGCTCATACTCCCCACTCCCTTAGCAACAGCTTGGTTCTTGTGTAGGCGCAACCTGAAGAGGAGGAACCAAATGTTGGCCAGCTGGGAGCCATGTTTAGGATCTACCAGGCAAGTGAAAGAAAAGCCAATTTTTTATTTGTTTTGTGAAAGCAAAGCTTGTTCTGAAAAAGAGGAAGCAGAGAAAAACAGGGGATCATATTATATCATGTCATGCATCAGTTTCTATTATCCAATAATGTTTTTTTTTTAATCAAAAATTAGCAAAAATGCCAAAATAAATGGAGTTTAATCTGCATCATAGAACATCGGAAATGTAAATAAAAACAAATGCAATTCTCACTTTGGAATCAATAGCGCAATGACAACAAAAACAAACAAACTGGCAAATGCTCATTTAGGCCAATTCAATTAAAGGTACAGGAAATCCAATTACAGTTTATTAGCAGTAATCTGGTCGCTGGCATTCCACATAGTGTCGTCTGCCAGGGAATTACTGTAGAGAGGCACCAGCTCCTTTTCAAGCGTTGACTCCCATTAAACCCTTGTTGATGCTGCACATTCGAGAGGCCACAGGCACTAATTCAATTAGACAAATACAACCTCTGGAGTGTACTGTTTTGTGAGTGGATAGCAGGCGGTTGTCAGATGGTCTGCTTGGTGTGTTTCCTTCTTCTCTCAGACTCATCTGTGAATGCATCTTTTCACCTCCTCGGGCCACTCAGCTGTCATTCCTATATAAAGATGAAAGCATAATTAATGTTTTTGTTGGATCTGAATCTACTAATAGATGCAAGGACAAAGCACAGTGCTGTAAGCACTGATGACTGAAGCATCAGTGAGGAGTGGAAACCAAAGCCACAACACAAGGATATTATGTGCCTGAAATGTATTTTTCCCCACTTTTGTGTATAATAATACTTTTTGATAATGATGTTCCATTACAATTCTAGACGATTTTAGACTAAAAGTCTAATTTATTCAGTTGAATGACTAATCTAACCCTGAGAAGAGCATAAATTCAGTTTTTGTCTTATCCTATATTGACTAACTATATTAGTCTTACTATATTGATGTAAATAAATAGCTAATTACTATAGTTTTGTTCTCACTTTATGGTTGATATACTAACAACTGAAAATTTTTGACATTCCATGCAATAACCTTACTCGTTGCATTTCCATTAACCATCAAATTGTAGAAATTTTATTTGCGGAATTCAATTCACTGTAGGGAAACAATTCAATTCTGAAAAAAAAAAAACTTTAAAAGTTTCTTTACTTTGATGAGGCTATTTTTTTTTTATTTTTTTTGGTCATATCGAAATTCTTATACATCCCAAAACTGCAATGAAACACTTTTTATACCACACAAGTCACATGTTCTGCTGACTGGGGATGATAGCGTCTACTAGTGGTATGTCTGAATTAAAGATATGTCTTTCAAGTCTCAGAACTGAGGATGCAGAATTTAGAAGCAAACAGATCAGTGTAATTCACAAAAACATTTATTGACAGCATTGGATCTGCAACTCAGCAACAATGGCTGGTGTTAGAGTTCAGCCTGTGCCCAGAAGAAGGGGTAGAATCCAGCTGGATGGCTAACTAGAGCACATGGTGAACGTCCCGCAGAGAGTTCCAAATGCCTGGGATCAAGCAGCTTAAATAGAGGCAGGAGCAGATGGATAAGATGAACAATGATGAGAAAGTTGTTACCAAACTCACAGACCTCAGCATCAGTGCACTCATGTGCAAATGGTCGCACGACTTCCTGACCAGTCAGCCCCAACATGTCTGGCTGGACAATCACTTGTCATTCAGCATCACCATAAACACAAGTTTGCTTGATGAATCCCTTCCTCTACTCCCTCCTCCCCCAAGATGGCAGACCTGTCCATGACTCTTACGCCATCATGAAGTTTGCAGACAACACCACGGTGATCAGCCTCATCAGAGACAGAGGCTGCCTGCAAGGAGGAGCTGGGCCGTCTGGCTGATTGGTACGACACAAACAACCTGCAGCTGAACACCGAAAATACCAAGGAGCTCATAGTGGACTTCAGGAAGATTACTTACCCACATCCACCCATCCACATCAAAGAGACGGCAGTTCCTGGGAGTCCACATCTCCGGGGGACCTGGACGACCAGCTGCTCCAAACTCATCAAGAAGCCTCACCAGTGCCTCGTCTTCTTGAGGACCCTGAGCAAGAACCATCTGCCCTCAGAGATCCCAACAAAATGTTATCGTTGCAACATGGAGATCATCCTCACCATCTGTATGGGAACTGCTCCACCTCGGACCGGAAAGCATTGCAGAGGATGGTGAAAACTGCCCAACGCATCGCCGGTACACCGCTCCCTGCCATCTAGGCTGGTAGAGGTTTCTGGTGAGAGAGAGAAATCTGGGAGTCTCTTGTGAGATTTCTGTCTATGTAACTCAGTCCTGGATGAAGCAGAAGACGTGGAGTACGAGTATTTATGTTGGAAATTCAGGTGTAAATTAAAACACAAAAACATTTTTGCAGTCATAATAGGTATAATATGTTGATGGAAGATAATAAAATACTATAAATGGAGAAATAGACATCTGCGCAGGCTAGCAAAGACTAATCCATCAGTATGTCAGACAATCTTGACTGAACAAAACAAAAAAACAACATGACTAAGCATAAATACTGCTGAACATATTTATTAAAATAAAACAAAAAAATATGATTAAATTATCTTAATAATGTGCTAAATGGGTAGGAATGGCTTGTCTAGAATCTTTAAAATATGTACATTTAAAATCTTAGAGGTTAGCGTTCACTTATTGGGGAGTCTTGGGATGCTTACATAGACAAAGATAGGCCTCCAGAAGAATCTGTTGGCTACATACTGTAGGGATTTTTGCCCCAAAAACTACAACTACCTCCACTGTAAGGGGTTACTGCCCCCTACTGTCCATGATGTGGATTTTAAATGCTCTTGAACTTATGACTGTTTTACCTCCTGGACTTGTCTTTTGTCAACTGGTCCCCTGTGTAAATTTCATATTCTGAGACACTCAAAACTTTGCCCAGAATTGATTTGACAGCTGAATAGAAATAGAGCTATTAAGGACGTGTTTTAATTTGATCCATCATAGTGTGTGTGGGTGACGCAGTGCAGCTGCAGGGTCGGACAGATCCTTTGTTTGTCTCACATCTCCTGTTGACAGCAGTGGGGGGAGCCCGGTGGGAGAGAGGGCACAGGGAAACTAATTCCGTGTAAAATTAGAGGGTTCTGCTCACTGAAAATCGTTCAAAACACAGACTGGTTTAAAGCTCCTAAGCTGAGGGAAAATAGCAAGAGCACCTGGTTGTGCTATTTCACCCAATTTTCGAGTGAATGAGTCGCCGGCGCTCCATCCTGACCAAGAGGAAGTCGCTCAGGGACAAACCGCTCCACAGGGAGTTGGACATCACCTCCACAGAGGAAATAAATGCTAATCATCTTTCATCTGAGCCTTGTTTGTTTGTGTGAAAGTGTAGAGGATGTGGGGAATGATGTGGCTGTTTGGTTAGACATGACAATGTGTTTTCTGAATAACAATGCTATAGAAACATGGCCTGGGTTTGTATTCATCAAAACAATTTAGAGCAACAACCTCATTTATAACGGACCGCCAATGATCACCTGGACCCTCCTTTGATGGTTTTTATCTAAAAACAACACACGAAATCCAAATAGCATCATCTTCAAGAAAAACAAAAAGAAAATGAAATATTTAGTCTATGATATATAGGTATATTTTTCTCCCTTTTCACTTTTTTTCTTACACTTAAATCTTTCAACTGATCAAATGTAGTTTTATAGCAAACAAAGTAGAGCTAAATATTTAAATAATGATATAGTCTACGAAGGATAAAAAAAAAATCTGAATTCTTCCAACTTGCCATACTCGTATATTAGTTTTATATAAATACACGTCTTTGTAAACTACAATCAATCTATTAATCAATCAATCAATTTATTCACTCAATAAAAAAGGAACTAACAGGTAGTTAACCAGTACCCATGTACTTGCAGTATCCGAGGCCTTACTACCATTAAAGATGCTGCCCTATAGTAAGAAAACAAAAGAAAGGGATCACAATAGGTCAGATGAGAAAAAAATCCTTAGCTGGATACAGTTTAAGACTGCAAACAGCCCCAGCACACAAGCAAACACTGATACAGCATGACATCTTGTAGGTATGATGTGTTATTATGAAGGCAACTGATTCTAAGCGCCAGTTCTTGTTTTTTTTGTTGTTGTTTTTTCTCTGAGATTGGCATCTTTTTCCTGCCCTTGATCCATGTTTGTTTAGGTCAGAGAACCCAAAAAAGGGGACCGATCACCTGGACAACAGAGGTAAGGGGAGACAATGTTCCTGAGTTCAGGCAGGAGCAGAATGGAATCAGTGTGAGGACAGCAGGAGAGAGAGCTCCATAACCGCCAGCTATGCTGCCGAGTGTGGCTAAGGAACCACAGCAACAGAGGTGGCAGCAGCTGGTCCATCTGTTATAAAGGTAGGATATGAAACAGTCTAACTTAAAACTGCTTTTTTTAACAGCAACTCACAAACTTCTTAAGAGTATTTCCCGCTGCATTTGTGTCTTCCATTTTGATTGAAAAAGTCTTGCCTCTGCAGTCTCCTTTACTAAAACAGTGGTCAATTAATGGTACTTTCTCATCTTCTAATTTGCATACTTGTCAATGTACTTTGTACTGTGATCTAATGTAAATCATCCTCGCCATTACTAGACAAGATAGGTAAAGAGGTCATCATGAAAGCCATTTTCTACCATTACCCTTCATTGAAGTCGCACCTTTTCATAGTTGAAGTATGGAACACCCACACTTTTTTGTCTTACCTGCAGTGAAAGTCGACTGACTTCACTATGAAATAGCAGTTTTATGTGAGGCAGGTTTGTATTTGCAGCTGTAATATCTGCAAAAGTGAATTTGTTAATGTTTGCTCTGCTTCGTCTCAGCACTAGTTCTGTAGTCCGCAGCATCAGTGTTATGCTGTAAAAAGCATCCTGTGCTAAAAGCTAAAGGGATGTGTTTACCTTTACAATGTTCCATGCTTGCCAACTCTCCCAATTTACGCGGGAAACTCACGATTTGTCATGTTATCTCCTGCCAAACTACCGATCCGTAATTTATCCTGCTAATCTCCTGATTTTTCATTAAATGAAAAAAGTAAGCTTGTGAGGGATAAACGCATGGATGTAACGGAAGTGGGGTTCATGAGGGACATGGCCCCCACACTTTCCATTAAAAAAGCTAAACACATTATCAGTATGCAGTAACTTCTTTTTCCAATCTGTCATTCAAAATGAATTGGATGGGAAGAGAAACATCTTCAAGCTTGGAAGCAAAGTCTAGAGGATTGTTTTGTAACTGTTTTGGAATGACTATGACCTGGATGCCTGAGAATCTTCACCAGCATACCTCTATGACATTACTTGCTGCTTAGTTTATTCATGAAATAAACTTAATCCTCTTTAAATTATGGGTAGACTTGTAGCTCACAGTTGCTCTCCACATATTTAAAATAAGTCTTCTGGTCACAATAGAGAGAGGGGAGTCAGGGAAGAAATAAAAAAAGTCACTGAAAAAGAAAACCAATTATACAGTTTCATATCAAAAGCAATAGATTTGTAATTTAATCAAGTTTCAGACCATGCTACTACTAGAAAGGTTCCTCTTTTTTAGATCAGGACTTCTGCAATTCAGTTGAATAAGTAAAATGATCAAAGTCCAGAAAATAATTTTTGTTTTTCATTTGTATAACATTTTATTTTATTCTACTAAATTATTTTGAGTTGATATTGTTTTCATAATAATGTATTTTAGATTCTGTAACTCTACACTTTCAAAACTGATTCTCTTGCTGATTTTCTCACAAACCATTTAACAGTACAGAATGGGTGATAAAAGAAGGTGAAAATGGAGATAGAAAAAAAAAACAGAAAAAATATGTGATGCATTTCCTACATTTGACTATTTTTCTTTTTTAAACTAACTTGTATCACCTGTTTCTCGATGAGGGTGTAAACCCCATCCATGATATCTCCTTTCTTCCGTCTGCACTGATGTCTCCAGATCCACTTCTTTCTCTGGAAGATTCATGTTGACTCCAATCTCAACCTATTCCAATATAATGACTTTGGGGTCATTGTTTTTTTTTCACTTTCCCATAGACACAAAACAATTTCAATCTTTTTTATTCTAATTTCTGTTTTATTAAGTACTCTGCACACATAAAGTCCTAATAAAAGTAACACTGAAGTAAACAGCTTTTGTTTGTAACTGAATAGAAATAGTTCTGGGCTGGTCCTTTGGTCTGGACCTGGGTCCCATCTGATGTTTGGTAACTTCCCGTTCTTATGCTGAGGAAGATTCTCAGTCATCCAGGTCATAGTCATTCCGTAAAAATTCAAAAAAATATTCACTGGACTTGGTTTCCACGATTTGAAGACGTTTCGCCACCTCTCCAGGAAGCTTTCTCAATTCAAATGTCTGGATCCGCAGTGAGTTTGCGTCTTATATAGACAAAGCCTTGTATCGCTTGGAAAGATGCAAATGGTAACCGATGAATGGGTCGTTTGGTTCCATCGTTAGCCTGTAATATCTGAAACCTGTCTGTGATTCTGAGGGTCGGTCGTTAAAGGCGGTGATTGCCATTAAGGGGGGGATTGTCTCCTGTAATACCTGAAACCTGTCTATGATTGTTAAGGGTCGGTCGTTAAGGAGGTATTGTTCACCGGCTGGAGCGGGTAGGTCCCTCGTTCCTCTGTGATGGGGTGGCGAAACGTCTTCAAATCTTGGAAACCAAGTCCAGTGGATATTTTTTTGAATTTTTACGGGACTTCCCGTTCTTCATGTCCAGTTCATCATCTCATTATCCTCACATTTTGTTTCTCCCGACATTGGCTTCCCAGTTCCTCAAATCTGAGTTTGCTTCGGTTTTGCATTTGAAGGGCATTTAAAAGCACCTTAAAGGTATTATACTTATTTCATAATCATATTACTCTCAGAAAGTTTTTGTTCAGCTTCACCCATAATTTTTTAACAGTTGTGAAATCTGCACTTAGCACATGTAGCTCAGTCTTTAATCATCCAATCTTCATATCATCAGTCATACCTGTGGATTTAGCTGATGATTAAGCAAACCGTTGCCCTCTCATGATTGCTCTCCATTTGCTTTTTTGCATATACCTCCATTTGTTTGGAAGTTCCCAATGTCTTTCTTTATTCAATTTCCAGTACTTTACGCTGTTTAATCCAAAATGAAGTCCACTTATAAACTGTTTAGAGACACTCAAAAACGTACACTTGTGCTTGAAAGTTTACATACCCTTCAATTGAAAGACAGGAAAACAAATATGTTGGTTCACTGTTCATGTGCGGGGTATTTTAATTTGTCTGGGACAGTTTGATTTTTATAAAAATGTTTTTAGAAAGATCAAAACTCAATATTTTATTTTACTAAATTACAGTTTAATAAATGATTGTTTGTTGTAACTAATTTAAATTGTTGCATTATATTAATTACTAGTGTGAATTTATAATTTTCTTGAATGGAAGGGTATGTAGACTTTTAAGCAGCAACTTACCGGCGTCCATCTTGAAGATAATTAGCAGTTTGTCGGACAAAC
The DNA here is from genome assembly GCA_030533445.1 of Cyprinodon diabolis. Classification (NCBI taxonomy): domain Eukaryota; kingdom Metazoa; phylum Chordata; class Actinopteri; order Cyprinodontiformes; family Cyprinodontidae; genus Cyprinodon; species Cyprinodon diabolis. The sequence continues at coordinate 46,395,079 of CM060065.1, read as the reverse complement.
TCCTTACCGTGAGGCCCCAGTATGTCACACATAAGTGTGAGTATGGAGTTATGTTGTTTATTTTGGTGGATGGACAAAAAAATGTTGCATTAAGCAACTGTGATTGGTTTAAAGAAAAACATGGATAATAGATGCTTATGACTCTGTTGAAAGTCTGTCGCTGCTGCAGTCAGTCTGGTGGCTCACACTTTATATTAAAATAATGTGAATGAAGGCGGACTGTAAATGTAGTGTAGTTTTCCTTTTTTTTTTAACAGTGACCTGTCTGGTGATGTGGCAGTAGGAATAATTGTCTTGATGCCAAATACAGCCCAACAGATTTTGCTTTCACAAGTGGAGCAGTACGGCTTCGCCATAGTGTTCCACTTGATTTATGCATATAAATAGCTTTATTGTAATTCATGCAGGGTGTCATGTTGGGTCTAAGGAGCTCAACCCAAATGCAGAACACCACAGAGACAGTAAAAGTTAACAACTGTTTATTGAGAGATTCACACAATAAAGTTATTTGCACTGATACTGGAACGGGTCCAGGACTGGAAACACAGGGCTTTCTGCAGAGAGGGACAGTTTGATTAGCCCAGTAGCAGATGAGTCTTGACAGAGCTTGTGATTG